>BSBM01001806.1:0-503657 GCA_027924585.1 Larix kaempferi
TTATCAATTAAAGCATATATAGTTAAGCCATATCTAATTAACAACAACAATTTCTTATAATAAATAAGAATAATAATTGGTATTTCAATAATTAATATGGCATATAATTAATTATAATATTAATATTAATAGTTAATAATGAATTGATATTAAATTATAATAATAAACAAAATTTATAATATTAATAAATTATTAAAAATTATTAATTAATGTGGCTTATACTAATAATGTAGCTTATAAAAATTATTAAAAATATTATTATAATTATAATTATATTTAGTAATATAATTGTAATTGTAATTATAATTAATAAAAATTATGTTTATTCAAATAAGAATAAATAATTGAAAAAATTATTATAATATTATATAATATTAATATTAATATGAAAGTGGTAATGTGGATTATAATAATTATTATTATTAAATTTAATAGAAATAATTAATAAATAATCTATATGAAGTTATATTAATAATAAAAAATTATAATATTAATTAATAATTATTATTATTAATAACATATTTTAACAGTAGTAGGAGTAATATCTCTAACCATGGTTAAACATACTCGAAAAAATTCATTAACATTATAAAAAGGAGAGAATTTTTTTTATCTAAGATAGGTTGTTTATAATTTTATATGACATTCTACAAACGAGACCTTTGTATTTTTATATTTCAATTTTAGTAAAAGGTTTTAGATCGTGTAAAATATTAATATTATTATTGTAATTATTAGTATTATAATAATAATAATAATAATTTTTAAAATTATTACTATAATTTTTTAGTTTTTATTATTATTAGTAATATTATAATATTGATTATGTATATTAATATTTATTAAAAAAATTATTATAATATTAATATTATAATATTATAAATATTATTATTATTATAATTGATAAATATTAATATTATTATAATTAAATTAGTATTAAAATAATAATAATTATAATTGTAATAATAATAATTATTAATGAAATTAATATTATAAATACAATTGTAATTATAATAATAATAATTATTATTATTATAACAATTAGTATTATAATAATATTTATAATAACAATAATGATAATTATAATTGTTGTTATAATTATAATTAAAATTAAAATTAAAATTATTATCATATCTATAATTATTAGTAGAAATATAAATTTAATAATAAACAATATAAATTATAATTATTATAAATATAATTATTATAATTAATTTTAATAGTTTTAATATCAATATTTATATTAAAGCGATAATATAACTTATAATAATTAATAATTAATAATTAATCAATATTAAGTTTAAACAAAAAAATAATTATAATATTAATTAATTAAGAATTAATAATTAATAATAAATCCATATAAAATTTAAACAATAAAAATAATTATAATATTAATTAATTAATAATAATTAAATCATAGTAAATAAAAATTATTAATTAAAGTATATATACGTTAAGCCATATCTAATTAAGAACAACAATTTCTTATAATAAATAAGAATAAAAATTAGTATTTTAATAAGTAATAATTATAATAATATATAATTAGTATTATTATTATAATAATATATAATTAGTATTTTTATAATTAATTATAATATTAATATTAATAGTTAATAATGAATTGATATTAAATTATAATAATAACAAAAATTATAATATTAATTAATTATTAAAAATTATTAATTAATCTGAGTTATAATAATAATGTGGCTTATAAAAATGATTAAAACTATGATTATAATCATAATTTTATTTATTAATATAACTATAATTGTAAATATAATTACAAAAAATTATGTTTATTTCAAATCAGAATAAATAATTGATAAAAATTATTATAATATTAATATTAATATGAAAAGTGGTAATGTGGCTTATAGTAAAAATTATTAATTATTAATATAAATAATTAATAAATAATCCATATGAAGTTATATTAATAATAACTCTTACCATGTTTAAACATACTCGAAAAAATTCATTGACATTATAAAAAGGAGAGAAATTTTTTAATCTGAGATAGGTTGTTTGCAATTTTATATGACAATCTACAAACGAGACCTTTGTATTTTTCTATTTGAATTTTAGTAAAAGGTTTTGGATCATGTGAAATATTAAGGTACTTATAATGAAAATTAAGTTGAAGAATGACAACATCAGAGCGCTTTAATGTTTTGCCATGTTGCTTTATCAATTTAGTAATGTATATGGAGCACTTTAATGTAATGCCATGCAATACCATTATCACATTCCAACCATAATATTGCAGGTTTTGTTTGAGCTCGATAGTGCCATTGGGACAATTTAAAAAAAGTATTATCTATAAAATAGTAAAATAATTTTAAAGAAACAGATTATTTAAAGAAAGAAACAGAATGTGAATTATTAAAGAAACAAATTAATTCCAAAGAAAGAAAACTTGCATAGATTGAAATACATGAATGTTGAAATAGTAGTATCAAACAAATAATTGCTATGTTGCTTTATCACTTTAATAATGTATATCGAACATTTTAATATTATGTCATATTTTCATGTTAAATAAAATAGATTGAATGAGTTGAGTGTAATGCCATGTAATACCATTATGACATTCCAATCATAATATTACAGGTTTTGTTTAAAATACATTTCAAATTGTACTATGTATGAATTAATAAAATAATTTTAAAGAGACATGTATATTCAAATTGATTAAAAGACATGTATATTCAAATAGTAGTATCAAATAATTGCCATATTACTTTATCACTTTAGTAATGTATATAGAGCACTTTAATGTAATGTCATGCAATACAATTATCACATTCCAATCATAATATTGCAGGTTTTGTTTGAGCTCGATAATGCCATTGGGGACAATGTTGAAGTAAAGAATAAATACACTCAAACTGAATAACTTTAAAATATATTAAAAAAAAATATTATGTATAAAATAGTAAAATAATTTTAAAGAAACATATTATTCAATTTCTACATTATTGAAATTGAAAATTGAAGGTACAAATAATGAAAAACCAAGTACAAGAAAGAAACTTGCATACATTAAAATACATGAATGTTGAAATAGTAGTATGAAACAAATAATTGGCTTGTATAGAATTATCACTTTAGGAATGTATATCGAACATTTTAATATTATGTCATATTTTCATGTTAAATAAAATATATTGAACGAGTTGAGTTTGGCCAAGATGTAATACTATTATGACATTCCAATCATAATATTGGCTGGTGTATTAAAATACATGTATGGTGAAATAATAGTATCAAATAATTGCTATGTTGCTTGATCACTCTAGTAATGTATACGGAGCACTTTAATATTATGTCATATTTGCATGTTAAATAAAATAGATTGAATAAGGTGAGCGTAATGTCACACAGTACCATTATAACATTCCAATCATAATATTGCAGGTTTTGTTTGAGCTCGATAGTGTCATTGGGACAATTTTAAAGTAATGAATGAATACAGTAAAACCAATATGTATGAAATAGTAAAAATATTTGAAAGAAATAGGAATTTTTTTTTTCCCCGAAAAAAAGCGTAATTTCATTTCATCCATGGAGTACGAAATTACATTGATTAGCTCACTCGTCTAGAGTGGAGTGTAATGCTGCAGTAACTATCACCCTGTATTGTGCCCAAAAAAACTACGATGTTCTCACTGTGTGAGTAATAACATCTTTTACAAAACGTAAAGTATATACTTCATCGATGTCATTTAAAACTGGAAATGCTGTTTACATAATGTTCTATTTCTATATACAAAACTGCAAGAGCAAAAAAATTTAGTTCTGCCTTCATAACATTATAACACCTGTGACAAAATCCTGTGCCATGGACCCAATGTCCCGATCAATCAATAAATGGTCTGTGGTAGAAGACATGCTAAAAGAAATAGAATATTTATTTTCTTCATTAAGGTACATATAATGAAAAAGTAAGTAGATGAAAGAATGTGAATGACAACATTGATTACAAGACATGTATATTCAAATAGTAGTATAAAAGGCTTTCCATATTGCTTTATCACTTTATTAATGTATATGGAGCACTTTAATGTAATGTCATGTAATACCATTATGATATTCCAATCATAATATTGCAGGTTTTGTTTCAGCTCGATAGCGCCATTGGGAGAATTTTGAAGTAAAGAATGAATACAGGTAAACCATCCAACTTTTGATTGTATGTTACAATATAAGTTATTTAAAATATATTTAAAAAATATTATGTATAAAATAGTAAAATAATTTTAAAGAAACAGATTATTTAATTCCTGCATTATTGAAATTGAAAATTTAAGGTACATATAATGACACAAATGATTGGCTTTTATAGTATGAAGAAAATGATTGGCTTATATATATTTATCACTTTAGTAATGTATATCGAACAGTTTTATATTATGTCATATTTTCATGTTAAATAAAATAGATTGAATGAGTTGAGTGTAATGTCATATAATACCATTATTACATTCCAATCATAATAATGTCGATTTTGTTTGAGTTTGATAGTGTCATTGGGAATATTGTAATGTAAAGAATGAATACAATCAAACCAATTTTCTTTTCAGTGTATTTTATAATATGCCTTATTTAAAATATATTTAAAAATGTATTGTATATAAATTAGTAAAATTATTTTAAAGAAATAGAATATTTATTTTCTGCATTATTGAAATTGAAAATTTTAAGGTACATATAATGAATGGTGAAATAGTAGTATGAAATAGTTGCTAATGTATATGGAGAACTTAAATATTATTGTCATGTAATACTCCTTGATTGTGTCATAGGGGCAATTTTAAAGTAAAGAATGAATGCAGTAAAACCAATTTACTTTTGATTTTATTTTATAATAGACCTTATTTAAAATATATTAAAAAATGTATCTTGCATAAATTAGTAAAAGTATTTAAAAAAAAAATTTTGTTTTTTTTCGTGTTATTGAAATTGAATATTTTTAAATTAAAGATAAAATGCAAAATTTAATATTGCATTGGTACAACTTTAGGATTATTTATATCAAATGGAGCACCAATGTACTTATCGAAAAGAATAGTAGTGTACATTGGAAGGAGAGGAGGTTTTGTGCCAGGCATATAGAAAATGTTTTGAATGCAACCTAGTGCACCATTCACTAATCCAGCTTCAACCCACAAGTTACATGTCAACATGACACGCTGACCTGGGCATAAGAGGACTTCACGGTCTAATTGGTCATCGTCGGCAACATCAATTTCCTTGTGCCTTGTATGCTCAGCAACACATCGTGCAATTGGAGAATTTAAAGATTTCAACATGATCCTATTATGTAGGGTGACCAAATTATTTGTTGCAAACAAATGAATTTCTGAATCAAATAAACTCCTTTCTGTTGGATCTAACTTGGAATCAACCCGCGACATAAGAAGATCCCAATCATCAAGAAGAGGTTCTGCATTTCTTATGTTAGTGAACAGTCTCCGAAAAGATGTTTGTCTAGGATCATCACCTTTCTGTCGAAATACTGTATCCAAAGTGACAACAATATTGAATCTTTTCCACAAAACTTTCCCCACTGTATTACCTGCATACAAAGGCTTATCTTTGACAGGAGGCAATTGACAAATGTCACCAACAAGAATGATCGATCTGCCACCAAAAGGAATAGATTTATTCTCAGGAAATGCTTCTCGCAATCGAGAATCTATCTGCATGATAAACCTTGATCCTATGAAGCTCATTCAATCAATCAAAATGTAACGAATATCCCTCATTTCTTCTTGAAATATTGCTAGAGATTGGCCTTGCAGTGCTTTCATATCTTTGATAGGGATTTTTAAAGCTGAGTGTATTGTCTTTGCATGAATATTAAAAGCAGCTACTCCTGTTGGGGCAAGCAAAAGCAATGGACTTTTTCCAGTAGATGTCGAAGAAGAAAGAGCATGAGAAATACAATGAATAAGGTAAGACTTTCCAGTGCCAGCAGTTCCTTGAATAATCATTTGGAGAGGTTCACAATTTCCATATTCAACTGAATGCCGTAAAATTATGTCAAAAGCAAGTCTTTGTTTTGCTGAGAGGGAAGAGGGAGAGGAAAATGTATTATCATAACAGTCACCAACAATACCCTTTGATTGAGCATTCCTTATAAATTCCACGACCTCTTCTGCAATAGGATTTGAAGTTGTTATTTCCTCCCAATTAAAAGACAAATCAAAGTCCCTTCTACCAAGAGTTTGAAGGTCAGAAGCCTCGACATTGTTTGGAGGAACCACTCGAGATAAAATCTGCCATTCTTCAAAATCATCATCATCATTGACTGCTTGCCCATGGGAATCCTCTTCTTCTTCTTCAACATGATCATATGGAAAAGGGTGCCGATTAACATGCCATGCTCGATATCGAAAATTCCTCCAATTTTCAATGACCATTTCAGTTGAAGCACCTATATCTGTGGAGATGTTGCGGAACGGCTTGTACCAAAGTAACTCAGTGAAGCAGAAGGTTTCAAACTCATCTGAATCCTCACTAGGAGTGGAGTAAAATCTTGGCCAAACTCGAACAATGGCATGCACATCCCTAGGTTTCCACTGATCATTCTTACGTTGGGCATCAAAGGACCAAGATCTTGCTGTTTCTATCATTGACAAATGTTCAAGAAAATTTGGTCGTTGTTGATATATATGAACAAATGTGTTCTGAGATGAACACTGAGGACCATTTGTAGAAATTTTCTGGAATACCTTCTTACCAACAGGTAGGGAAAAAAACTTTCGACTACAAATCATAAGAGGTAGCTTTAGCAACATATGGCATGTTTCTTGAGCTCCAATGTCACGCTCAACAATCGTCTCAGCAAGGAATCTTCTATATGCACACAAAACTGGATCTTCAGAGACAGATGAATCTGTAATTCTTGTCAACATGTCTTGATAACTTTCAGATCTCTTTTCTGACTTCGGAGCAGTTTTACCAATATAGTTCGTTACAGCATGAGTACAAAGCACAGGTTGACAATCAACATTAGCACGCCACACTGCAAGAAGATCAACATTATGAAATGGTCCTCAGTATTCTTTCAACTTTTAGGGGTGGCTCTGGGGTGGGTGATTTATTGCATATTTAATATTCAATGGTTAGATTTTAAAGATAGAGGAATATGCTTCGTCTGGTGCATTGATGAAGCACTCAGATTTGCTGTGTTAACTCACGGGCAACTTTAAATTCAAACGACACATATTGTTTAAATTAAATTATTTGCAAATGCCAAGTGCCCACTCCGCCTGCCACTTCCCACTGCTGGAATTAAACGGCTCACCTCCACTCCATGCTGTACCCCCGGTCGACACCATGGTGGAATTAAATCGCTCACCTCCACTCGGCGCTGTAACGCTCAGATTGAAATAGCATGCAGAAGAGCGAGCCATATTAATATTAAACCGCTCACCTGCAGCACCGCAGAATCCAACCCAGATGATCGTGCAGAAGAGCGAGCGTGCAGAGCCAGCCAGCGACCGGACCGAGCTTGCAAAAAGAAGCAACAGCCACCTGCAAAAATAGGTACGGATCGGTCTCTCGACCTCTGATAACTGTCAAACTTCTAATGCATATAATAATCTTTGCAGGGTTCTGATTTTTTCACAGGCGCTGTAGAACAAATTTGCCTTTATTTTTGCAGGGTTCTGTAGAACAAATTTGCGCATATAATAATCTTTGCAGGGTTCTGATTTTTTCTTACCTTTGTTTGCGTTCGATTTAACAATTTTCTGATCAATCTGCTCCTGACTAATCCGAACCCTATGAAAATGGTATTTGTGTTGGGGTTTTCGAGCGCTTATTTTTTTTTAATGCCCATTACCTAGCACACGTTAGACTCACGGTTCTCCGTGAGATGAACGGCATCCCAAAAGATATATTTTGATGCATCATAGCATGTCAATGGATTTCTCCTGCTGCATGTATATGAAACCTCTATTAGACCAGTTCCGCAGCAAGCTTTCCTTGTATGTTCGAATCCTGCAGGTATTTCAAAATAAGAAAACATAAATCACTTCTACCATATAAATCTAATATATGTATGACTTTTGGCAATGCATATTTAAATTACCGTGTTTAGCAGGATTTTGAACCATATCAATCAACGGACTGTATGTATCTGAATAAACAATTTTGAGGCCTGGAAGTTACGCCCTCAAGAAATCAAGCATTTTCTGAAGTTTTATATTGTAGCTAATTGCATTCTGATTTTGATCCTCCAAGCAATTTCGTTCCTTTTTATATAGGTTTTTGATTGTTCTCTCTATAGGCATGCACCCCAATGGAGGAATGCCAGAAACCACTATTCTGCGTGCCCCATAATTGTAGATCTCCTGTCGTATGACTTTTGGCAATGCATATTTAAATTACCGTGTTTAGCAGGATTTTGAACCATATCAATCAACGGACTGTATGTATCTGAATAAACAATTTTGAGGCCTGGAAGTTACGCCCTCAAGAAATCAAGCATTTTCTGAAGTTTTATATTGTAGCTAATTGCATTCTGATTTTGATCCTCCAAGCAATTTCGTTCCTTTTTATATAGGTTTCTGATTGTTCTCTCTATAGGAAGGCACCCCACTGGAGGAATGCCAGAAACCACTATTCTGCGTGCCCCATAATTGTAGATCTCCTGTCGTATGACTTTTGGCAATGCATATTTAAATTACCGTGTTTAGCAGGATTTTGAACCATATCAATCAACGGACTGTATGTATCTGAATAAACAATTTTGAGGCCTGGAAGTTACGCCCTCAAGAAATCAAGCATTTTCTGAAGTTTTATATTGTAGCTAATTGCATTCTGATTTTGATCCTCCAAGCAATTTCGTTCCTTTTTATATAGGTTTCTGATTGTTCTCTCTATAGGCAGGCACCCCAATGGATGAATGCCAAAAACCACTATTCTGCGTGCCCCATAATTGTAGATCTCCTGTCACAATATGTTTTGTCAGATATATTAAATGTATCAAGAAAAGCTAACATGTGTCCCATGCATGCCTTTTCTCCACTCTTCATTAACCTAAAATTGATGGTAATTTAAATCTACAGTTTGATCCATTAGCTTAATGTAAAGCTATACACGTATATCTAGCCACCCAGCCCCCAACCACATTTCTAACCACCGTCTTTCTTCCTCAATTCAATTGAGGATTTCTAATTAGGTGTCATGTGGAGAAACAGTTTCTCCTTCGATTAATCTATGTTTCTGCTTGAACAGCTTAAGAAAGCAGCTCTCAGGTAAGCATGCCAGCTTGCAGTTGTGAGTGGACAAAATCCCTCTACTCCAATGTCAACTGATATTTCATTCATAGATTTCTTGAAGGCCTGAAGGATGTTATAAAGGCTCTCACAAATCCTTGGAAATTCAATTGAAGGGGGAGGCTCTTCGAAATATATGTTGCAGGTTGATATTGGCCGCACCAATGGTGCAAACGAGAACAACGAAATGCAATCATTGTAGGCTTTTTTATTTCATCCTACAATCATCGATGAAAATACTGGTGGATCTATGAAAATACTTGGATGCAAACATCATCGATCGCCTATTCGATGAGTTTTCTACTTCTCTCTTTTCTGTCTGCCTAATTGCTTCATATGGAGATTGGCATGGATCTGCAAAAATTTTTCATCTGTCCAATTAACTGGTAAAGATGGAGTACTTTGTCAGCTTGACGTTGTAATGTAAAGTTGTGCTATGGACCTCTCTCTATGTATTGTGTTGTGTTGTCTATCTTCATTTGTATGCGTGTGTCGGTCAACGTTCGTGTTGTGTAACTATGTTAACTGTTAAGTCTGTTATATCTGAGAGAGGATGGAGAGGAGACTGTTATATTTCCTGTGGCTATGTGCAGCCACGAATCTAAATCATATATTTTTTTCCTGCGCATAAATCGGTGCGATAATATAATCAAGCCGTGCCGGTGGGGACTGCAATTCACAAATGCCAATAATTATGGTTTATTTAACTGCTCTAAATTATTGTCAATATAATTATATTCTTTAATGTAACTTATTCGCTGAGCAACTTGTGTTATATATTTAATATTCTAATGTATGTCAAGAGAGCTTTTGACCTCAAGCGATGAGTGTTTTTTATTATATATAATTTTTTTTTTTTATTAAAGCAAATGGATATAAACATTTATCTTCTGCGTTGTAATGTAACATTCGAGCTCTTGTCTGCTCGCAATTGATTTTAGTTTGGAGATGATTCATGCAGTTCTGTAACTTACATTATTGTGCATATTTTATTGTAAGAAAACGTGGCATGGCTGAGGTGGATGATTTTGTTGGTAGTTGAGAGAATTCGGATAATTGAATATACTTCAGGCAGCAATTTCTATCTTCATTTTAAAGTAAATATTAAAGTAACCTCTCTAATCATTTATACATGTGCTACATCAACACTTGTGCTTTCATTACCTTTTTAGAAGATAATTTTATATTTTAAAAATTAAGTTATTATTTTATGTGTTGCCATATATCTTAGACAAAAAAAAATATGATTTAGCTAGCTTTCAACTGTTTTATATATTACCACTTGTGCTTTATATATGTCTTTTTGTATTATATATGTCTTTTTGAATATGTATTATATATGTCTTTTTGTCTTATATATGTCTTTTTGTATATGTCTTTTTGAGTTTTTAGAATTGAATTAGGCAGAAAAAAGTTTGGTTTTACAATTTGAAATCACAGTAAGAGAAATTAGGAAAATAATTAGATCAAATTCTTACAATTTCTAAAGTAGATCAATTGCCCCATTGTATGATTTTTAGTATAATTTGTTAATTTTTTGTTAATTTGCTGAAAGTATATAGAAATCTTAATTATTAAGATTTCTTGTAAAATATTGGTTCATTCACTATTATTTATTGGTAAATAATAAATTTAAGAATTTTTTTGAATTAAAGTAGATGGTATTTATTTTTATGTTTTGTAAATATTGTTTTAGAATTTCAGGATAGGGTTGGCGTTGGATTTTCTAATTAGATTTGAGATTTTTATGGTATAAATATGTTTACTAATTTGAATTTGAGTCTGAGTTTATTGGCAGATTCTGGATATTGGTAGATTGGCCATACAGGGAGATTGTGTACATTGCTCTTCAAGAAGAGCTTTGGGAAGATTGGGTAGATTACTCTTCAAGAAGAGCTTTTATTTCAAGGTAATGTTCATATCAAGATTTTTTGAATAGTTTTATACATTGCCATATTGATTGCTTTTGATGTTTAGAATTATGATTCTAAATAAGTCAGATATTTGTTTTGGCCAATTTATTGTTCTGTATGATTTTTTTTCTTGAAACCTTCTTTTTTCTTGTTTATGTGCATTTCATTTTGTTTCTGTGCATTTCATTTCGCAGTTTGGTATTGGGTTGTGTAATTAGGATATTATGGCGCTAGATTTTTTTGAGTAAAATCTTTATTCAGAAAATTAAGAAATTAAAATTTTGATTTCCATACTTAGATTTTTAAATTTAGAATTTGATTAACAAATTTAAACTAATTATTCATATGAATATGAACTTAGTTCGTAGATTAATTATCGTAATATTTTTATGTAAGTTTGCAATCTTCAACAGCATTATTAAGGTATCCCAAAGAACAGCCATTATTAAGGTAGTACAAAGATGATGATATTTGAGATTAAACATTATTAAAGTAGATGGTATTTATTTTTGTATTTTGTAAATATTGTTTTAGAATTTTAGGATAGGGTTGGCGTTGGATTTTCTAATTACATTTGAGATTTTTATGGTATAAATATGTTTACGGATTTGAATTTGAGTCTGAGTTTATTGGAAGATTCTGGATATTGGTAGATTGGCCATACAGGGAGATTGGGTACATTGCTCTTCAAGAAGAGCTTTGGGAAGATTGGGTAGATTACTCTTCAAGAAGATCTTTTATTTGAAGGTAATGTTCATATCAAGATTTTTTGAGTAGTTTTATACATTGCCATATTGATTGCTTTTGATGTTTAGAATTATGATTCTAAATAAGTCTATTTCTATGCCTCTAGAAGATTCTCACAAACAAAATGTAGATTAGGTTTAAGTTTCCACTAGACAATTTAACTGAATTATATATTTATTGGGAGAGACATTGGGCAGATTGGGTTGATTAACATTAGGTGATAGCATTTACCTCCTTGAAACACATATATGTAAAGAATTGTAATTACTTTAAGTTTCCACAAAACAATTTAACCCAATTCTATATATGTTGGCAGATTCGAGATATTGCCCGATTGGATATTGGGTGCATTACTCTTCAAGAAAAGCTTTTATTTCAAGAAGAGCTTTGGGCATATTCGGTAGATTACTCTTCAAAAAGAGTTTTTATTTCAAGGTAATGTTCATATCAAGATTTTTTGAATAGTTTTATACATTGCCATATTGATTGCTTTTGATGTTTAGAATTATGATTCTTAATAAGTCTATTTCTATGCCTGTAGAACATTCTCAAAAACAAAATGTAGATTACGTTTAAGTTTCCACTAAACAATTTAATTCAATTATATATATATATTGGGCAGGGACATTGGGCAGATTGGGTAGATTACTGTTCAAGAAGAGCTTTTGTTTCAAGATAATGTTCATATTAGGTTATGTTTGGTTAATATTAATATTGAGATTAGGTGGATGTACAATCTTAATATTAATATTTACATTTAAACAATGGTACCTTACATTAATATTAATATTAATATTGATTGGCTTTAATCATTAATATTAGATTTACATGAACTTTAGGTTATAGGTATTAGGTTAATATCACCATTGATATTAATATAAGATTATCATTAATATTATGACAAGTTAAGATTATGATAGTCTTAATATTACCATTAATATTAAGATTATTATTAATATTTATATTAATATTAGGTTATATTTGGTTAATATTAATATTTACATTACGTTGAATAATAATACTAAACATTGGGTTGAACATTAATAATAGACATTGATATTAAATACTCATACTTGAAGCTCAAATTAGTACTAAACATCAATACCTTAAACAATAATACATTTTATTAAGTAATAAACAATAATACATGTCATGTTTGGCTATTACATTATAAACAATAATACATTGAACATTATAAACATTATGACATAAACATTTATACATTTTTAAACCTAATATTTAAACATTTATACATTATTAAAACTAATATTTAAACCTATTAAACCTAATATTTAAACCTATTGTCTATTAATAGATACACATCTGTATGCGTTAATATGGCTTTATATATACACATTAATATTATATACAGTAACAATACATATGGCTTAATATATACAACTTGTTAGTATTAATAAATTTTAGGTTTAAATATTAGGTTTACATATTAAATTTCAATATTAGGTTTACATATTAAGCTTCAATATCCTAAACCATAGATTAGGTTGATGTACAATATTAATATTAATATTAATATTTACATTTAAACAATGGTACCTTACATTAATATTAATATTAATATTGATTGGCTTTAATCATTAATATTAGATTTACATGAACTTTAGGTTATAGGTATTAGGTTAATATCACCATTGATATTAATATAAGATTATCATTAATATTATGACAAGTTAAGATTATGATAGTCTTAATATTACCATTAATATTAAGATTATTATTAATTTATATTAATATTAGGTTATATTTGGTTAATATTAATATTTACATTATGTTGAATAATAATACTAAACATTGGGTTGAACATTAATAATAGACATTGATATTAAATAGTGATACCTGAAGCTCAAATTAGTGCTCAACATCAATACCTTAAACAATAATACATTTAATTAAGTAATAAACAATAATACATGTCATGTTTGGCTATTACATTATAAACAATAATACATTGAACATTATAAACATTATGACATAAACATTTATACATTTTTAAACCTAATATTTAAACATTTATACATTATTAAAACTAATATTTAAACCTAATAAACCTAATATTTAAACCTATTGTCTATTAATAGATACACATCTGTATGCGTTAATATGGCTTTATATATACACATTAATATTATATACAGTAACAATACATATGGCTTAATATATACAACTTGTTAGTATTAATAAATTTTAGGTTTAAATATTAGGTTTACATATTAAATTTCAATATTAGGTTTACATATTAAGCTTCAATATCCTAAACCATAGATTAGGTTGATGTACAATATTAATATTAATATTAATATTTACATTTAAACAATGGTACCTTACATTAATATTAATATTAATATTGATTGGCTTTAATCATTAATATTAGATTTACATGAACTTTAGGTTATAGGTATTAGGTTAATATCACCATTGATATTAATATAAGATTATCATTAATATTATGACAAGTTAAGATTATGATAGTCTTAATATTACCATTAATATTAAGATTATTATTAATTTATATTAATATTAGATTATATTTGGTTAATATTAATATTTACATTACGTTGAATAATAATACTAAACATTGGGTTGAACATTAATAATAGACATTGATATTAAATACTGATACCTGAACCTCAAATTAGTGCTCAACATCAATACCTTAAACAATAATACATTTAATTAAGTAATAAACAATAATACATGTCATGTTTGGCTATTACATTATAAACAATAATACATTGAACATTATAAACATTATGACATAAACATTTATACATTTTTAAACCTAATATTTAAACATTTATACATTATTAAAACTAATATTTAAACCTAATAAACCTAATATTTAAACCTATTGTCTATTAATAGATACACATCTGTATGCGTTAATATGGCTTTATATATACACATTAATATTATATACAGTAACAATACATATGGCTTAATATATACAACTTGCTAGATACACATTAATAGATAGACATTAACATTAATATTAAACATTAAATTTATATGTTAGTATTAATAAATTTTAGGTTTAAATATTATGTTTACATATTAAATTTCAATATTAGGTTTACATATTAAGCTTCAATATCCTAAACCATATATTTGATAATTTAACATATTTTTATATTAGGTTTAAGATTAGGTTAAACATCTCGTTAACATCTATGTAACTTTTTATAAAATACATAAGTGCATTGTAAACATATATAAAGTTTAACATTAGGAAAAATACATTGAGTAATAAACATTAGGATAGCCATTAAATAATACACATTACAATAATCGGTAAACAATATCAACATTAGGATAACCATTAAATAATAAACATTACGATAATCATTAAATAATAAACATTACGCTAACCATTAAATAATAAACATTAGGATAACCATTAAATAATAAACATTACGATAATCATTAAATAATAAACATTTGGGTAACCATTAAATATTAAACATTAGGATAACCATTTAATAATAAACATTACGATAATCGGTAAACATTATCAACATTAGGATAACCATTAAATGATAAACATTACGATAATCGGTAAACATTATCAACATTGGGACATAAACATTCATACAAATTTCTTTTCTAAATACATTTTTTCTGTATTTTGTTATATACAATTACTGCTTCGAAATATTCAATATATAGCTATTATTGACTTTTTTTGTATTTGTTGGTTTTTCCTAATATATAGTACAATGGATACTGCAATGGATCCTTCTACGTGGAGCTTTCTACCGGTTGAGATGCTTCAAATAATATTTTTATGGCTTCCATTGTCTACATTATTTCGCTTCAAATCAATACCTAAGATGTGGAATGAAGCTATATGCAACAATCTTGTTGGGAGGTGGCACATGAAACATAGGGAAGAGATTGGTTTCTTCATTGAGGAATGCAATCTATATCGAGCTGAAGCTATGTGTCCGTACATTAATAACAAAGGTGTAATATCACGTCTTTGTATCCCATTCCCAAGCACATTATATACCCTTGAAGGTTCATGTGGTTGCCTTCTTCTGTTATCTATCCCTGAATAAAAAAACAAGCTATATTCCCTTGATATAGAGAAAAATAAGTGGGTTATCCATTTTGTCTATCGTGAATTTGGTAAGGGATCTATGTGTCTTGCACTTCATCAAAATCGATTATTGTGGATTGTACATCATCGTTTCACTCTTGTGTGGTCTGGTGATATAATGCCCGATTTTGAACATGGTGTGCGGCCTCCTACACGATCGAATGAATATTGGGAAGATGGTTGTGGAATGAGCTGGACACTCCTCAAAGACCTCACTACAGATATAAATAAGAAGTGCAATGGATATCTTCCATTCCGTACGATTGGGAACATTGTACTTATGTGCAACTTTGCCCAAATACCTTTGTTGTATTATGATTTGACAAATCAAATGACAACACTTGTTGGAGTTGATGACTTGACAATGTCTGAACAAAATCGTATTTCCATGCCCAAAGACCATACTTGTAGTGACTTCATTCTTGATGGGAATTTTTTCCCGCTGATCCCAGGCATTGACTCTGCATATGACATTCCCCTTCGCAATTGATCTATGTTTGATTTATGTGGCTGTTCTTCACTTATTCAATACTTATTAATGGGAGCATATTTTTGTCTGTAATTAAATTATTGTTTACTGATGAGACAATAAATATATGGTTGCAGATTTTTTATTAATTTAATTTTGTGTAAATGATAAGGTCTGTTGACATTATAACATTTAATATGTATTACAAAATTTTCATATTTAAATTGCAATATATTTACATGAACATATTGACATTACAACATTTAAAATATTTATTGTTTCCATTGATGATTTCTGGTTTTTTGGTGGTAGGCAGTTCGATTCTTCGATATGGATCCATTTATTTGGTCTAAGCTTCCCTCTGAAATAATAGAGATGGTATTGCAATGGATTCCTTTCTCCATCTTGGTTCGGTTTAGAATTGTTTCTAGGCATTGGGATGTTCTTCTCCCGAACCCTTCTTTTCTATCGACATGCAATCGGTTCTTAGAGATTAAATTTGGATTTCTGGTTCCTGTGTTCAACTATGGAGAAAATCCGTTCAATGTTGCCTACCTAAGTGAAAATGGTTGCATATCTCGTATCATTCTTCCATTTATAAAATCAAGATACGAAATTGAGTGCACAGTAGGATCCATGATTTTGTTTTCTTCACCGACTGGATGCCCATTTTCAAAAACATATTTTGTTGTCAATCCATTTACAAGGGAATTTAAGAAACTAGGATCTATATGGGTTGGTGATGGAGGTTTCTTCACCTTGGTGGAAAAAATAGGTTCTCAAAAATATGAATGGATTGTTCTAAAACATATTTCTCACAGAGTTCCATCTAAGTTTTACATGTGTAGCAGCCTTGACACTTGCTGGAGGAGGACAAATATTCCTTACGGTGGCGTTACACCGCCTAAGCATGCAGTGTTCTACGAAAATAAATTCTATTGGTTGTATATAGACACGGAATATGAAGAGTACCCTAAATATGGATACACTATCTATTGGCTGGATGTATTTCAAAATGATTGGGGTTTTTCGTTTGTTCCGATCACTGACATACAATGTATGTCACTTGCGACATACAACAATCAACTTATCTGCATTCTCTTTAATGGTTCAACATCAGTTTGGACTATTCAAGAAGTAGAAAATTTTCAATTCGGTCAACCATGTTCTCAATGGACAGAGGACAATTTTGAGGACGATTGGGGATTCAGATGGAACCTGTTGCGTCACATTTGTATGGATATAAATAGCAAATGCTTTGGCTATCTTCCATTGCAAACAGTGAATGGGGTAGTTCTTTTTGGAAAGAATGCTCAACTTCCCTTCCTATTATATCATCTGACAAGTTACCTCTGTATCCCAATAAGTATTTATAATGTATCAATGCTGGAGATTTTTGGCTCTCCCTTCCCATTGCTTGACAACTTCAATGATTTCATTGAAAATGGAAGTATTTTTCCGCTTGTTCCGAACACAGATTCTATTGAGCAAATTCCACCATTGAGTGAAGATATCATAACTTAGGATGGTAGACCACATTCAAGTGGTCAACTATTTTTTACATGTAATAACCATTTATACACATTTTGTTTTATGGAATAAAATATATTCTCCATTCACTATGTGCTTGCCAATATGTTTGTTCTATTATCCCAATTTTCTGATATGCATCTATATTTTCAAAACACATTTTTAAATGTGTTTCCGATACCTTTTCATCTATGCTTTTATTTAACATGTGTCTAATTGGATTTCTACAAATTAGTATCAAATACATTCATATAGTTTTATTCTATGGTCATCTTCACATTATCGTATAATATTTGTTCCTCTCTTGATATGTAGAAATGTCATCTGAAGGGACAAGTAAACGTAATAGGAAACGCACTCTGTCTCCAGCGTCACGTGAAAGAGCAAATGAACGTCAGCGTTTATGGTATCATCAAAATAAAGACGCAATAAATGAACGACGAAGGGATCAATATCGTAGAAGTAGGGATGGTGTTACAATTGAAAATGAATTTCCCGATAGCCGTAAGTATTGGAGTTTAGCTCATATAATGCAAATAACATTTCCTATTCCTATTCTTCCACAATCTCCTAACAACAATATTTTTCTCCGTGAAACATCTCGTGTTCTGGAAGATGATCCGTTCACATAATGTAGATACAAACCATATTTCTCACTCTTCCATCGGTGCAAATGATGCATGTGAGCATGTACATGTTTTGCAAAACATGCACACTGAACATATTGATGTTCCTCAGCAAATACCTCCATCTCCAGTTGTGGGTGATAGCAATATGCTTGGAGATACGAATGGTATTTTTCAAGCTCGAGATGAACATGTTGTTCTCCAACGAACTGAATCAGCTATCCCTCATACTATTTCGCTTGGAACGACAAAGGTATTAAACACAACATCCATATCGAATATTATTGAAATAGTTGATAATTGTTAACAATTTACTAGAAAATTGTGCCTTTCTTGATTTATCATTGCAAGCAGGGAACTATTCAATGTAATTCAGTTAATGAGGGAGTGCAATCTCATCGAACAATGAATGTTCGAAGTGAACCAGGACCATCTTATTACCATCCTCCACTGCAACCTCGAGATGAACATGTTGTTCTCCAACGAACTACATCGGTTATCCCTCATACTATTTCGCTCGGAACGACAAAGGTATTAAACACAACATCCATATTCAATATTATTGAAATACTTGATCATTCTTAATGATTTGCTAAAATTTCTTACCTTTTTCTAATTTACCCTTGCAAGCAGGGAACTGTTGAATGTAATTCAGTTAATGATGGAGTGCAATCTCATCGAGCAATGAATGTTCCAAGTGAACCAGGACCATCATATTACTGTCCTCCATTGCAACCTCGACCCTCAAATTGGCAAGAAAATGTAAATTTTATATCGACAATATTTCATATTTTTTTTACGTCTCTACTTATTATTATGTACACTTTTAATTTTTCCATTCATGACTCTTATTGTATTGCGTTTCTAGGAGACCATACAATGCAATCAACTTCGAGAAATTCCATCCACAAGTTTTAGAAAAAGAAATTTTCATGCTTCTGCAACCATTCCTCCTCCGCATGCCACTCTGCCTAGATTTCGTACACATGGAGATAATGAACATGTTCTCCATCGTTTTGATAGCAACATGATCGCAGTTCATAAAAAATTTCGACATAGGATTGATGTCTTGTCTACTGTGACAATGTGCTATGTTTGTCATGAATCTTATCCCGGAATACAAGTTAGCAGAAAATCTGATGGTCCTATTTGTAAAAGGTGTAAGGGTGAACGAGGTTCCCATCGTTTCTCTCATTGGAATAACATGGATCTGGGTGAACAACCTCATGTTCTAAGAGTACTTACCCAAGTAGAAGAAATGTTAATAGCACGAGTTAATCCAATATTGCAAGTGACACATGCTCGTGGTGGGAAATATAAATATAGTGGCCACACTATTAGCTTTCCACAAGATATTTCAACTATTGCAAAAAGGCTTCCACGATGTGTTGAAGACCTTGACATCATATTTGTGAGGAGACATAATGCAAAAGGTAACTATTATGACTGTTATGTGAAAAAATCACGTGTGATGGATGCATTGCAGTACAAAATTGCAATGGACAAATACTATAGGGATGTTGAAATCGACATGGAATCGGTTGCTTCTCTTCCTGAAAGACCAACTGATGTGTCCGACAGGCTTTGATTTGTTGATAGTGAAATTGAAGAAATTGCCAATAATGATGAGGACATTCAAGGGTTCAACACTGTTCATTTACACTCTCATCCTTCTTCATTTGCTGTTCGACAACCAAATGCACGAACAAAAGTTGAGGAAATAAGAGCGTTTGTTGAAAATGATAATTCAGGACCTCCACAGCCATTAGACTGGCCAGATATTGGTTTGTCTCCAGTTAATGAATACAACACAGAGGGTTTATTTGACATGGCATTCCCTACTTTGTACCCAAATGGTGATGCTGATTGGTTGCATCCACGGGTTTGCGACATTCGCCTCCATGAATATGCATTGCATCTGCTCAGATACTTTGATCAAAGATTTGGAAGCCATCCATGCTTCTGTTATTTCTTGCTAAACATGATTATGCGTCATCGTAGCCAAGCAACTGCTGCAGTATTTGTACATAAGAATATAGATGACAATGCACCTATAATAATTCATGACTTGCGTCAAAAACTAAATGATTTGCCAAACAATAAGTTGGCTGAGCATCTCATGCGTTTTGGTTCTACCCTCAGAGGTACAAGTTCGTATTGGACAAAGTGTCGTTCTGAACTCACTGATATGATCACTCAGTTGGGTTGTCCAACATTATTTTTTACTTTGAGTGCGGCTGACACAAAGTGGCCTGACTTACATAATTTGATGCCAAGAAACACACACTCGGCTTCCTTAAATGAACAGCATAGAAGAATTCAAAATGTTATCCAATACCCCCATATTGTGGCAATGTTTATGCACCAAAGGTTTACTATCTTTCGCGAAGAAGTCATCCAAAAACATATTGGAGCAAAAGATTTCTGGTACAGGTCTGTTTTGTTACTTTTATCTTATATAGATCACATTGAAATTAAATGCACCATTTCAAATATATTTACTTTATATTTTCTTTGTTTAGGTATGAATGGCAACATAGAGGCTCGGCGCATGTGCATGGTTTCCTATGGCTAGAAGGGGCACCTAACATGGATTTGTTAGATTGGTCGAACCCGTCTGTTGTGGATGATGCAAAGATTTTCTTCGATAGATATGTAACTGCATGGAATCCACGTGATGCTCACCAAAGGAACATATTCGTTCCTCGAAGCATAAATGATGATCCTTGCTTGTTGAACACGAGACAAAATTTCTCCTCCAATCCTTCAGATGATTACGAACACTTATTGAATCGTGTCCAACGACATACAAAGTGCAGTTTAGATTCTTGTTTGAGAAAAAAGGGGTCTATACTCACCTGTCGCTACAATGCCCCATGGGAGGTTCGCAATGAATCTAGATTATTCATAGATGAGAAAGGTCGAAAAAAATATGAGCCTGCACGTAATGATGATAGGGCTAATGTTCATAATGTTGATCTTCTTGCAGTGTGGCGTGCTAATGTTGATTGTCAACCTGTGCTTTGTACTCATGCTGTAATGAACTATATTGGTAAATATGCTTCGAAGTCAGAAAAGAGATCTGAAAGTTATCAAGACATGTTGACAAGAATTACAGATTCATCTGTCTCTGAAGATCCAGTTTTGTGTGTATATAGAAGATTCCTTGCTGAGACGATTGTTGAGCGTGACATTGGAGCTCAAGAAACATGCCATATGTTGCTAAAGCTACCTCTTCTGATTTGTAGTCGAAATTTTTTTTCCCTACATGTTGGTAAGAAGGTATTCCAGAAAATTTCTACAAATGGTCTTCAGTGTTCATCTCAGAACACATTTGTTCATATATATCAACAACGACCAAATTTTCTTGAACATTTTTCGATGATAGAAACAGCAAGATCTTGGTCCTTTGATGCCCAACGTAAGAATGATCAGTGGAAACCTAGGGATGTGCATGCCATTGTTCGAGTTTGGCCAAGATTTTACTCCACTCCTAGTGAGGATTCAGATGAGTTTGAAACCTTCTGCTTCACTGAGTTACTTTTGTATAAGCCGTTCCGCAACATCTCCACAGATATAGGTGCTTCAACTGAAATGGTCATTGAAAATTGGAGGAATTTTCGATATCGAGCATGGCATGTTAATCGGCACCCTTTTCCATCTGATCATGTTGAAGAATAAGAAGAGGATTCCCATGGGCAAGCAGTCAATGATGATGATGAATTTGAAGAATGGAAGATTTTATCTCGAGTGGTTCCTCCAAACAATGTCGAGGCTTCTGACCTTCAAACTCTTGGCAGAAGGGACTTTGATTTGTCTTTTAATTGGGAGGAAATACCAACTTCAAATCCTATTGCAGAAGAGGTCGTGGAATTTATAAGGAATGCTCAATCAAGGGGTATTGTTGGTGACCGTTATGATAATACATTTTCCTCTCCCTCTTCCCTCTCAGCAAAACAAAGACTTGCTTTTGACATAATTTTATGGCATTCAGTTGAATATGGAAATTGTGAACCTCTCCAAATGATTATTCAAGGAACTGCTGGCACTGGAAAGTCTTACCTTATTCATTGTATTTCTCATGCTCTTTCTGCTTCGACATCTACTGGAAAAAGTCCATTGCTTTTGCTTGCCCCAACAGGAGTAGCTGCTTTTAATATTCATGCAAAGACAATACACTCAGCTTTAAAAATCCCTATCAAAGATATGAAAGCACTGCAAGGCCAATCTCTAGCAATATTTCAAGAAGAAATGAGGGATATTCGTTACATTTTGATTGATGAAATGAGCTTCATAGGATCAAGGTTTATCATGCAGATAGATTCTCGATTGCGAGAAGCATTTCCTGAGAATAAATCTATTCCTTTTGGTGGCAGATCGAACATTCTTGTTGGTGACATTTGTCAATTGCCTCCTGTCAAAGATAAGCCTTTGTATGCAGGTAATACAGTGGGGAAAGTTTTGTGGAAAAGATTCAATATTGTTGTCACTTTGGATACAGTATTTCGACAGAAAGGTGATGATCCTAGACAAACATCTTTTCGGAGACTGTTAACTAACATAAGAAATGCAGAACCGCTTCTTGATGATTGGGATCTTCTTATGTCGCAGGTTGATTCCAAGTTAGATCCAACAGAAAGGAGTTTATTTGATTCAGAAATTCATTTGTTTGCAACAAATAATTTGGTCACCCTACATAATAGGATCATGTTGAAATCTTTAAATTCTCCAATTGCACGATGTGTTGCTGAGCATACAAGGCGCAAGGAAATTGATGTTGCCGACGATGACCAATTAGACCGTGAAGTCCTCTTATGCCCAGGTCAGCGTGTCATGTTGACATGTAACTTGTGGGTTGAAGCTGGATTAGTGAATGGTGCATTAGGTTGCATTCAAAACATTTTCTATATGCCTGGCACAAAACCTCCTCTCCTTCCAATGTACACTACTGTTCTTTTCGATAAGTACATTGGTGCTCCATTTGATATAAATAATCCAAAAGTTGTACCAATAACACCTGTTATTAGAGGAAATCGTAAGCAAATTCCACTGAAGATGGCATGGGCCCTTACTATTCACAAATCACAGGGTTTGACTTTAGAACGAGCCACAATTGATATTGGGAGCACAGAGAGGCAAGGCCTGACCTTCACAGCCATATCAAGAGTTAGATCAATAGATGGCTTGCGCATATCACCCGCCTTTCTC
The DNA here is from genome assembly GCA_027924585.1 of Larix kaempferi. Taxonomy (NCBI): domain Eukaryota; kingdom Viridiplantae; phylum Streptophyta; class Pinopsida; order Pinales; family Pinaceae; genus Larix; species Larix kaempferi. The sequence goes on from BSBM01001806.1 coordinate 23,910, forward strand.
TTTTGAGCGTTATTTGAAGATGAAAAATGGTGCATTTGTAACGATAAGGAAGAAAGAAGAGCAGCGCTTGAAACTCATTGTCATTGTGACATCCTTTAAATAAATTTTCATTCATTGTTTCAAGCTACTATTCCTATTTTTAACTTTTCATATCTTTTGTAATACCTTTGTTTCCTCTGTTTTTGCCTAACTGTTACTTTAATGAAATGTACATCTTATTTCATATTCAATGTTTTTTTACATATCTTCATTTTGCACATTATTGATGCCAGATGCTCTAAAAATTATATTTACTCTAAAATTATATTTACATATCTGTATTGTTGTATTTGCTTGTTTGTAAGTTATGAAACTTGAATAATTCATTCATATTAAACATGTTGAATGCTTACATATCAGTATTGTTGTAGTTGCTTATTTGTAGGTTATGAAACTTGGATGATTCATTCATATTAAACATGTTGAATGCTTGTTTGTAGAAATTTTTTACTTTGTTAAATATACTATAACCCAAAAAAAATATGTTTACCTGTGCAGTTATGTAAAATGCATATGTTTCGAAATTTTCCTCTACTTTAGATGAAATAAAGCAGCAGCAAAGCTTCATCATGTACTTTAAAAACAAGATCAGTAGGAAAAATGGATTTGAATGCCATCTATTTGATGATCTCCTTCTCTTCTTATCAAAGATGAAGGAAATACTTGAAAATTTCCTACATCTTTGTCAAAGAGAGGCAGTTCGAAAGATTCGTAGAGAATGGATGCAACGACAAAGGGGCCGTTCTATTAGCATTGATGTTAACCTGGTGTTGCATTTGTCATAGATCAGGTTGTGATTTTGATTATCGTGAAAGATTTAGAAGATACAGGTATGTTTACATTTATTTCTTCTATTATCGTTAATGATTTCTTTATCCATTTTCAGTTCATTATAAAAAGTACAATTAATGAATAATATTTTCATACTACATTGGTTTCTTCATGCAGAGTCATTGAAAATGGATCTTCGTCTAAATTTTGTTGGGCTTCTGATGAGATAAGGAAACACATGGAATTTATTCAATATTTACATAATTCTGTCGCAGACGTGATTGCATCTAGATGTCACCTTTTCAATTATACACTTCATTTCTTTTCTACGCTCAGGGCATCACTTTTCCAAATTGAACATATTTGTCGACACCATGGGGTTGATGTTAATTGGTTTTGTATATGTCATGGATGTTGCAATTAAATATGTCTCAGAGTTTTCGTGTATATTAATTTTGACAGTGATGATTTTATATTTGAAATAAGGATGTTAACTTGTTTCAAAGTATGAATTTTAATTTCAAATTTTTAACTTCTCTTCTTAGACATGTTTTATAATTCCAAATAACGAATTTTTTAATAGAGTTTGTAATAGTTATGTGTTGGTTGATGTGGGATTGCCTCAGTACAGATTTGTTATACTTGAAATATGGTGATGTTAAACTCAATGCAATATTAAATTTTGCATTTTATCTTTAATTTAAAAATATTCAATTTCAATAACACTGAAAAAAAAATAAATAAATAAATAAATAAAAATTTACTAATTTATGCAAGATACATTTTTTAATATATTTTAAATAAGTTATATTATAAAATAAAATCAAAAGTAAATTGGTTTTACTGCATTCATTCTTTACTTTAAAATTGCCCCTATGACACAATCAAGCAGTATTACATGACAATAATATTTAAGTTCTCCATATACATTAGCAACTATTTCATACTACTATTTCACCATTCATTATATGTACCTTAAAATTTTCAATTTTCAATAATGCAGAAAATAAATATTCTATTTCTTTAAAATAATTTTACTAATTTATACATAATACATTTTTAAATATATTTTAAATAAGGCATATTATAAAATACACTGAAAATAAAATTGGTTTGATTGTATTCATTCTTTACATTACAATATTCCCAATGACACTATCGAATTCAAACAAAATCGACATTATTATGATTGAAATGTAATAATGGTATTACATGACATTACACTCAACTCATTCAATCTATTTTATTTAACATGAAAATATGACATAATATAAAACTGTTCGATATACATTACTAAAGTGATAAATATATATAAGCCAATCATTTGTTTCATACTATAAAAGCCAATCATTTGTTTCATTATATGTACCTTAAATTTTCAATTTCAATAATGCAGGAATTAAATAATCTGTTTCTTTAAAATTATTTTACTATTTTATACATAATATTTTTTAAATATATTTTAAATAACTTATATTGTAACATACAATCAAAAGTTGGATGGTTTACCTGTATTCATTCTTTACTTCAAAATTCTCCCAATGGCGCTATCGAGCTGAAACAAAACCTGCAATATTATGATTGGAATATCATAATGGTATTACATGACATTACATTAAAGTGCTCCATATACATTAATAAAGTGATAAAGCAATATGGAAAGCCTTTTATACTATTATTTGAATATACATGTCTTGTAATCAATGTTGTCATTCACATTCTTTCATCTACTTACTTTTTCATTATATGTACCTTAATGAAGAAAATAAATATTCTATTTCTTTTAGCATGTCTTCTACCACAGACCATTTATTGATTGATCGAGACATTGGGTCCATGGCACAGGATTTTGTCACAGGTGTTATAATGTTATGAAGGCAGAACTAAATGTTTTTGCTCTTGCAGTTTTGTATATAGAAATAGAACATTATGTAAACATCATTTCCAGTTTTAAATGACATCGATGAAGTATATACTTTACGTTTTGTAAAAGATGTTATTACTCACACAGTGAGAACATCGTAGTTTTTTTGGGCACAATACAGGGTGATAGTTACTGCAGCATTACACTCCACTCTAGACGAGTGAGCTGATCAATGTAATTTCGTACTCCATGGATGAAATGAAATTACGCTTTTTTTCGGGGAAAAAAAAATTTCCTATTTCTTTCAATATTTTTACTATTTCATACATATTGGTTTTACTGTATTCATTCATTACTTTAAAATTGTCCCAATGACACTATCGAGCTCAAACAAAACCTGCAATATTATGATTGGAATGTTATAATGGTACTGTGTGACATTACGCTCACCTTATTCAATCTATTTTATTTAACATGCCAATATGACATAATATTAAAGTGCTCCATATACATTACTAGACTGATCAAGCAACATAGCAATTATTGATACTATTATTTCACCATACATGTATTTTAATACACCAGGCAATATTATGATTGGAATGTCATAATAGTATTACATGACATTACACTCAACTCTTTCAATATATTTTATTTAACATGAAAATATGACATAATATTAAAATGTTCGATATACATTGCTAAAGTGATAATTCTATACAAGCCAATTATTTGTTTCATACTACTATTTCAACATTCATGTATTTTAATGTATGCAAGTTTCTTTCTTGTACTTGGTTTTTCATTATTTGTACCTTCAATTTTCAATTTCAATAATGTAGAAATTGAATAATCTATTTCTTTAAAATTATTTTACTATTTTATACATAATATTTTTTTTAAATATATTTTAAAGTTATTCAGTTTGAGTGTATTTATTCTTTACTTCAACATTGTCCCAATGGCATTATCGAGCTCAAACAAAACCTGCAATATTATGATTGGAATGTCATAATGGTATTACATGGCATTACACTCAACTCATTCAATCTATTTTATTTAACATGAAAATATGACATAATATTAAAATGTTCGATATACATTATTAAAGTGATAAAGCAACATAGCAATTATTTGTTTGATACTACTATTTCAACATTCATGTATTTCAATCTATGCAAGTTTCTTCTTTGAATAATTTGTTTCTTTAATAATTCACATTCTGTTTCTTTCTTTAAATAATCTGTTTCTTTAAAATTATTTTACTATTTTATAGATAATATTTTTTAAATTGTCCCAATGGCACTATCGAGCTCAAACAAAACATGCAATATTGTGGTTGGAATGTGATAATGGTATTGCATGGCATTACATTAAAGTGCTCCATATACATTACTAAAGTGATAAAGCAACATGGCAAAACATTAAAGTGCTCTGATGTTGTCATTCTTCAACTTAATTTTTCATTATAAGTACCTTAATATTTCACATGATCCAAAACCTTTTACTAAAATTCAAATAGAAAATACAAAGGTCTCGTTTGTAGATTGTCATATAAAATTGCAAACAACCTATCTCAGATAAAAAAAATTCTCTCCTTTTATAATGTCAATGAATTTTTTCAAGTGTGTTTAAACATGGTTAGAGTTATTATTAATATAACTTCATATGGATTATTTATTAATTATTTATATTAATAATTAATAATTATTACTATAAGCCACATTACCACTTTCATATTAATATTAATATTATAATAATTTTATCAATTATTTATTCTGATTTGAATAAACATAATTTTTATTAATTATATTTTCAATTATAATTATATTAATAAATAAAATTATGATTATAATCATAGTTTTAATAATTTTTATAAGCCACATTATTATTATAACCTAGATTAATTAATAATTTTTAATAATTAATTAATATTATAATTTAATATCAATTCATTATTAACTATTAATATTAATATTATAATTAATTATAAAAATACTAATTATATATTATTATAATTATTACTTATTAAAATACTAATTATATATTATTATAATTATTGATTATTAAAATACTAATTTTTATTCTTATTTATTATAAGAAATTGTTGTTGTTAATTAGATATGGCTTAACTATATATGCTTTAATTAATAACTTTTTATTTACTATGATTTAATTATTATTAATTAATTAATATTATAATTATTTTTATTGTTTAAATTTTATATGGATTTATTATTAATTATTAATTCTTAATTAATTAATATTATAATTATTTTTATTGTTTAAACTTAATATTGATTAATTATTAATTATTAATTATTATAAGTTATATTATCGCTTTAATATCAATATTGATATTAAAACTATTAAAATTAATTATAATAATTATAATTTATATTGTTTATTATTAAATTTATATTTCTACTAATAATTATAGATATGATAATAATTTTAATTTTAATTATAACAACAATTATAATTATCATTATTGTTATTATAAATATTATTATAATACTAATTGTTATAATAATAATAATAATTATTATTATAATTACAATTGTATTTATAATATTAATTTCATTAATAATTATTATTATTACAATTATAATTATTATTATTTTAATACTAATTATAATTATAATAATATTAATATTTATAATTATAATAATAATAATATTTATAATATTATAATATTAATATTATAATAATTTTTTAATAAATATTAATATACATAATCAATATTATAATATTACTAATAATAATAAAAATTAAAAATTATAGTAATAATATTAAAAATTATTATTATTATTATAATACTAATAATTACATTAATAATATTCATATTTTACACGATCCAAAACCTTTTACTAAAATTGAAATATAAAAATACAAAGGTCTCGTTTGTAGAATGTCATATAAAATTACAAACAACCTATCTTAAATAAAAAAAATTCTCTCCTTTTTATAATGTTAATAAATTTTTTCGAGTATGTTTAACCATGGTTAGAGATATTACTCCTACTACTGCTAGAATATGTTAATAATAATAATAATAATTAATTAATATTATAATTTTTATTATTAATATAACTTCATATAGATTATTTATTAATTATTTCTATTAAATTTAATAATTATTATTAGAAGCCACATTACCACTTTCATATTAATATTAATATTATATAATATTATAATAATTTTTTCAATTATTTATTCTTATTTGAATAAACATAATTTTTATTAATTATAATTACAATTACAATTATATTACTAAATATAATTATAATTATAATAATATTTTTAATAATTTTTATAAGCTACATTATTAGTATAAGCCACATTAATTAATAATTTTTAATAATTTATTAATATTATAAATTTTGTTATTATTATAATTTAATATCAATTCATTATTAACTATTAATATTAATATTATAATTAATTATATGCCATATTAATTATTAAAATACTAATTATTATTCTTATTTATTATAAGAAATGGTTGTTGTTAATTAGATATGGCTTAACTATATATGCTTTAATTGATAATTATTATTTACTATGATTTAATTTTTCATTATTAATTATTATTAATTAATTAATATTATAAGTATTATTATTGTTTAAATTTTATATAGATTTATTATTAATTATTAATTCTTAATTAATTATTATTATTATTATTATTATTATTTAAACTTAATATTGACTAATTATTATTTATTATTTATTAATCATTATATTATAAATAATTATTATAAGTTATATTATCGCTTTAATATCAATATTGATATTAAAACTATTAAAATTAATTATAATAATTATACTTTATATTATTTATTATTCAATTAATATTATTTATTATTAAATTTATATTTCTACTAATAATTATAGATATGATACTAATTTTAATTTTATTTATAATTATAACAATAATTATAATTATCATTATTGTTTATTATAAATATTATTATAATACTAATTGTTATAATAATAATAATAATAATTTATCATTATTGTTATTATAAATATTAATATAATACTAATTGTTATAATAATAATAATTATAATTATTATAATTACAATTGTATTTATAATAATAATTTCATTTCTAATTATAATTAATATTATTTTAATACTAATACTAATAATAATAAGAATTATAATAATTATATTTATAATAATTATAATAATTATAATATTTTTTTTATAATAAATATTAATAATGTTAGTTAGTATTATTACTATTACTATTATAGCAATTATTTAGTAAATATCAATATACATAATCAATATTATAATATACTAATAATAATAAAAACCAAAAATTATAGTAATAATAATAAAAATTATTATTATTATTATTATAATACTAATCATTAAAATCATAATATTAATAATATTATTAATAATTATACTATTAACATTTGTAATAATAAAAATAATATTTTTTTATAATAAATAATAATTAAAATTGAATAATTCTTTCCGGCGGGCTTACTGTCAACTAGCAAGCCATATTAATAATTAATATGGCTTATATACGCCGATCGGCGTATATTCAACCAGTTTTTTTAATCTTAAGATATTACAGAATTTAAAAAGATAAACAACTTTTTCGAAGAAGATTAGTAGTTACCTATATAAACTGATATTGTAGAAGAAACCTAAAACCCTAGTTGTCTAACCGCTAGTCCTTAAATCAGTCGAGAGGAATTACACCCATGATCATCATAGTCATGGCCATTGGGGGTTACCATCGTTCCTTTTCTCAAACTTGATGAACGCCCAGAACATGGTATTAAACCCTTAAGTAAGAGCGAAACCACCCAAATATACTCATGCTTCTATGTGAGACATAACCGGGGAAAAATAATTAACCTAAATCTATCCAATAGCCTCACAACACAATTGATGAGTGACAGAAATAACTACTGCCACCTACAAAACAAACTCTGCTAATGAAGACAATATATGATTTACTGTTCAATAATATAAATAAGAGCCGCTTGATGGCACTGTACCTACTCAAATCTTTCAATGTTTACGGCAGTGCTTGTACTGAATTTTTCAATGTTAACGACTTTGGGACCAATACGACATCTCTTCCTTCCTGCAACAAGGCCAAACACGCCAAGCCATACTGCACTCCCAAAGGCACAAGTACTTGACATGACTCGCGATAATTTCTCAACTGCCTCCCGACAAATTGGGTGAAATTGCTGATAGAAATCAAATTCGCATGGAAAAACTATATGACAACTTTGGAGCACAGCACAGAGCAAATCCCTCGTCACGACATATGTCTGGATTACGATCCATGTATCATCTATACAATGGGAAAGCTGTGTGATGTTGTGCTAAACGCTAGGAAGTCAGGTTATACATGGACGCCTTGCCGTGACCTAGAAATGACAGATTTGAGAAAAAGTGAAATGAAAATTGAAATAAAAAATGAGAATCAACGGCTCTTGGGCCAGACGTTTTTCAATTGCTAGGCCAAAGCAAATTCACTGCAACGAACAACTCATCAACCATCGACCAAACAAAGTCCTCATTTTGTGTTGAAGTGTTGTTGGGGTGCGCCAGGCTGGTGATGTAGTGCAACGCACAAGCGACGCCCGAGAGCCCCAATAGCAAGCTATTGTGAGTGGGCCCTCTCCCTAAAAAAATACATTTAATATCATGTGGTTCTATGAACCACGTATCAGATATTAAACTGATAAGAACAGATACTACACTTGATCTTATCCAAAAGGCCGAGAAAGGTATGCTTTCTCCTTTTATTTCTCTCCCTTTTCTACTACTACCCCTCACTGTAAACATAAATATCAATGTATGTGGTATAAATCATTGCAATTTTTCAAAAGTAATACTTTAGTTTTAAGCAAATATGTTATGTTTTTCAAGGCCAAGCTTGTAGTTAATAATCTCTTTGCTCTCTTTACACCAATATAGATCCATCTTAAACCTGTATCTATCAAGCACCGAGAGGGATCCAATTTCTTGAGGTGCATTTCTTTTTTAAAATATTTAAACTCAAGAAATTTGATCTCTCTTGATTGATAGACCCGGGTTTAAGTTTTAAATTTTTATTTTTATATACCAACATCTATTTTTTAATTACTTTTCATAATATTTTATTTTATGAATACACATGGATTTTTTTTAAACACTTTCCATAATTTAATTTTTTATTTTATGAGCCGACATGAATTTTTTTAATTATTTTGTTAGTATCAAACATTACATGACACACTCACACATGTTACAACATCTCCCCATACTGGGTTGTAGAGCACCTCGTTTCACAATCGGTGCAATGACCCTCCTCATAGTACCCAATGATTTCTCATTTGAAATATTCCATGCAGTGAAAAGAATGAATGAAACACTCTAAACAAGGTGGGCAATGAGGGACATATGCGCTATCATTGAAAGTTCACCCAAGCCTATGTCCAGATTCCCCATTAATTCCATCCATATGACAAATTGCGATGAGTCATATGAGGTCCAAATTACTCATGTTTATCAAAATAAGCTAAAAATTGAGAAATATATTGAAACTTTTCAAAGATTCAAGGCAAAGACAAACCTCGATGCAATGCGGGTAGGAGTATCCCATATTATTAGTCTTAGATACGAAATAAGATCTAAAGTGAGAATGCTTATTCCCACCGCCATGGAGAGTGCCATTAAATATGCGAGACAAACGCAAAGAAAACAATTCTCATTTAAGATGTGTCAAACCTGGTCCACACAAACGGGACACCGATTTCCAGGTTCACGCATATGCTCACATTATTGCTGATGTGATCCATGCTACCATTTGGACCCTCTCGACCATTCCAACAAGTTTTGGCTACTTGGGTGCAAATTTGAGTTTTCCACTTTAGGTCCCATTTGTGGGCATCGCACATGATTTTTGGCCCCAAAATTTTGTGTATAATGTACCCACCCCGTCGCATATTTTTTCTCATCGATAACAATTTTATGAGCTTTGGACCTGATCCAAACTTCATACGCAATAGTTATGGCCCATACAAGTTGAGCATCGGTTTTCCACCTCAATTTCTGTGACTCTTGGCCTTCCATGCCTCATCTCTTCCCTTTCTTGTCTTTTCATTTATGAAGTTCACAGTAACCAAAGAAAAAGTATCCTCGTGCTTTGCAGAGAGTTTTGCACATTATGAGAGTAGCTAAGCATCTCTTCTTGGAAATCGTCACCACCATGTAATCGACCATTTGATAATAATACTTGCAATATTCTACATATAATGTGTGTGTGTGTTTCATTATATTCACTTCTTTACACAATTGTGCTTAGTTAATTGTTGATATACACACTAACTTCCGCATATTAGTGCATGTCAACCATGTTCTCACCTAGTTGATCTAGATCAACAGCATTAGAGCCGTATGTTGCCCAGTGCATGCCCCTCTAACGAGGCCGAGGTAGAAGAAGTTTGGTATACCGATGTGCGACCCATGTGACTATCTTCGTTGTCTGTCTAGATGACTTGAGACAGTTGAAGAAAGTGGAGCAAGGGATCCCATCACGTTCTTACTCCAAGGCGTCGCCAACAAGCAAAGGATTGAGGCGTTGTATCGGTTTGCTCAAACCTTGCAGCAAATCTCCACCATTGTGGGTGCGTCTTCTTCATCAAGCCATCCCATCAATGGAGATGCGCCTCTCAATATACAACTTCATACGGATATCCCTCTATTTGAAGCAAAGAGAGATGTAAATGCTTTAAAACGCCCACTAAACTAGCGACAAGGTTATTTGTTTGTTAATAGTTTCTACGATAAGGAAAAGATTACATTTGCACTTCCAAAAACATTCCCCAGTGTCTTGCATCTATGGGAAAAATTTCACTAACAAGCCACTATAGAAGAAGAAGGGGGCGGTGCTATGTTTGAAAACACATACTATCACGGACCCGTGGAGCCCAACTTGAAACCGAAGTCTCACCTATTCCCCCGACCGTGCGACACTGCCCAAACTCCACTGTCGGTTGCGAGTCCAGCCTGGGTCGAGTTTGCCAGACTATGTCTAAGTCTTATTCTAATGCATAATTCTTTGTTAACGTTATAATAGAGTGGACCATTAACAAAATTTTGTACACAGGGAATCAACACAAGTTTTGTAACGGCGACACCTTAATCGAGTGCACCCAAGAGTCTTTATTCAGATACAACATAGTTTGGCTACAACAGTTCAGAAAGTGCACAACCGCAACCTTTCTCGGAGTGCACCCGAATCGGTTGCAACTCCTTTACAAAGAAACCCCAAGGTACAACTTCCCGACATACTTCTTCCTACTGTCGTATCCGCCTCCTGCGGCACCTATCTCACCCTATGTCTAGGATGTCAACTTCTTTCATCTGTGCCCAAACCGATGCCTTGCCACAATTCACCTCTTCTTCCACTTGTTGTGTTGGAGATGCACTGTGCTTCTTGATTCTTGCCTCTTGCCCTGTCACACGTGGCTTATATATATGCATTCGGCTGACGCCCAACAGATGTTTCCTTATCGATGCCCCTTCACGCACAACCTTTCACGCATCGGGTTGACTCATGTTTATGTAGCTTTCCCGTCGAGTAAGTCTGCGAGATTCTTTCCATGCTCCACGCCCAAGTTCGCTTTCATCCACAAGCTATGGGCTCCCAACCTTCGTTGTCTAGGCGCACCACTCTCCATGATCCCGTCGGGTGGGATTCTAGCCTTGTCTGTGTCCCTTTTCGAGGCATGCATTTTGCCACACTCTACCGTCTGAACTTCTTTCATGCACACCCTTCCTCGGCATGAGCACCTAGCGCTTTCCCAAGGCGAGAGTACTTCACCATTTTCCAGGTGTCTCTGCCAATCAACCGAACCGGTGGTCTGCTTCCCATCCGAGAACGCCTCGTCAACGCATCATAGTGTCGTTGTACTTGTTGTCACTTCGTATGGTCCGATGCCTCTTTGGGTAAGTTTACCCATAAACGCCATTGATGTCGATTCTCCTTGCCATCTCTCCATGGGATTCCAAGTGGTTGTGAAGAGCACCTGAGGTGCACTTTGCCAAGGGTGTGACATCCTCCCTCACTCAAAATAGTTGTCCTCCTCGATAACGCCCATCATTGTATCTTCGTAGCCAACTCCTTACCGCTCTGATTCTCAAACCAACTCTGCAATAGTTCTGCACCTGTCATCTCATTCCTCGACCTAGCTATGTGATCAGTCCATCAAGCCCGATTCCTGAGCCATCACATCTTGATGTAGTTTGCGTTCAGTCCCTTTGCGCTTCTTCCATCTTAATTCTCATGGGACCTATCTAACCACTCCCTCCGACAATAGCTTGTTTCAATAGGCTTATGGTGTCGTCTTGGTCTCTAACTTGAGCCCGCAGATCCTTCACCGAGTCTTCCAACTCTGAGACATTCTCATCATTGTTGCTCTTCATTAGCTCTGCCAGCAAGTCTGCAGTGCTATAGCATTCTCTCACGGCCTTCTTGAGCTCTTGTTGCATCCTTTAAATCTCTTCCTCCAAGTTCTCTGTCTTCCAACAGTGTTTAAAATGAGCCCTCGCCATGCATTCAACGTTTATTTCCAATGTCGTGAGCCTGGCTTTCATCTTCAGAATTTTCATAGCATATCCACCGTCGATTTCCTCGTGGTGCGAAGTTGTCTCTGCACTAGACCCAACCACTGGTTCTGCTTCCAGGTCTAATGTTTTCCCGGTGGAGCGCTTGCCCATATATGCCTTCTTTCCTAATACGTACCGATGCATTCTCGACGACACTCCCAACAGTTTACCTATAACTCCTCCCGACGTGATGCCGATGGGGCTCTGGTATTACCTGTCTATGAAGAAATAGGGGTGAAGAGTCCCCAAATTCACTTCTCTGATACCACCTGTTACGGACCTTGGGAGTCCAGCCTGAAACTGAAATCTCACCTGTTCTCTCGACTGTGCGGCACTGCCCAAACTCCACTCCGAGTGGCAAGGCCACCGCGGGCTAAGTTTTCCAGACTACGCCTACATCTTATTCTTATGTGTAATTCTTAGCTAATGTTTTCCAAACTACGCCTACAACTCCAATTCGTTAACCATAATTAGTTAACAATGGGCTACAAAACCATGGGCCGAAAACAACTCAAAACTTACCAAAAACATACCCAAAAAATTTCTTACGGGGGCCTTGCTAGCCCCCGATGCCCCCCTATCCGGGGGGGTATAATAAGCCTCCTCGAGACCCCATGCTATGGGATCCTACAAGAATACAACACATGTCAACATCTATTATCGACAAGGGATAATTATTAAACACATATGGCTAACATCATAAGATTTTCACTACATAATTATTTTAACCAATACGGACTATTGTTTCTAGGCATTTGAACTAGTTCTACATGTTAGGTGCCCGATTCGAACCCTTCATACAGAATTCCACTAGACTACGCTAATAGGTTTCTCGAGGATGACATCCACAAGTTCGATGAAGCATACCTAATAAACTCGTCGAAGTACACTAGTTTGCCTCTTTATATCTGTGTGTGGGGTGTGTAATATCCCTCCTTGTATCCCTATTAGAATTGTAAATGCATATTGTGAACTATGTATGAGGCCCTGGTGAGGAGCTTAAGGCCAAGGCCCCACCTTGTTTGTAAGTGTTATGTTACACTTAGAAAACTTTAGGATGACGCATCCAAACGATGACAACGATATTGGACCATTCTAGTGCTACTAGCACAAGAGCAAAAGTAAGTTAACGAAACTAGAGCCTTAGGAATAAAGCCTTTATCTAGGCGAAGAAACTAAAGAAAGTGATTGCAAAGGAATGTCAACTAAATATATAGACATACAAATAATAATACATATTTATATACATAAATAATTATTAAAGTATCATTTATCACTTATGAGAATAATGTCATAAATAAGATATATATGTATAAAGTGATTATATTCTTTTAATACAAATGAAAGGAATTTGTGATGGAAGTAATATATATTTATTTATATAAAAGAAGAAATTCAATGTCATATTGTAGTATGAGTATTATATACCCATCTTAATTATATAAAGTGCATTGGAGAATATGAACATGGTTATATACTTATGCATTAATAAAAATCCAAATCAAGGTATTTTGTTGTATGACAGCTCACAAAAGAGTGGATGAGTGGTTAAATCAATTAAAAAGAAAAAAAAGAGATGTTAAGTTTTATTTGAGATTTAATAAACGTTATAAACATTATATAAGGAGGAACTATTACCAATTACGTGGTAATTTTATTAGAGGCACTTATTTTGCCATGTATTTATGAAAATACAATTGATGTAATTTGTATAGAGTTTAATCGATATATGGTTATCCTTGTTATAAGTTCGCCTTACTCATTAAGAAGCCACACGATCTTTAGTAATAGGATTGTGGTTGTTAGTAGATCCTTTCAACAAACAAGCCACGTCTTGACACAAGGGCACATTACCTTTTTAAAAATTAATGTTTTCAAGTGAAGGAATATTGGTTACTAGTTCGACTGGGATGCCATTATTGGTTTTAAAATTTGTCTCTTAGTGGAACGACCAGTTAGTGGAATAATTTCCCATCTGTCTAAATGAAAATGACATTTGTCGCTGGAATTGATGGCTAGTGATGTTAGTACCCATCATCGATGAGGAGGGGAGGATCACCGAGTCGATACAAGATCTCACTTAAGAAAATGAAGGGATTCGGGGGAGGGGGCTTGGCGGTTTCCTCTCCGGCGGAAGCGTCGGGATGGCGTTCTTTTGAAGGCGCGACCTTTTGTTTGGAAAGGGAGAAAAGGGGGAGAGCTCGGTCAGATCTGGATTTCCAGTAGAGTTTAGAAATTTTTGTTGAAGTTTTACCTAGATCGCCAGTTTGCGGAGCATTGAAAATTTTGGGGAATTCTACTTGGAGATTGGGAAAGTTCTGTGTAGAGAGGGAATGGAAAATTGGGTTTGAACTCTGCCATGCGTTACCCGGACAGAATCGAGGCGCGGCCTGCCAGGGATGGAGAGATTTGAGCCTGGGAGGAAATGCGACTTGTTGGATGTAGGGTTAACAGAGTGCATGTCCAGATAAGTTATCTTTGCACACTAATTTATGTCTATGGTGTGGGTAATAGAACATATTAGATCTGTTTGCTTGACAGAGTATCTTGCTAATACGATCCTTTCTATGCTTGCCTGAACATAAAATATGGAGTTAGGTTTATGTATGTATCCTTCTTTATGTATATAGGTTGAGAACTCGCTTGATGGAATGCCCATTGCTATACTTTGAGGCGAACCCTACAGGGAATCGATCATTATGTTCTTATATACATCTTATCTTTGTGATCAGCATTAGGATGAGGAGAAAGTCTGCACAGTACTTGATGGTTGTTGTTTTATTTTATTTTTTGGTTGAGGTATGACCACGTCCTTGATTATCCCTGGCGACTGCTCGATTTTAGCAGGAAAACCCTGTGCAGGATATATCGACCACGGTTTTTGAATAGGATTCATAGTGTTCATTTCATTACTCGGTCTAACTGATGAGATCCTTGTCCGAGTATTATTGTACCTATGTTTTATTGATGGATAGCAATCATAGTCGAGGATTGAACTGTGAGTTGGGTAGAAGACGCTACTATGTGCAATAATTGCAGTTCTTATTTTTCGATAGAAATGAGGAAAAATGAAATTGTTCAAAATCGAGAAAAAAACTCTGTCCTTCTAGAATCTCAGTGTTATATTTTGAAATCGGGATTATTGGGTAGAAAACGCTAGAACCCCTACTTACTTCGCCATGATTGGTAGTGTATAGGAGTACTACTCGTTTTTCTTTAGTAGGTTTTATGTTTATATAAAACTGTGTTATATCGCACTGTAGATGATAGAGTTAGCTCAATGTCTTGATTCGGTTCTTTAAAATCTTGTTATCTGGAAAACTGACAGAGTTGCAAAATAAGAGGGGTATTCCCTGGATTAAACTGATCGGTGCATGTAGTGTCTAATCCAGGTACACAATCACTGTTATAATTTAAGTTATATTTTGTTATGATCAAATGCTCGGCGGAAACTCTATTGAGTTATTATAGACCCTCAATGGTCTGAAAATATTTTATAAGAGAAACTTGATGTAAAAGCAAGGAATGTTGTATGGTGCAGTTCCTGTTTGAGATTAATAAAAAGAAGCACGATAGCTTTGGTGGACGTAGCCCAGAGTTTGGGTGAACCACGGGAAATATGGTCTCTCTCTCGTATATCTTTTCGTGTATTTTTGTGTGTATCTTTTGTGGATGTTTTCTCCTTGTTATTTATGTTACCTTGATGTGTTTTGTTTAAATTCATGTTTCCTTGGAAATATCAGAGATTGAGTAAATAATGCTAAAGAGAACTTAGACGAAGTTATTACCTTGAGTTATGTATGTTCAAGTTTATTGCTAATGGCTATGAGTGTTATTATGAAAATCATAATTTAACATATTGGGTACTACAAGTCTAGGAGTAGATTCTATGATTAGACCTCGGAGATAGAGGCAATGTTTTCCTTACTATAAATGTTCCAGTAAGTGGAACTGAATATGTTAATTATATTACATAAGTTTGAAGGTTAAACATATTGAACTTCCTCATTTAACGGATAACTAATTATCAGTTGGTTCATTGTAAGGGATGTCAAGGACGTTATTAATAATCATTGTCATCAACTGATACCCATAGAATGTTGGGTAAGAACCTGGTTAAGGTAAAGTTTATTATTCTCCTTTATAGTGATGTATATCGTTGTAAGTAATGTACTTTCTTTTTCTTAATTCTTATAAGTGAAAGGGTAATATAATAGGTTGTATGGAAATCTTTTTTTAGGTGAAGATCGTTCAATCTATAAGGTGGAAAGTCATTAATATTGTAATAAATATTATCATTTGCTTGACTGAAGAACGGATACATCTAGTTTGACGATAATCACCATGAACACATACACATAAAATCACGGACAAGAAATACCCATAAATCACAGACAAGAGAAAGAATCATAGCAACTTTTGTGTCTTAACCCAAGTAGGTTATTGGATCATGAAGACCCTCTCCCAATGGATTATAAAGAAGAGTTGTTTTATTATGATGCAAGAATGATGAATGTTTTGAATAATTTATGAATAATGGGAGATTTTACAAAGAATGGATTATGGAATTTGTTATAAATGTCGCTGTTGCAAGGTGACAGAATTTGGAAACTTGGATTTTATCACAAATACTTTTATACTCGAACAAATTAATGAAAAGGTCTTTATTTCATACGATTTTTTCCATAATACTTACTTGTATAATTAAGGGTATGTGACATATGGTATCAGAGCACAGGTTGCAAACACTCGGGCTTAGTTGGGCTCAGTTGAAGAAATAATATAAGCTGGTCAAGGGAACTCCATCGATAAGACGCAAACAAAGGATTTATGTTCTAAAGAATCAGTAGAAGGTAATTGACAAGATGTCTTTTAAATCGCAAGTAAGTATACTCCACTTGTTGAAGCATTCTAAAGGAAAGGCATTGTCGATGAGTGAGCAGTTTGTATGTTTTATTTCGTATCTAAAATGATCCTGTATTAATAAATACTAGAGGATGAATATCTCCTCATGCAATTCCTTTGAATGACAAGAAAGTATTCTTTGAAAATGATTATACTAATTGGACTATGTTCCTATCTTTATCTTAGTGATCTTGTTAATATTTTCATGTATATTTATCAAAACGATAGTAACATAGGAGCCTTGAATGTTCATAAGTTTATGAGGGCTGTATAAGCATAATTAGGATCATTCACCCTATGAAAGATGTACACTCCTACCCGGTCGATTGATGCCACGAGTAAGGTTTTAGTACTTATATGAGACTAGGTATAGGTTAAAGGGTTGAAGCACTTAGAAAAGTTGATATAGTATATGAATTATGAAATGAGTAAGGTGCAATTAGGTCATTATATGAATGACTATAAATTGGTCATGAATTACTTGGTTATTGATTTCTCGCACTTATGCTGAAATGATTGTATTATTTATGTACATGAGATTGTAGGATTGAGATAATCCTTATCATGTTAAAAGATACATAAATTGTACTAAGGGAGTAAGCCCTGAAATTCTCTATGTAGGCTATCTGTTATATAGAAAGAAAATTTTCATTTTTAATAACGATCTCGGAATTAGAATAATAGACGTCTTACAATGGAGGATTGATCGAAAGACGAATATAAGAATTGACAAAATGTTATTGAGGGAGCTATATTGATCTTAGCCCTTGATAAGTAGAAGATATGGAAGATGTTGGTGCATTATATTGAATGTTATAGGCGACGGTTCCAATTTAAAATGTTAGTTATGTGTCCTTACTTCTATGCTTTATCTTACGTACGAAACAGATGATATGGTAGATAAGATGGTTAATATTGAATACGCACTAGATATTCAAAGTTATTGTAAGTGATGGAACTGTAGGATTCTATTTTTATATATATTCCATCTCGACGATCCTTACTAAGAATGTTGGGATACTGGGAGTGGTTGACAGAAGGATTATACTTTTATGTGATTAAGACTTATGTTATATGCATGGATACCTTGATAATCTGTTTCGTTTTGATATATAGATTATATGATATGGAGAGGATTACTAATGTGTATTAATGTAAGTTAAACGTGCACCTTGGCATATGAGGGCCATACGATAAAGCGATATGCGGTCTCCCCCATAAAGGTATGTGATTATCCTTAGAAAAATATATGCAAGTATATATGTAGACGATTTATTGTTACTCACATGATGTTGGCATATGCATGAAGAATGGGTGCTTAATACAGTGAAGGAAAAGGTTTGAGGTGAAGTGATCGTAATGCCCATAATAAGGAAGAATGTATTTTAAGACATTATGTAGTCCTATTAATTGAGTTGGTTATGCTTAGTGTGGAAATAATGTTTATGTTAGTTAACCACATGCGGAGATTGTAATATGAAGGATGACTTTCTTATTTTTATACATAGAAGAAAAAAAAAAAAAAAAAAAAACCTCCTTACAATATTTGGTTATGTTATTATGACAGATGGTCAAAAACTCGGTTGAGCTTGTGGAAGAGCGTAATATATTATGCGGGTATATGTCGCCTTGTCAACAAGACCTCGACGCAAGTTATAAATGTTGGGTGGTTAAATTATATTATTTCACTGATGACACTATAGGTAGAATCATAACTTGAGTCCATACATATCTATCTTATCACTCATGAGCATTTGTGTAAAACTCGAATGATTTTATTTTATTTTTTTTATTTTTTCTTAGTAGGAGTCGATCAGGAATAAACAAGTGAAAGACGTGTCAGTGCTATTAATATTCCTATAAATAAATGTGGTATAGTGGTTATGAACTAACATTGCAGGTTTTCGCTATGAATATAACAAATCAAAATGGAAGTGACTATTCCCGCGGATAAATAGCTGAGTTAACCACTCAAGAGTAAGTGATGATTCACTTAAATGCATCTTATTTACTGGTCATATTTCGAGACACTTATAACCATGGATTAACATTGGATTATGTTGTTTAGTTACTAACATTTTCAGGATGTTATCATAACTACGACCAATGTGATAGACAAAAAGGAACGTGGATTATAAGTCCATTGGTGAAGGTGAGCAGAACAAAATCACTCAAGAGTAAGTGATGATTCACTTAAATGCATCTTATTTACTGGTCATATTTCGAGACACTTATAACCATGGATTAACATTGGATTATGTTGTTTAGTTACTAACATTTTCAGGATGTTATCATAACTACGACCAATGTGATAGACAAAAAGGAACGTGGATTATAAGTCCATTGGTGAAGGTGAGCAGAACAAAATCACTTAAGAGTAAGTGATGATTCACTTAAATGCATCTTATTTACTGGTCATATTTCGAGACACTTATAACCATGGATTAACATTGGATTATGTTGTTTAGTTACTAACATTTTCAGGATGTTATCATAACTACAACCAATGTGATAGACAAAAAGGAACGTGGATTATAAGTCCATTGGTGAAGGTGAGCAGAACAAAATCGCTCAAGAGTAAGTGATTACCTTTTATTATAGCATGGATTACAGTATGGCACAAAACCTGATTTGGTGATGAATGTGTGCTACATATCATGAATGATAAGCAAATAAGTGAAACTACTTACCGTTATTACAAGACATATTGTAATTTACAAAAATTGTAAGAATTAATAAATGATTTGGTTATCGAAATAAATTCCGGGACTCAAGCGAGAAGGCTTGAGGGGAATTGTGTAAAGAGTGTCGTAATGGCATTTGAAATACTCCCTAAAATCAGGGATTGAACAGCCACTAGGATTCTCGGAGAATCGGCTGGCTGTAAGACCTAGGCAAGCTATAAGAAAATGTATATGTGGGAGGCAGGACGCTGCTTAGTATGCATGAAAGAAATGTTTGCTGCGTGAGCACTAAGGTGTTAGGCAAGACATGAAAGAAATGTTTGCTGTGTGAGCACTAAGGTGTTAGGCAAAACATGAGAGATATGTTTGCTGCGTGAGCACTAAGGTGTTAGGCAAGGCATGAGAGAAAGGATTGCTGTGTGAGCACTAAGGTGTTAGGCAACAATTTCCTGGATCAAGTGAATGTTGTTTGTTGATTTTGTCAAATAGTATACAATCATGGAGCGCTAGATCTATTCTAAATATTGCAAGTGATATGTGCAAAAAGAACTCATGATTTATGTTTTTGAGTTTGATTATGAAGTTGATGATAAAGTTTTATTACTGTTTTCGTTTTCCTTGAAACCCGGTTTTGTAGTCGAAAACTCAGGTGTGATCCATAACGACTTGCGAGAAATTCTTGAAAGGCCAGAAAGGGTCAAAATAGAGATGACGAAGCAAGCGGACTGCTAAAAAGTATGAACACCGAGGACGGTGTTATTTTTAAAGGGGAGGAGGATGTAATATCCCTCCTTGTATCCCTATTAGAATTGTAAATGCATATTGTGAACTATGTATGAGGCCCTAGTGAGGAGCTTAAGGCCAAGGCCCCACCTTGTTTGTAAGTGTTATGTTACACTTAGAAAACTTTAGGATGACGCATCCAAACGATGACAACGATATTGGACCATTCTAGTGCTACTAGCACAAGAGCAAAAGTAAGTTAACGAAACTAGAGCCTTAGGAATAAAGCCTTTATCTAGGCGAAGAAACTAAAGAAAGTGATTGCAAAGGAATGTCAACTAAATATATAGACATACAAATAATAATACATATTTATATACATAAATAATTATTAAAGTATCATTTATCACTTATGAGAATAATGTCATAAATAAGATATATATGTATAAAGTGATTATATTCTTTTAATACAAATGGAAGGAATTTGTGATGGAAGTAATATATATTTATTTATATAAAAGAAGAAATTCAATGTCATATTGTAGTATGAGTATTATATACCCATCTTAATTATATAAAGTGCATTGGAGAATATGAACATGGTTATATACTTATGCATTAATAAAAAGCCAAATCAAGGTATTTTGTTGTATGACAGCTCACAAAAGAGTGGATGAGTGGTTAAATCAATTAAAAAGAAAAAAAAGAGATGTTAAGTTTTATTTGAGATTTAATAAACGTTATAAACATTATATAAGGAGGAACTATTAACAATTACGTGGTAATTTTATTAGAGGCACTTATTTTGCCATGTATTTATGAAAATACAATTGATGTAATTTGTATAGAGTTTAATCGATATATGGTTATCCTTGTTATAAGTTCGCCTTACTCATTAAGAAGCCACACGATCTTTAGTAATAGGATTGTGGTTGTTAGTAGATCCTTTCAACAAACAAGCCACGTCTTGACACAAGGGCACATTACCTTTTTAAAAATTAATGTTTTCAAGTGAAGGAATATTGGTTACTAGTTCGACTGGGATGCCATTATTGGTTTTAAAATTTGTCTCTTAGTGGAACGACCAGTCAGTGGAATAATTTCCCATCTGTCTAAATGAAAATGACATTTGTCGCTGGAATTGATGGCTAGTGATGTTAGTACCCATCATCGATGAGGAGGGGGAGGATCACCGAGTCGATACAAGATCTCACTTAAGAAAATGAAGGGATTCGGGGGAGGGGGCTTGGCGGTTTCCTCTCCGGCGGAAGCGTCGGGATGGCGTTCTTTTTGAAGGCGCGACCTTTTGTTTGGAAAGGGAGAAAAGGGGGAGAGCTCGGTCAGAGCTGGATTTCCAGTAGAGTTTAGAAATTTTTGTTGAAATTTTACCTAGATCGCCCATTTGCGGAGCATTGAAAATTTTGGGGAATTCTACTTGGAGATTGGGAAAGTTCTGTGTAGAGCGGGAACGGAAAATTGGGTTTGAACTCTGCCATGCGATACCCGGACAGAATCGAGGCGCGGCCTGCCAGGGATGGAGAGATTTGAGCCTGGGAGGAAATGCGACTTGTTGGATGCAGGGTTAACAGAGTGCATGTCCAGATAAGTTATCTTTGCACACTAATTTATGTCTATGGTGTGGGTAATAGAACATATTAGATCTGTTTGCTTGACAGAGTATCTTGCTAATACGATCCTTTCTATGCTTGCCTGAACATAAAATATGCAGTTAGGTTTATGTATGTATCCTTCTTTATGTATATAGGTTGAGAACTCGCTTGATGGAATGCCCATTGCTATACTTTGAGGCGAACCCTACAGGGAATCGATCATTATGTTCTTATATACATCTTATCTTTGTGATCAGCATTAGGATGAGGAGAAAGTCTGCACAGTACTTGATGGTTGTTGTTTTATTTTATTTTTTGGTTGAGGTATGACCACGTCCTTGATTATCCCTGGCGACTGCTCGATTTTAGCAGGAAAACCCTGTGCAGGATATATCGACCACGGTTTTTGAATAGGATTCATAGTGTTCATTTCATTACTCGGTCTAACTGATGAGATCCTTGTCCGAGTATTATTGTACATATGTTTTATTGATGGATAGCAATCATAGTCGAGGATTGAACTGTGAGTTGGGTAGAAGACGCTACTATGTGCAGTAATTGCAGTTCTTATTTTTCGATAGAAATGAGGAAAAATGAAATTGTTCAAAATCGAGAAAAAAACTCTGTCCTTCTAGAATCTCAGTGTTATATTTTGAAATCGGGATTATTGGGTAGAAAACGCTAGAACCCCTACTTACTTCGCCATGATTGGTAGTGTATAGGAGTACTACTCGTTTTTCTTTAGTAGGTTTTATGTTTATATAAAACTGTGTTATATCGCACTGTAGATGATAGAGTTAGCTCAATGTCTTGATTCGGTTCTTTAAAATCTTGTTATCTGGAAAACTGACAGAGTTGCAAAATAAGAGGGGTATTCCCTGGATTAAACTGATCGGTGCATGTAGTGTCTAATCCAGGTACACAATCACTGCTATAATTTAAGTTATATTTTGTTATGATCAAATGCTCGACGGAAACTCTATTGAGTTATTATAGACCCTCAATGGTCTGAAAATATTTTATAGGAGAAACTTGATGTAAAAGCAAGGAATGCTGTATGGTGCAGTTCCTATTTGAGATTAATAAAAAGAAGCGCGATAGCTTTGGTGGACGTAGCCCAGAGTTTGGGTGAACCACGGGAAATATGGTCTCTCTCTCGTATATCTTTTCGTGTATTTTTGTGTGTATCTTTTGTGGATGTTTTCTCCTTGTTATTTATGTTACCTTGATGTGTTTTGTTTAAATTCATGTTGCCTTGGAAATATCAGAGATTGAGTAAATAATGCTAAAGAGAACTTAGACGAAGTTATTACCTTGATTTATGTATGTTCAAGTTTATTGCTAATGGCTATGAGTGTTATTATGAAAATCATAATTTAACATATTGGGTACTACAAGTCTAGGAGTAGATTCTATGATTAGACCTCGGAGATAGAGGCAATGTTTTCCTTACTATAAATGTTCCAGTAAGTGGACTGAATGTTAATTATATTACATAAGTTTGAATGTTAAACATATTGAACTTCCTCATTTAACGGATAACTAATTATCAGTTGGTTCATTGTAAGGGATGTCAAGGACGTTATTAATAATCATTGTCATCAACTGATACCCATAGAATGTTGGGTAAGAACCTGGTTAAGGTAAAGTTTATTATTCTCCTTTATAGTGATGTATATCGTTGTAAGTAATGTACTTTCTTTTTCTTAGTTCTTATAAGTGAAAGGGTAATATAATAGGTTGTATGGAAATCTTTTTTTAGGTGAAGATCGTTCAATCTATAAGGTGGAAAGTCATTAATATTGTAATAAATATTATCATTTGCTTGACTGAAGAACGGATACATCTAGTTTGACGATAATCACCATGAACACATACACATAAAATCACGGACAAGAAATACCCATAAATCACAGACAAGAGAAAGAATCATAGCAACTTTTGTGTCTTAACCCAAGTAGGTTATTGGATCATGAAGACCCTCTCCCAATGGATTATAAAGAAGAGTTGTTTTATTATGATGCAAGAATGATGAATGTTTTGAATAATTTATGAATAATGGGAGATTTTACAAAGAATGGATTATGGAATTTGTTATAAATGTCGCTGTTGCAAGGTGACAGAATTTGGAAACTTGGATTTTATCACAAATACTTTTATACTCGAACAAATTAATGAAAAGGTCTTTATTTCATACGATTTTTTCCATAATACTTACTTGTATAATTAAGGGTATGTGACAGGGTGGGGGGGGGTGCACACATATAGGAAAACCATGCAAGGAAACCCAAAGGATGCTTACTCACAGTCGTGGATGACATCCCTAGAAAACATGTTGCCATAAGCTAGTGTGCCTGGCATAGGAATTCAAATCGACCACCTACCAACACAGTCTTATCCAAATGCCCAACGACATTGGCAAAACTGGTAGGAGATAGCCATATATTTTTTAGACTCTAGATGAGGCGATATTGTCTAGTGTTTTTTATATTCTCAATCCATTTTCCATGACGCGATACCATATCTCAAATTGTGTACTATATTTCAAAGGAGTATTTTGTTGAACTTATATTTTTGTTATTTTTTGCTTTAACAAGTTTGTCTCATAGCTACTTTTTGGCACTCGTTTGATTTTGTTGATTTTATTTTATATTGACGAATGTTATTTTTAAAATCGCCACGATCCTTCAAGCAATTGATTTGCTTAGTTAGATTAGTTCATTATGATATATTAAGAGAAAAAAGAATTCAAATTATGCTTTTCATTAGGTCAATCAAAATGATGTAAAGTTAAATAATGGTTAGTTCATTGCATAGAATATTTATATTTAATTGTAATATACGGGATACGATGGGCCTCTCTTCTCCCATTTAATATTTTTGGCCAAATTAGTTTTATGGGATTCCCTTGCCACCAAGACCAAATAAACCAGCCAAAAATAAACATCTATGCAGGCGTTAATGTGAAAGAACCTAAGACCCGTCTTTGACATTAGAAAGCCACATTCGCAACCGATTTAGAAAATAAATATGACATTTCGATATACATTTTTATAGGCATATGGTTAGAAGTTTTTTTAGACATTTCGATAGATGTTATAACAGTCATAATAATAAACGTTTCTTTCCGTACTTGTGCAGGTTTCTCCTATGATGTTTCCGTGATTTTTAATAAAAAAGTGTCATTTTATGGATCCTATTGTAACCAACCTCGAGGTGGGGAAGGGGGATACTTGGGACATGGTATTTTCAAAAGGACGTGTGCACTTAGAGCGTGGTACTTTGGTATTTGTTTTATCTGATTTGTGTTTGAGGGCAAAAACAATTCTGGCAATATTGCACACTTTGATTTTTTTTACATTAATAAAGTCACAAATTCAACCAATTTAGAAAATAGATGATGTTTGTATAGATATTTTTCTGGAAACCTTGATAGGTGTTCTTGTATTCATAATAAGTTGGCCTAACTGCATGCCCCGAGAAACAATGAGGGTTGATGGGTGATTGCGATAGATGGAAATCCGAGTCCAAACAGGGAAGGTGGACCTCGAGGTAGCACATCTTAGGCAACTTCTGGGATACTTGAAGGTGGTTCCATGCACAATGAATTGGGTTCACTTGGAAGCTTATTGCCTCGTTGACTCTACTTACTCTCACAGATAAAGTAATGTGACCCGCACATAAGGAAGCAACATAGTTCAGGAACTCAATGAGAATCGAAGCCGAAGTGGTGAGCGTTACTGCAACCACCCATTTCTTAGCCCAAGAATGATAAGCTCCCTTGGATGGATCTAGCTATTTTAATGGAGAAGCACCTTCAATAGCAGAACGATGATGGATGGAACCTTGCTCTACTTATTGAGGAGCCACCAATTAATGTGTGGGCTCCACACCTAGACCATTGTGAGCCTACTACGGAGATGGAATTTGTTGTCGAGAACATTTTGAGCCTCCTCCGAAGATGGAATTTGTTGTCCAGATCATTGCGAGGTTCCTTCGGATATGGAAATTGATGGATTTTATAAGGTCTTACCATATTTTTATGTCTAGCAATTGATAAGTATTTTGATATTATGCAAATAGAAATGTATTATTAAATACAATTATTAAGGCATTTCTACATATCTTTAAATCTTTAGGATATTAATATATTTCTACATGTGCATTTTTCAAACGTCTAAGTAGTTATTGTTATTTATATTGTTAATATTGATTTATATTGATATTATTTATTTGTTATTTTTTTTAATAAAAATATGAAATGTTTTTTTTATATTGTTATGTCTTTAATTGTATTAAATTTAGGTTTTATTTTATTGTTATCTTATTACATTGTTATGTCTTTAAATATTTAGGATGTTAATATCTTCTTTTAGATATCACATGTGCATTTTTTAAAAACCTAATTAGGTATTGTTATTTATATTTGTATTATTTATTTGTTATTAATAAAAATAATAAGAAATAAATTTGATAACAATATAAAATGTTTTTTATAGTTTTCTTAACATATTATTATATGCTCATAGTTTTCATAATATGGAAAGTTAAGTATATTTTATTAGGGTTTAGGGTTGAGGTATGATAAAATTAAATTTTCTCATTAATAGAAAATGTTCTATAGGAGAAAAAGTGAAATGAAAATTGAAATCGAAAACGAGAATCAACGGCTCTTGGGCCGGACGTTTTTCAATTGCTAGGCCAAAGCAAATTCACTGCAACGAACAACTCATCAACCATCGACAAAACAAAGTCCTCATTTTGTGTTGAAGTGTTGTTGGGGTGCGCCAGGCTGGGTCTGTAGTGCAACGCACAAGCGACACCCAAGAGCCCCAATAGCAAGCTATTGTGAGTGGGCCCTCCCCCTAAAAAAATACATTTAACATCATGTGGTTCTATGAACCACGTATCAGATATTAAACTGATAAGAACAGATACTACACTTGATCTTAGCCAAAAGGCCAAGAAAGGTATGCTTTCTCCTTTCATTTCTCTCCCTTTTCTACTACTACCCCTCACTGTAAACATAAATATCAATGTATGTGGTATAAATCATTGCAATTTTTCAAAAGTAATACTTTAGTTTTAAGCAAATATGTTATGTTTTTCGAGGCCAAGCTTGTAGTCAATAATCTCTTTGCTCTCTTTACACCAATATAGATCCATCTTAAACCTGTATCTATCAAGCACCGAGAGGGATCCAATTTCTTGAGGTGCATTTCTTTTTTAAAATATTTAAACTCAAGAAATTTGATCTCTCTTGATTGATAGACCCGGGTTTAAGTTTTAAATTTTTATTTTTATAAACCAACATCTATTTTTTAATTACTTTTCATAATATTTTATTTTATGAGCCGACATGAATTTTTTTAATTATTTTGTTAGTATCAAACGTTACATGACACACTCACACATGTTACAACATCTCCCCCATACTGGGTTGTAGAGCACCTCGTTTCACAATCGGTGCAATGACCCTCCTCATAGTACCCAATGATTTCTCATTTGAAATATTCCATGCAGTGAAAAGAATGAATGAAACACTCTAAACAAGGTGGGCAATGAGGGACATATGCGCTATCATTGAAAGTTCACCCAAGCCTATGTCCAGATTCCCCATTAATTCCATCCATATGACAAATTGCGATGAGTCATATGAGGTCCAAATTACTCATGTTTATCAAAATAAGCTAAAAATTGAGAAATATATTGAAACTTTTCAAAGATTCAAGGCAAAGACAAACCTCGATGCAATGCGGGTAGGAGAATCCCATATTATTAGTCTTAGATACGAAATAAGATCTAAAGTGAGAATGCTTATTCCCACCGCCATGGAGAGTGCCATTAAATATGCGAGACAAACGCAAAGAAAACAATTCTCATTTAAGATGTGTCAAACCTGGTCCACACAAACGGGACACCGATTTCCAGGTTCACGCATATGCTCACATTATTGCTGATGTGATCCATGCTACCATTTGGACCCTCTCGACCATTCCAACAAGTTTTGGCTACTTGAGTGCAAATTTGAGTTTTCCACTTTAGGTCCCATTTGTGGGCATCGCACATGATTTTTGGCCCCAAAATTTTGTCTATAATGTACCCACCCCGTCGCATACTTTTTCTCATCGATAACAATTTTATGAGCTTTGGACCTGATCCAAACTTCATACGCAATAGTTATGGCCCATACAAGTTGAGCATCGGTTTTCCACCTCAATTTCTGTGACTCTTGGCCTTCCATGCCTCATCTCTTCCCTTTCTTGTCTTTTCATTTATGAAGTTCACTGTAACCAAAGAAAAAGTATCCTCGTGCTTTGCAGAGAGTTTTGGACATTATGAGAGTAGCTAAGCATCTCTTCTTGGAAATCGTCACCACCATGTAATCGACCATTTGATAATAATACTTGCAATCTTCTACATATAATGTGTGTGTGTGTTTCATTATATTCACTTCTTTACACAATTGTGCTTAGTTAATTGTTGATATACACACTAACTTCCGCATATTAGTGCATGTCAACCATGTTCTCACCTAGTTGATCTAGATCAACAACATTAGAGCCGTATGTTGCCCAGTGCATGCCCCTCTAACGAGGCCGAGGTAGAAGAAGTTTGGTATACCGATGTGCGACCCATGTGACTATCTTCGTTGTCTGTCTAGATGACTTGAGAGAGTTGAAGAAAGTGGAGCAAGGGATCCCATCACGTTCTTACTCCAAGGCGTCGCCAACAAGCAAAGGATTGAGGCATTGTATCGGTTTGCTCAAACCTTGCAGCAAATCTCCACCATTGTGGGTGCGTCTTCTTCATCAAGCCATCCCATCAATGGAGATGCGCCTCTCAATATACAACTTCATACGGATATCCCTCTATTTGAAGCAAAGAGAGATGTAAATGATTTAAAACGCCCACTAAACTAGCAACAAGGTTATTTGTTTGTTAATAGTTTCTACGATAAGGAAAAGATTACATTTGCACTTCCAAAAACATGGCCCAGTGTCTTGCATCTATGGGAAAAACATCACTAACAAGCCACTATAGAAGAAGAAGGGGGCGGTGCTATGTTTGAAAACACATACTGTCACGGACCCGTGGAGCCCAACTTGAAACCGAAGTCTCACCTCTTCCCCCGACCGTGCGACACTGCCCAAACTCCATTGTCGGTTGCGAGACCAGCCTGGGTCGAGTTTGCCAGACTATGTCTAAGTCTTATTCTGATGCATAATTCTTTGTTAACGTTATAATAGAGTGGACCATTAACAAAATTGTGTACACAGGGAATCAACACAAGTTTTGTAACGGCGACACCTCAATCGAGTGCACCCAAGAGTCTTTATTCAGATACAACATAGTTTGGCTACAACAGTTCAGAAAGTGCACAACCGCAACCTTTCTCGGAGTGCACCCGAATCGGTTGCAACTCCTTTAGAAAGAAACCCCAAGGTACAACTTCCCGACATACTTCTTCCTACTGTCGTATCCGCCTCCTGCGGCACCTGTCTCACCCTATGTCTAGGATGTCAACTTCTTTCATCTGTGCCCAAACCGATGCCTTGCCACAATTCACCTCTTCTTCCACTTGTTGTGTTGGAGATGCACTGTGCTTCTTGCTTCTTGCCTCTTGCCCTGTCACACGTGGCTTATATATATGCATTCGGCTGACGCCCAACAGATGTTTCCTTATCGATGCCCCTTCATGCACAACCTTTCACGCATCGGGTTGACTCATGTTTATGTAGCTTTCCCGTCGAGTAAGTCTGTGAGATTCTTTCCATGCTCCACGCCCAAGTTCACTTTCATCCACAAGCTATGGGCTCCCAACCTTCGTTGTCCAGGCTCACCACTCTCCATGATCCCGTCGGGTGGGATTCTAGCCTTGTCTGTGTCCCTTTTCGAGGCATGCATTTTGCCACACTCTACCGTCTGAACTTCTTTCGTGCACACCCTTCCTTGGCATGAGCACCTAGCGCTTTGCCAAGGCGAGAGTACTTCACCATTTTCCAGGTGTCTCTGCCAATCAACCGAACCGGTGGTCTGCTTCCCACCCGAGAACGCCTCGTCAACGCATCATAGTGTCGTTGTGCTTGTTGTCACTTCGTATGGTCCGACGCCTCTTTGGGTAAGTTTACCCATAAACTCCATTGATGTCGATTCTCCTTGCCATCTCTCCATGGGCTTCCAAGTGGTTGTGAAGAGCACCTGAGGTGCACTTTGCCAAGGGTGTGACATCCTCCCTCACTCAAAATAGTTGTCCTCCTCGATAACGCCCATCATTGTATCTTCGTAGCCAACTCCTTACCGCTCTGATTCTCAAACCAACTCTGCAATAGTTCTGCACCTGTCATCTCATTCCTCGACCTAGTTATGTGATCATTCCATCAAGCCCGATTCCTGAGCCACCACATCTTGATGTAGTTTGCGTTCAGTCCCTTTGCGCTTCTTCCATCTTAATTCTCATGGGACCTGTCTAACCACTCCCTCCGACAATAGCTTGTTTCAATAGGCTTATGGTGTCGTCTTGGTCTCTAACTTGAGCCCGCAGATCCTTCACCGAGTCTTCAAACTCTGAGACATTCTCATCATTGTTGCTCTTCATTAGCTCTGCCAGCAAGTCTGCAGTGCTATAGCATTCGCTCACGGCCTTCTTGAGCTGTTGTTGCATCCTGTAAATCTCTTCCTCCAAGTTCTTTGTCTTCCAACAGTGTTTAAAATGAGCCCTCGCCATGCATTCAACGTTTATTTCCAACGTCGTGAGCCTGGATTTCATCTTCAAAATTTTCATAGCATATCCACCGTCGATTTCCTCGTGGTGCGAAGTTTTCTCTGCACTAGACCCAACCACTGGTTCTGCTTCCAGGTCTAATGTTTTCTCGGTGGAGCGCTTGCCCATATATGTCTTCTTTCCTAATACGTACCGATGCGTTCTCGACAACACTCCCGACAGTTTACCTATAACTCCTCCCGACGTGATGCAGATGGGGCTCTGGTATTACCTGTCTATGAAGAAATAGGGGTGAAGAGTCCCCAAATTCACTTCTCTGATACCACCTGTTATGGACATTGGGAGTCCAGCCTGAAACTGAAATCTCACCTCTTCTCTCGACTGTGCGGCACTGCCCAAACTCCACTCCGAGTGGCAAGGCCACCGCGGGCTAAGTTTTCCAGACTACGCCTACATCTTATTCTTATGTGTAATTCTTAGCTAATGTTTGCCGAACTACGCCTACAACTCCAATTCCTTAACCATGATTAGTTAACAATGGGCTACAAAACCATGGGCCGAAAACAACTCAAAACTTACCAAAAACATACCCAAAAAATTTCTTACGGGGGCCTTGCTAGCCCCCAATGCCCCCCTATCCGGGGGGGTATAATAAGCCTCCTCGAGACCCCATGCTATGGGATCCTACAAGAATACAACACATGTCAACATCTATTATCGACAAGGGATAATTATTAAACACATATGGCTAACATCATAAGATTTTCACTACATAATTATTTTAACCAATACGGACTATTGTTTCTAGGCATTTGAACTAGTTCTACATGTTAGGTGCCCGATTCGAACCCTTCATACAGAATTCCACTAGACTACGCTAATAGGTTTCTCGAGGATGACATCCACAAGTTCGATGAAGCATACCTAATAAACTCGTCGAAGTACACTAGTTTGCCTCTTTATATCTGTGTGTGGGGTGGGGGGGGGTGCACACATATAGGAAAACCATGCAAGGAAACCCAAAGGATGCTTACTCACAGTCGTGGATGACATCCCTAGAAAACATGTTGCCATAAGCTAGTGTGCCTGGCATAGGAATTCAAATCGGCCACCTACCAACACAGTCTTATCCAAATGCCCAACGACATTGGCAAAACTGGTAGGAGATAGCCATATATTTTTTAGACTCTAGATGAGGCGATAGTGTCTAGTGTTTTTTATATTCTCAATCCATTTTCCATGACGCGATACCATATCTCAAATTGTGTACTATATTTTAAAGGAGTATTTTGTTGAACTTATATTTTTGTTATTTTTTGCTTTAACAAGTTTGTCTCATAGCTACTTTTTGGCACTCGTTTGATTTTGTTGATTTTATTTTATATTGACGAATGTTATTTTTAAAATCGCCAGAATCCTTCAAGCAATTGATTTGCTTAGTTAGATTAGTTCATTATGATAAATTAAGAGAAAAAAGAATTCAAATTATGCTTTTCATTAGGTCAATCAAAATGATGTAAAGTTAAATAATGGTTAGTTCATTGCATAGAATATTTATATTTAATTGTAATATACGGGAGACGATGGGCCTCTCTTCTCCCATTTAATATTTTTGGCCAAATTAGTTTTATGGGATTCCCTTGCCACCAAGACCAAATAAACCAGCCAAAAATAAACATCTATGCAGGCGTTAATGTGAAAGAACCTAAGACCCGTCTTTGACATTAGAAAGCCACATTTGCAACCGATTTAGAAAATAAATATGACATTTCGATATACATTTTTATAGGCATATGGTTAGAAGTTTTTTTATACATTTCGATAGATGTTATAGCAGTCATAAAAATAAACGTTTCTTTCTGTACTCGTGCAGGTTTCTCCTATGATGTTTCCGTGACTTTTAATAAAAAAGTGTCATTTTATGGATCCTATTGCAACCAACCTCGAGGTGGGGAAGGGGGATACTTGGGACATGGTATTTTCAAAAGGATGTGTGCACTTAGAGCGTGGTACTTTTGTATTTGTTTTATCTGATTTGTGTTTGAGGGCAAAAACAATTCTGGCAATATTGCACACTTTGATTTTTTTTACGTTAATAAAGTCACAAATTCAACCAATTTAGAAAATAGATGATGTTTGTATAGATATTTTTCTGGAAACCTTGATAGGTGTTCTTGTAGTCATAATAAGTTGGCCTAACTGGATGCCCCGAGAAACAATGAGGGTTGATGGGTGATTGCGATAGATGGAAATCCGAGTCCAAACAGGGAAGGTGGACCTCGAGGTAGCACATCTTAGGCAACTTCTGGGATACTTGAAGGTGGTTCCATGCACAATGAATTGGGTTCACTTGGAAGCTTATTGCCTCGTTGACTCTACTTACTCTCATAGATAAAGTAATGTGACCCGCACATAAGGAAGCAACATAGTTCAGGAACTCAATGAGAATCGAAGCCGAAGTGGTGAGCGTTACTGCAACCACCCATTTCTTAGCCCAAGAATGATAAGCTCCCTTGGATGGATCTAGCTATTTTAATGGAGAAGCACCTTCAATAGCAGAACGATGATGGATGGAACCTTGCTCTACTTATTGAGGAGCCACCAATTAATGTGTGGGATCCACACCTAGACCATTGTGAGCCTCCTACGGAGATGGAATTTCTTGTCGAGAACATTTTGAGGCTCCTCCGAAGATGGAATTTGTTGTCCAGATCATTGCGAGGTTCCTTCGGATATGGAATTTGATGGATTTTATAAGGTCTTACCATATTTTTATGTCTAGCAATTGATAAGTATTTTGATATTATGCAAATAGAAATGTATTATTAAATACAATTATTAAGGCATTTCTACATATCTTTAAATCTTTAGGATATTAATATATTTCTACATGTGCATTTTTTAGACGTCTAAGTAGTTATTGTTATTTATATTGTTAATATTGATTTATATTGATATTATTTATTTGTTATTTTTTTTAATAAAAATATGAAATGTTTATTTATATTGTTATGTCTTTAATTGTATTAAATTTAGGTTTTATTTTATTGTTATCTTATTACATTGTTATGTCTTTAAATATTTAGGATGTTAATATCTTCTTTTAGATATCACATGTGCATTTTTTAAAAACCTAATTAGGTATTGTTATTTATATTTGTATTATTTATTTGTTATTAATAAAAATAATAAGAAATAAATTTGATAACAATATAAAATGTTTTTTATAGTTTTCTTAACATATTATTATATGTTCATAGTTTTCATAATATGGAAAGTTAAGTATATTTTATTAGGGTTTAGGGTTGAGGTATGATAAAATTAAATTTTCTCATTAATAGAAAATGTTTATTTTTTATTTTTAAAATTTTAAATCATTAATATCAAAAATATTTATTAATTAATTTTTATATATATAATTTTTTTGCATTTATTAAATCGTTTTTACATGTACAATTTTAAAACATCCTAATCTACCTATTAAGAGAAAATATTATTTCAATTGTTATTTTTTTAAAAATTAACAATATAAATAATTTTGTTATTTGATATTATGGAAATTTAAGTCTTCCTTATTTGATTTTAGAGTGTAATTTAACTATTTTTTAAAAGTATTAAATAAAAATATTATTTATATTGTTATTTTTTAGATATAGAATGTGCATTTTTAAAACATCTAAATAGTTATTGTTATTATTATTTATATTGTTATTATTATTTATATTATTATTATTTATTTATTATTTTTATTAATATCAAATAAATAATAATAATATAAAATGTTTTTTAATATTGTTATTAACATAATTTATTTATCTATTTTTTTTTTTCAGAGTAGAAAAAAGACATACTATTGTTATTCATAAGCTGAATCAAATAGTACATGAAGTGAATCTCATCGAGACTGTTCAAAAATTACATCATAAAAGACTAAAGATGTCCAGAAAGAGAAAAGATAATGCCGATATGAAACATTCTCTAAAAATGACAGAAGTAATAGAGCCAAAACTAAATCTCAAAGATGTTTACAGAGCCATCCGCAACTTTGCAACCCTCGTGACCTTCATCCCACAAAATGTAACCTTCATCTCCACCAAAAGCCAGTTTTGATAAATTATGAGCCTCTGAGTTATGTTGACGATAAACATGATCAAAAGTGATGTTTATGAACAAACAGATAAGTGATTTGATCCGGTCACACCATGGAGTAAGATTAGCCACCTGTGATGAATACTGTCCACATGCCCATTTTATAGTGACCCGTGATTCGCCAAAGACCTGTAAAATATCAATGCAAAAGATGTTGACCAATTTCCTAGACGCAAAGGTATTTGGGAAATCTTTTCTAGTAAATCCTGCAAACGGGTAGACATGGATGAAACAATTAGGAATTTATCCACTAAAAACTAATCTGAACCCCTTTCCTTCAAACTTTTATTTTCCAGCCGTCATTGTCAATAAACATAACGAAATAAAGAGAGGAACGAAACAAATGGTAATTAATTCATATTCTCAATCCATTTTCCATGATGTCATACTATATCTCAAATTGTGTACTATATTTTAAAGGAGTATTTTATTGAACTTATATTTTTGTTATTTGTTGCGTTAACAAGTTTGTCCCATTGCTACTTTTTGGCACTCGTTTGTTGATTTTATATTTATATTGACAAATATTATTTTTAAAATCGCCATTATCCTCCAAGCAATCAATTTCCTAAGTTAGGTTGGTTCATTATGATAAATTAAGGAAAAAACGAATTCAAATTATGCTTTTGATTAAGTCAATCAAAATAATGTAAATTAAATAATGGTTAATTCACTGCATAAAATATTTATATTTAATTTGAATTTATGGGAGATCCATAGGCCTCTCTTCTTCCATTTAACATTTTTGGCCAAATTAGTTTTATGAGACTCCCTTTCCACAAAGACCAAATAAACCAACAAAAAATAAAAATCTATGTAGGCGTTATTGTGAAAGAACTTAAGACCCTTCTTTGAAATTAATAAAGCCACATTTGCAACTGATTTAGGAAATAAATATGACATTTCGATATATGTTTTTATAGGCATATGGTTAGATTTTAGACATTTTGATAGATGTTATAGTAGTGATAATAATAAACGTTTCTTGCCGTACTGATGCATGTTTCTCCTATGATATTTCCTTGATTTTAAATAAAAAAGTGTCATTTTATGGATCATATTACCACCAACCTCGAGGAGGTGAAGGGGATAGTTGGGACTTGTTATTTTCAAATGCGCGTGTGCACTTAGAGCATGGTACTTTGGTATTTGTTTTACGTGATTTGTGTTTGAGGGCAAAAACAATTCTGGCAATATTGCACACTTTGATTATTTTTTACATTAATAAAGTCACAAATTCAACCAATTTAGAAAATAGATGATGTTTGTATAGATATTTTGTTAGAAACCTTGATAGGTGTTCTTGTAGTCATAATAAGTTGGCCTGCGTGGATGCCCCGAGAAAGAATGAGGGTTGATGGGTGATTGCGATAGATGGAAATCCGAGTCCAAACAGGGAAGGTGGACCTGGAGGTAGCACATCTTAGACAACTTCTGGGATACTTGGGGGTGGTTCCATGCACAATGAATTGGGTTCACCCGGAATTTTATTGCCTCGTTGACTCTATTTACTCTCACAGATAAAGTAGTGTGACCCGCACATAAGGAAGCAACACAGTTCAGGAACTCAATGAGAATTGAAGCCGAAGTGGTGAGCGTCACTGCAACCACCCATTTCTTAGCCCAAGAATGATAAGCTCCCTTGGATGGACTTAGCTATTTTAATGGAGAAGCACCTTCAATAGCTATTTTAATGGAGAAGCACCAATTAATGTGTGGGCTCCACACCTAGACCATTGTGAGCCTCCTACGGAGATGGAATTTGTTGTCGAGAACATTTTGAGCCTCCTCCGGAGATGGAATTTGTTGTCCAGATCATTGCGAGGTCCCTTCGGATATGGAATTTGATGTCTACGCTTAATCTTAATGTCCATGCTTATTATGACCAACTAGCCACTAGATTTTGTTTTTGCTCTCTATTCTTTGGCCTATCGCCATATCATTGTTTTTATTTTGGAGTTGGGAATCCCCAAGGGCTTGGAATTTATAGCTTTTGATAGACCCCTTAGTGCCTGCAAGTCACAAAGTTTTGCTCCGTGTGGTTGCTTAACAGTCAACTCTATTGGATTTGGAGAGGATTTGGCGTTGGATCAATGGTGTAACTTCAAGATGCATATTTGAACAACATGCCATATAGGATAGGATATATTTTCTTAATAAGCTTAATCTTATCAAGGTTGATGGTAATGCACCCACATGTAAGATCCATTGACATAAATCAATTCGGTTGCTCTTTGGCGAAGAAGTCATGAGTGAGGGGTATCCATTAAGCCAAATTCACCCATATCTTTCCCATAGGCCTAGTTAGTGATGTGTGTTTTGGGCTACATCAACAAGGGTGAGTACAAGCTAGCATGTCATTGGCAAGACTTGTGAGGTCTAATTAATCTTCACCCACGAAGAAAGCATCTTCGAAGTTAGAGTGTATATTGACAATAATGACGAGGAAGGATCGTATTATAGAAAGAGCGTGGATGTATTTTAGTTTTCGTTTTGGAATAGCCCAGTTATATCCCACCTGGAAAGTGGGGATGGATGTAATGAAAGGGAGGGGTATAAGTAGGGAAAACGAGAGCTTGGAAAACATACTTACCTGGGCGGGGTCAATCGATGATCAGGAAGGTCGATGGCCTAGGAAGGCCACCTCCATTGCACTTGGGAGGGTGGTCTACCTAGCATCTCCCACCGAGGAGAGTGCACGTCATAATTTGTGGCAGCGGAGGCTCGCGTTCGCGCGGCCTCCACAACAAAACCAAGCCAAATAATACAGCAAGCATCCAGAGAAGAAAACTAAGTCAAATAACACAGCGCGGCCTCCACAACAAAACCAAGCCAAATAATATAGCAAGCCTCCCAGAGAAGAAAACTAAGTCAAATAACACAGCAAGCCTCTAGAGAAGATAACAAAACCAAGTCAAATATCACGGTAAGCTTAGTTAGTCGGCGGTCTCATTACACCGTTCTGCACGGTTCACTTGATCGATCGGTTCAGTGCTCTGATTACTACACCATCCTGTACGGCTCCGCTTGTTCCTCAATCGAATGACAGATCGGTTCAGTGTGCTCTCCTTACACTACAAAATCTAGGGGTACAAAATCCAATTAACAATGAGAAATGACATTACCAGATTCCTTTCAAGCGCCTTCATATTCTATTTAAGCATTCTAGGATTCCCATTCGGGGCTCCTGTTACCTTCTCAAGTTCACTTCATTCCATGTTCGAAAATATCGGCGGGTTAACTTTGGTTCTACAAACAACTACAAGTTCTATTCAGACAAATCTTTTTTAGTGTTTTAGACCTAGCCTCGATTCCATGTATGTATTTCGAATGTGTAATGTGTATTTTGCTTCCTCTATAATCGAGTTTCAATATTATCCGTAGACTAGCTAGGAACCATGGCAATTATTTATATCTATGGAACCAAATTATGGCTTCAGATTTTCTACAAGGGAGCTGCAACAACTGCACAAAATTTTCTTCTTATCAAATGAATTTGCACAAGCCCCATTTTTATTGCAAAACTTCACGAGTCTCATTTTCGAGTCCTATCAGGGGAAGCGAAACTCTAAAATAATACATCCCGAGTCCTCATCTTCATTCTACTCCGTATGGATGTTTTTTGGTGGTAGTGTACCGGATAAATCTGCTGCATTCTAAGAACGTTTTGTTAAAAGATTTCATTTTTCTATTTCAATTAGGTATTTCGTGTAGTAAATATGATTTGGTAGATCTTATTTCATATCATTTTTTAAGGTTATCAATTTTACTATATGCCACAAAACTTTGGGGTGTAAATTTTAATTTTCATATATGGAAGTCTAACTTTTTTCTCATTGCATGCCTCTTACGGGCATTTGGTTTTACAATGTCGTTATGCTTTTGCTCTACGTCCTTTTGAGAGACAGCTCTGGTGTTTACTTTCTTTTCCAAGTATAGTCATGATTTTTTTTTGCTCTTTTATATTGAACTTTATTGACTATACAATTTGGCTGTAGAAATCATGAGTGAGTTTCCTTAAAACACGTTTATCATCTATTGAAACCGCATATATTTGTGTTGAGGTTGGATATGGCTGGGCTGCGAAGAGGACGTGCTTATATGTAATGAAGACTGAAGTTTGAATAAACGAGCGGAGCTGAGTATGTTTATATACATTTTCAGTGAAATCTTTAAATATCATTTTCAGTTTTTTCTATATATAAAAATTACATGACACATGATCCTCCAATTAATATTCAAGTATTTCAAGCAGATCAAATCGGTGTCTGTTGTTTTGCAAATGTTGTGGTAAGTGTTAAAGAATCTAAGTAATATTTCAAAATGCTATTCAATGGCTTCTATGGTTGATGTACCCAGCTTAAAGCGACCCAGGCCACTCGTTTTTTTGACCGTGCAATTCTTGTTCCTTTTCAAATGATTGTGATTCTAAATAACGCTCAGATTGAAAGCACTATAACCGTTAAAACACAACGAAATCCTATGTTCAATCATAATAAAACTCTATATCTAGAAAATAATAAAATATTAAAAGGTTTAAAGAAATAAACCAGTTTTTTTAATCTTAAGATATTACAGAATTTAAAAAAATAAACAACTTTTTCGAAGAAGATTAGTAGTTACCTATATAAACTGATATTGTAGAAGAAACCTAAAACCCTAGTTGTCTAACCGCTAGTCCTTAAATCAGTCGAGAGGAATTACACCCATGATCATCATAGTCATGGCCATTGGGGGTTACCATCGTTCCTTTTCTCAAACTTGATGAACGCCCAGAAGATGGTATTAAACCCTTAAGTAAGAGCGAAACCACCCAAATATACTCATGCTTCTATGTGAGACATAACCGGGGAAAAATAATTAACCTAAATCTATCAAATAGCCTCACAACACAATTGAAGAGTGACAGAAATAACTACTGCCACCTACAAAACAAACTCTGCTAATGAAGACAATATATGATTTACTGTTCAATAATATAAATAAGAGCCGCTTGATGGCACTGTACCTACTCAAATCTTTCAATGTTTACGGCAGTGCTTGTACTGAATTTTTCAATGTTAACGACTTTGGGACAAATACGACATCTCTTCCTTCCTGCAACAAGGCCAAACACGCCAAGCCATACTGCACTCCCAAAGGCACAAGTACTTGACATGACTCGCGATAATTTCTCAACTGCCTCCCGACGAATTGGGTGAAATTGCTGATAGAAATCAAATTCACATGGAAAAACTATATGACAACTTTGGAGCACAGCACAGAGCAAATCCCTGGTCACGACATATGTCTGGATTACGATCCATGTATCATCTATACAATGGGAAAGCTGTGTGATGTTGTGCTAAACGCTAGGAAGTCAGGTTATACATGGACGCCTTGCCGTGATCTAGAAATGACAGATTTATGTTCTACAGGAGAAAAAGTGAAATGAAAATTGAAATCGAAAACGAGAATCAACGGCTCTTGAGCCGAACGTTTTTCAATTGCTAGGCCAAAGCAAATTCACTGCAACGAACAACTCATCAACCATCGACCAAACAAAGTCCTCATTTTGTGTTGA
Source organism: Larix kaempferi (assembly GCA_027924585.1). Classification (NCBI taxonomy): domain Eukaryota; kingdom Viridiplantae; phylum Streptophyta; class Pinopsida; order Pinales; family Pinaceae; genus Larix; species Larix kaempferi. The sequence goes on from BSBM01001806.1 coordinate 64,579, forward strand.
AGTGTTGTTGGGGTGCGCCAGGATGGTGCTGTAGTGCAACGCACAAGCGACGCCCGAGAGCCCCAATAGCAAGCTATTGTGAGTGGGCCCTCCCCCTAAAAAAATACATTTAATATCATGTGGTTCTATGAACCACGTATCAGATATTAAACTGATAAGAACAGATACTACACTTGATCTTAGCCAAAAGGCCAAGAAAGGTATGCTTTCTCCTTTCATTTCTCTCCCTTTTCTACTACTACCCCTCACTGTAAACATAAATATCAATGTATGTGGTATAAATCATTGCAATTTTTCAAAAGTAATACTTTAGTTTTAAGCAAATATGTTATGTTTTTCGAGGCCAAGCTTGTAGTCAATAATCTCTTTGCTCTCTTTACACCAATATAGATCCATCTTAAACCTGTATCTATCAAGCACCGAGAGGGATCCAATTTCTTGAGGTGCATTTTTTTTTTTAAATATTTAAACTCAAGAAATTTGATCTCTCTTGATTGATAGACCCGGGTTTAAGTTTTAAATTTTTATTTTAATAAACCAACATCTATTTTTTAATTACTTTTCATAATATTTTATTTTATGAATACACATGGATTTTTTTTAAACACTTTCCATAATTTAATTTTTTATTTTATGAGCCGACATGAATTTTTTTAATTATTTTGTTACTAACAAACGTTACATGACACACTCACACATGTTACAACATTTCCCCCATACTGGGTTGTAGAGCACCTCGTTTCACAATCGGTGCAATGACCCTCCTCATAGTACCCAATGATTTCTCATTTGAAATATTCCATACAGTGAAAAGAATGAATGAAACACTCTAAACAAGGTGGGCAATGAGGGACATATGCGCTATCATTGAAAGTTCACCCAAGCCTATGTCCAGATTCCCCATTAATTCCATCCATATGACAAATTGCGATGAGTCATATGAGGTCCAAATTACTCATGTTTATCAAAATAAGCTAAAAATTGAGAAATATATTGAAACTTTTCAAAGATTCAAGGCAAAGACAAACCTCGATGCAATGAGGGTAGGAGAATCCCATATTATTAGTCTTAGATATGAAATAAGATCTAAAGTGAGAATGCTTATTCCCACCGCCATGGAGAGTGCCATTAAATATGCGAGACAAACGCAAAGAAAACAATTCTCATTTAAGATGTGTCAAACCTGGTCCACACAAACGGGACACCGATTTCCAGGTTCACGCATATGCTCACATTATTGCTGATGTGATCCATGCTACCATTTGGACCCTCTCGACCATTCCAACAAGTCTTGGCTACTTGGGTGCAAATTTGAGTTTTCCACTTTAGGTCCCATTTGTGGGCATCGCACATGATTTTTGGCCCCAAAATTTTGTGTATAATGTACCCACCTCGTCGCATACTTTTTCTCATCGATAACAATTTTATGAGCTTTGGACCTGATCCAAACTTCATACACAATAGTTATGGCCCATACAAGTTGAGCATCGGTTTTCCACCTCAATTTCTGTGACTCTTGGCCTTCCATGCCTCATCTCTTCCCTTTCTTGTCTTTTCATTTATGAAGTTCACTGTAACCAAAGAAAAAGTATCCTCGTGCTTTGCAGAGAGTTTTGGACATTATGAGAGTAGCTAAGCATCTCTTCTTGGAAATCGTCACCACCATGTAATCGACCATTTGATAATAATACTTGCAATCTTCTACATATAATGTGTGTGTGTGTTTCATTATATTCACTTCTTTACACAATTGTGCTTAGTTAATTGTTGATATACACACTAACTTCCGCATATTAGTGCATGTCAACCATGTTCTCACCTAGTTGATCTAGATCAACAACATTAGAGCCATATGTTGCCCAGTGCATGCCCCTCTAACGAGGCCGAGGTAGAAGAAGTTTGGTATACCGATGTGCGACCCATGTGACTATCTTCGTTGTCTGTCTAGATGACTTGAGAGAGTTGAAGAAAGTGGAGCAAGGGATCCCATCACGTTCTTACTCCAAGGCGTCGCCAACAAGCAAAGGATTGAGGCGTTGTATCGGTTTGCTCAAACCTTGTAGCAAATATCCACCATTGTGGGTGCGTCTTCTTCATCAAGCCATCCCATCAATGGATATGCGCCTCTCAATATACAACTTCATACAGATATCTTTCCATGCTCCACGCCCAAGTTCGCTTTCATCCACAAGCTATGGGCTCCCAACCTTCGTTGTCCAGGCGCACCACTCTCCATGATCCCGTCGGGTGGGATTCTAGCCTTGTCTGTGTCACTTTTCGAGGCATGCATTTTGCCACACTCTACCATCTGAACTTCTTTCGTGCACACCCTTCCTTGGCATGAGCACCTAGTGCTTTGCCAAGGCGAGAGTACTTCATCATTTTCTAGGTGTCTCTACCAATCAACCGAACCGGTGGTCTGCTTCCCACCCGAGAACGCCTCGTCAACGCATCATAGTGTCGTTGTGCTTGTTGCCACTTCGTATGGTCCGATGCCTCTTTGGGTAAGTTTACCCATAAATGCCATTGATGTTGATTCTCATTGCCATCTCTCCATGGGCTTCCAAGTGGTTGTGAAGAGCACCTGAGGTGCACTTTGCCAAGGGTGTGACATCCTCCCTCACTCAAAATAGTTGTCCTCCTCGATAACGCCCATCATTGTATCTTCGTAGCCAACTCGTTACCGCTCTGAATCTCAAACCAACTCTGCAATAGTTCTGCACCTGTCATCTCATTCCGTGACCTAGCTATGTGATTAGTCCATCAAGCCCGATTCCTGAGCCATCACATCTTGATGTAGTTTGCGTTCAGTCCCTTTGCGCTTCTTCCATCTTAATTCTCATGGGACCTGTCTAACCACTCCCTCCGACAATAGCTTGTTTCAATAGGCTTATGGTGCCGTCTTGGTCTCTAACTTGAGCCCACATATCCTTCACCGAGTCTTCCAACTCTGAGACATTCTCATCATTGTTGCTCTTCATTAGCTCTGCCAGCAAGTCTGCAGTGCTATAGCATTCGCTCACGGCCTTCTTGAGCTCTTGTTGCATCCTGTAAATCTCTTCCTCCAAGTTCTTTGTCTTCCAACAGTGCTTAAAATGAGCCCTCGCCATGCATTCAACGTTTATTTCCAACGTCGTGAGCCTGCCTTTCATCTTCAGAATTTTCATAGCATATCCACAGTCGATTTCCTCGTGGTGCGAAGTTGTCTCTGCACTAGACCCAACCACTGGTTCTGCTTCCAGGTCTAATGTTTTCCCGGTGGAGCGCTTGCCCATATATGCCTTCTTTCCTAATACGTACCGATGCGTTCTCGACGACAATCCCGACAGTTTACCTATAACTCCTTCCGACGTGATGCCGATGGGGCTCTGGTATTACCTGTCTATGAAGAAATAGGGGTGAAGAGTCCCCAAATTCACTTCTCTGATACCACCTGTTACGGACCTTGGGAGTCCACCCTGAAACTGAAATCTCACCTCTTCTCTCGACTGTGCGGCACTGCCCAAACTCCACTCTGACTGGCAAGGCCACCCCTGGCTAAGTTTTCCAGACTACGCCTACATCTTATTCTTATGTGTAATTCTTAGCTAATGTTTGCCAAACTACGCCTACAACTCCAATTGCTTAACCATAATTAGTTAACAATGGGCTACAAAACCATGGGCCGAAAACAACTCAAAACTTACCAAAAACATACCCAAAAAATTTCTTACGGGGGCCTTGCTAGCCCCCGATGCCCCCCTATCCGGGGGGGTATAATAAGCCTCCTCGAGACCCCATGCTATGGGATCCTACAAGAATACAACACATGTCAACATCTATTATCGACTAGGGATAATTATTAAACACATATGGCTAACATCATAAGATTTTCACTACATAATTATTTTAACCAATACAGACTATTGTTTCTAGGCATTTGAACTAGTTCTACATGTTAGGTGCCCGATTCGAACCCTTCATACATAAGTCCACTAGACTACGCTAATAGGTTTCTCGAGGATGACATCCACAAGTTCGATGAAGCATACCTAATAAACTCGTCGAAGTACACTAGTTTGCCTCTTTATATCTGTGTGTGGGGTGGGGGGGGGTGCACACATATAGGAAAACCATGCAAGGAAACCCAAAGGATGCTTACTCACAGTCGTGGATGACATCCCTAGAAAACATGTTTCCATAAGCTAGTGTGCCTGGCATAGGAATTCATATCGGCCACCTACCAACACAGTCTTATCCAAATGCCCAACGACATTGGCAAAACTGGTAGGAGATAGCCATATATTTTTTAGACTCTAGATGAGGCGATATTGTCTAGTGTTTTTTATATTCTCAATCCATTTTCCATGACGCGATACCATATCTCAAATTGTGTACTATATTTTAAAGGAGTATTTTGTTGAAGGGTGAAAAAATGAAGATGGGTGTTTATTTTGGGGGGTCTCATGAGAAAATAATTATGTTTTTTTCATGTCTTCCAACTTTGGGCGAACAAAAGTGATATTTTTATTTAAAATTTCACTTTGCCGTAAAAAGAGAACTTTTGTAGAATTATGTTAGCTTTCTACTCATAATTTTTTCAATTTTTTTTATTAAGATTTGATATGTCGATTTCGCAAATGTTTCACAGTGTGTTCTTATAAAATGAAAAGACTACAAAAGAGGTATGATTTGTTGCACCACTAAAATCGTTGTTAGACTTGTGTTTTGCAAAATCTGAAAATGCTACGACAATCTACACACAATGTACTAACGTCTGACTATAAGTTTGCATCCAATGGACCTCTATACTAATTATTATATTTTTTTAAAGTCGATCCATGGGGAACTCAGTCGATTTTCAACAACCTTTTTGTTGCACCACTTTTCTCTCAATCCGCTATAAAATCAAAAAATCTACGACCACCCTTTTGAAGTAGACACGTCAATGAATCGACCCACATTTTCTTCGATTTTTTTGGTGTTGTATTTACAAAGTTATGGATTTTTCTTTTCGCTGTTTTTTTAAAGAGCTGAATCATAACTCGACACATGTTACAAATATAAAACTTAAAAAATATCAGTTCTTATCTATATACAACAAAATTTATACCCTCGTAAAGTAGATTCAATGATGAATCTACTGGTATGAAGTCCGACATTCGTTTTGTTGTGTAAGAGGTGGTTTTCTCCTTCCGAAAATGGAGAAACCTGAAATTTTTGCAGAGATCTGAATCGGTCATGTTTCAGAGATTATTCGGCCGAACAAATTATTCGGCCGAATAATTATTCGGCCGAATAATTATTCGGCCGAATAATTATTCGGCCGAATAATTATTCGACCGAATAACTGTTTTCCGTAACGGCGCCGTAACTTATGGCGAAGGTTATTCGGCCGAATAACTAAACGGAAAAAAAATTACGTCGGCCGAAAAAAAATAAAAATAAAAATAAAAAAAAAATAAAAAAATAATAATAATAATAATAATAATAATAAATAAATAAATAAATTTATACTCATATAAATAAACGTAAAGTTAATTCATTATTTTCGCATGTTTGAACTTCGCATTTTTTTGTCAAACTAATTTCGGAAGGAGGAGATAATTTTTGCAAAAGGAGGTTTTTACAAGGTATGTTTCTTCTTCTTCTTTACAAAAGGCACATTGAAGGAGTTTTTTTTTCTAAGGCATATTTGCAAGGAGTTTTTCCAAACTATCTCTTTTCTTATTGCATTTTTACAAAGAAGACATTTTTTGCAAAATGAGATTTTTACAAGCTATGTTTCTTCTTCTTCTTCACAAAAGGCACATTGAAGGAGTTTTTTTTTCTAAGGCATATTTGCAAGGAGTTTTTCCAAACTATCTCTTTTCTTATTGCATTTTTACAAAGAAGACATTTTTTGCAAAAGGAGGTTTTTACAAGCTATGTCTTCTTCTTTTTTACAAAAGGCACATTGAAGGAGTTTTTCCAACATATCTCTTTTTTATTGCATTTTTACAAAGAAGACATTTTTTGCAAAAGGAGGTTTTTACAAGGTATGTTTCTTCTTTTTTCCAAAGACACATTGAAGAAAATTTTTTTCTAAGGCATATTTGCAAGAAGTTTTTTCCAAATATTTATTTTCTTGTTGTATATTTGCAAAGAAAACATTTTTTTGAAAAAGAGATTTTTACAAAGTATGTTTCTTCTTCTTTTTTCCAAAAGACACATTGAAAGTGTTTTTTTTAAGGGATATTTGTAAGGTTTTTTTTCAAAATATTTCTTTTCTTAGACATGTTTGCAAGGAGGTTCTTTGCAAGAATGTTTTTTTTTCAAAGTAGTTTTGCACTTCTTATTTATTTGAAAGGAGTTTTTTCAAATAGTTATCTTATTTTGCAAAGGATTTTTTACAAAGTAATTTTGTACTTCTTATTTCTTTGAAATTGGGTTTTTTTCAAAGAGTTGTTTCTTTACAATGATTTTTTCCCAGATATATTTATAAATAAGTTTTTATTGAAAGTATTTTTTTCTAGTGGTTTTTTTCGTAGATATTTTTTCAAAAAAGTATTCTTGGAATGAATTTTACAACAAAGATTTATTTACAACGTGTTTTATTTTCTTCCTTGGCACAAGGTGTTTTTATTATTTTCCAAAGAAGATTTTTGTTCAGAGAATTTTTTCAAAGGAAAGTTAATTCCAAAAAAATCTTCTTCAAAAGACTCTTACAAAATTTTTAAAAGGTAAAGTAAATTTCAGTTCATGTTTTTATAAATTCCGTAAATGTTTTTAAATCTTAATTTATTTGTTTTTACTATAAAGTAACATGATTCTTTAATTTATCGTCTATAGATTAAACAACCATGGGCAATAAGAGAAATCGTAAAAGAAAAGCTGATCGTAAACGTGATGATGATGATAATAGAGAGAAACAAAAACTCAGATATATTGCCAAAAAACAAAGGGTTGCTGAAACAGAAGAGAGAACTATTGAAGATATAAATACAGATTTACATGACAATGTTGAAGAAATGGAAATTGAAAATAGAGTACAAGAAGAACAAATTGAAGTTGAAAAGAACATTGTAGAAGATGTAAATAGTGATTTACATGCTAATGTCGATGAAATCAATATTGAAGATCAAGTTCAAAATCCAGAAATTGAACCTGGTATGTATATATCATATATTTTCCAAATTCATTTTTTTATAATGAATTTTATTTTTTGATATATGTTAAATTAAATTTAACTTGATGTATAGGTACTTTTACTATTGATGATGAAATGTTAGAAGACATTGATTGCGACAAATATGGAGAAAAACTACCAATACATGTTGCACGATATCGTGCTACAAAATTTTATGATGAAGTTCTCAAAGATTACTCAATAGCAGGACAAGCACAAATTTTGAGATGTTTATTAGTGTCCAAGAAATTAGAAGGTGCTACATCGTTATTGGGTATTCACAAAGTAACAAAAGAGTCGAAATTGAAACAAAATGTGATGGAAAATATAGGCGATGCAATAAAAAAATTTGGAAAATCCAGGAAGAAAGATATCAGTGCTGCACGTAAAGCAATTCATACAGCAATTCTTTCAGCTAATACTAAACAAAAGCGTTTGACAACAGAACTAGCAAAAGGAGTTGGAACATCAAGAAAAACATTATACAAACATAGCAAATTCAGAATGCAAATAGATGAAAATAATGAACTTGCTTGTTGGGCAATTATTTGTAGACAACCTTACAAAGATAGATTAGGAGCAGGGGTTAAAGATATTGTACGAGAATATTGGTTGGAACATGCTCGAGTTTCACCAAATGCAAGAGATGTGATACGCAAAAGAATATCACGAAATGTATATGAAAGCCAACCAAAACATATAATGGACATGACACAAGTACAATTGTTCAATAAATTCAAGGAAGATCATCGTGGAATTAATATATCAATCACTACATTTGTGCAACAAAAACCATGGTATGTTCGACCTATAACTATACGTGATACATGTTGTTGCCATTATCATGTGCAATTTCAGTTATATTATGACACGTTTCTTGAATTTGGTAAAATGTTTTGGACAAATTCACCACCTCCGCCGACGATACGTGAATTCATATCTCAAATTTTATGTGAGAGAAATCACGATGAAGTATTTTATTCAAAGAAATGTGTCAATGGAAAACATTGTCATCATTGTGGAAATTTGGTGTTATTCCACAATAAATACCCTATCGATAATGATCAATCGTTGTCAAATGTAAATGTTGATTGGAAGAGATACGAATACATCAACTATAATACAAGTTCTAGTGATTCACGTTCCAAAAGAATTGATTTGCTAGAAGACAAGATATGCGTCACAGATTTTCTCAAAAAATTTGAAAACGAAATTTATAAATACACCCAGCATTCACATAGAGCACGATGGCAAGATCTTCAATTCAAACAGTCTCGTGAAATTTTTCCACCCGGAACAATTTTGTCGGTGGTTGATTTTGCTGAAAACTATACATTTGCTGCACAAAACGAAATACAGAGTGAATACTATCACTCTGACCAAGTTTCGATATTTGTCCATGTTGTATATAGACATTCTCAACAGGATATCGATGGCATTGAAAGCACATGTGACAATCGAGATGTGATTAAGGAATATCACTTCTATATCAGCGATGATCGTACACACGACACACATTTTGTCCAACATTGTATAGAAAATATTTTCTATGACTCACTGAAAAAACGCGAAGTCAAATTCAAAGAGCATTGGATATGGTCTGATGGATGTGCGGGTCAATTTAAATCTTCACGATCATTTTTTTGGTTATGTCGACTTCATAAAGCGCTGAACATTAAACATCGCTGGAATTTCTTTGAAACTGGGCATGGAAAAGGTGAGCATGATGGTGCAGGAGCATGCGTGAAAAGAGCACTTCGAAGATGGCAAATGAACTATTCTTCAGCACGGTTTCATTCAGTTGCAGAGGTTGTCCAATGGTGTCAATTAAATCTAAGCCATGATTATAATCAACAATCAAAAGACGTGCGCAGGTATGTCCACTATTTTTTTAATTTATATTATTTCTTAAAATTAAAAAAAATGTATATACTAACATTTAAGTACACATGTACACTATTTATTGTGTAGGTTTTTTTTGGCTTGTTGGGGTCCAAGATATAAATAGATCAATACCATATGACGCTAGCACCATACATGGAACTAGAGATCTTCACTCTATTCAAACAAAATCATTTCACAACGTGTTTGCATTTGACAGTAGAAAGCAATCATGCTTTTGTCATATTTGCATTGAAAATGTCGAGTCTACAGAAGTTTGTGAAAACATAACAAACAACTACGTAAAAGCTTGGAGACACACAGAGATTAATCCAAAAGGAAAAATGCCACTGGCAAGTGTTGAAGAATTAGAATCAGAAGAAATAGCAATATCGTCTGATGGCGATAGAATTTCAGATCTCGTAAGAGAAGGTAATAAACTTGTTTTTGACTTTTTAATCAATTGTTCATTCTAATCCTTCGCCATAAGTGGTCAATTCAATTCATTTAAATACGCTAACACCAATCATAACTTGCACAGGAGATGTTTTCGCTGTGATTGCACCTATAGACAACAACGAAAATGTCAAATATTATTTGATGCGATGCACTGAAGGAAAAATGAAATTATTGGAGGACTACAACGACAACGGATTTACATACGAAAGAGGATCCATCATTTTAAAAGGCTACTTTTTTCAGCAGACGCATATGACTAAAAATTATGTCTACTTTCAGGATTATGAGCCTGATGTTATATGTTGTCAATATAGTCATTTAGTATGTGCATCTCGAATAAAATTGATACAAGTTCCATCAAAAAAACAGTTGAAAACCAAAAAATGGAAACTATCCATATGTGACCATGAACGGATAGTTGAAGATGGTATTCCATTGCGATGTTTTTAACTATATATCAAAAATAAATTGATCTATATTTTTGTCCATGTCAATTGTTGTGTGCAATATATTTTTTGTCCAATTATCAAAATTGTTGTGCCCAGTATATTTTTTCATTGAGATTTTATGAATATTTTCTTGAATGACAACTAAGCTTAAATGGTTGTACTTTAACATGCTTAAAAATGAATTCAAATATAATTTAAAAATTCAAAAGTACTTTATTCGGGTCCCCATATGTCTATTAGACCACTAAGGGATGAGATAACGGATGTGGCTATGCCCACTCCGCCCCGAATTTTTACTTTTGGTTGATTAATACTAACGAAAAAATACAAAAAGACCTATTAAATTTTGTAGTATTTTAATCCATCGAACATGTTTCTTTAATACATACTTCACCATAAATATGATCTTAAATAGATGTCTTAAAATTGTAACCAAGTTCTCCGTCCCAAATCTTTAATTTAAAATATCGCTTGTGCAAATTCACATAACTGAAATCATGGCAAATGGAGATAACGATCATTTGATTTTTAATCACAAGCAAGGATTCCAGGATTGTGAAGCTTATGCTAAATTAGAGAAATGATTATTTACAACAAATCAATGAAAATTCATCAAATTGTTGTTTAAAATCATTGCTCTAATTTAGCACAAACTTCACAATCCTGGAATCTTCGCTTATGATTAAAAAACAAAAAAACCGTTACCCCCATTTGCCATGATTTCAGCCTCATCAAATGTACCTGAACATTGAAAATAAAAATTAAATTAATTAAAAATCCATTAATTTTTCCCAACATTAATTCTTACCATAACATTCATTTTCAACATTGAATATTTCCTAACTTAGATTATCATTTTAAAAACATTTCCAACACCTCCCATTCATTCAACATTTCCTACCCTTGGGTTCCCATTCATTCAACATTTCCTACCCTTGGGTTGCACCTATCAAGACATTTTAAACATTCATGCAAAACATATTATAATAACACTTATTCTCAACATAACAAATTGAAAACATTCATTCTTCCATAACACCTCCCATTCATTCTTTCCCAACATTTCTTTTTCTCTAACACCTCCCATTCATTTTTTTCCAACATTGATTCTTACCATAACATTCATTCTCAACATTCAACATTTCCCAACTTGAAATAACATTTCAAACATTCCTAACACTTCCCATTTTCTAACTTCATATTATTCATTGTCATCATTCAACATTTCCTAACCTTGGATTGCACCTATAAAAACATTTTAAACATTCATGCGAAACATATTATAAATATTATCAAAACTCATGCAAAACATATTCTAAACATTTACGAAATGAGAAATAATGGACATGTACTCATGTATATAATCCAAAAAAGAGTTGATGAACTTGTGAATTCAATGTACATATATATATAATCAAAAAATAAATACCCTCCATGTTCAAAACAACACCAATATATAGATATCAACAAAAACTATAAAGTCTGAACCACTATCCATCTCGACCAATATCTTTCCACTATTTTCCACTAGGACCTTCCCTGGGACTCAACTCCACCTACAATACACAAAAAAACAAATTATAAATTTAGATCATAAATTATTTAAACAATTTTAAACTAAATTCAAAATATTAAGATATTAAACTCATCTACAAAACAATTCAATTATTAAAAAAATCGTACATCAAATTCTTTGGATGCATGTCCACCACTTTTTTCCCCTAGAGACTTTCCTTTGGCTCCAAAAGATCTCAAAGAGCCAAGCTGCAACATGTACAAAAACAATTTTCAAATAAATAAAAAAATTATAAAACATTAAACTTATATCAAAAATCATTTCTAGTTCAACAAAATTACCTCAGTGCCAATATCTGCATTCATTAAAGACCCCACATCTTCGCCCCCAATTTCCAAGTGGTCTCTTCCCTAAAATTTAAATTTTGTTCGTAAATAAAACATAGTAGATACAAATAATAAATTAAGCAATTAACTTAAAACCAAGACAAAAAAATTAAAATCATTAGCTCACAAGAGATGGTAAATCATCTAAAAAGTTGGAATCTAATGAAACCTGCATAGATAAGTCAAATTAACAATAAGATACATTGATATTTATTAAAATTCAAGTAAACAAAAAAAATATCATGTTCAATCATAAATATTATAATTAAAATACCTCTCCTGAGCGCTCTTCATTTTGACTAGGATGCTCTTGATTTTGACTACTGGAGACTCGAAAATTATTTGCATTTAACATTCTCGTAAACTACAAACAAAATACATTTGCTTAATATACTTATTCCCATGTAGCAAAATATTCAATTCAAAATGATTAATAAAAAATCAAATAGATTATCATAGCATAATCAACAAACCTCTCCCATGCTCGATGTGTCATTGGATAACACATCTGAAGCTATATCTTGACAAGACTTAGCATAAGCCCTGAGATCATCAATGCTCAATGCATCTACCTCGTCATTCGTCTTGTAGACAAAACTCTGACGAAGAATAGCGCGAGCCTTCTCTCGCCCCAAACCAACTTCTACTCCTGCAAGAGCTGAAGCTAAACCATCACCTACTGATTCCCTTCCAACTGTCCCTAGTTGAGATGTTGTCTCCATCTCTGATCTTAAAGCCACAACCCTTGGTGGACGAGGTATCTCAGGTGGAGGTTGTATAGTGGCAGGGTCTCTAAGAGCACCTTTTCGATTATATATTCTACCCTTTCCAGGTCCATAAAAGTCAGAGGGAACATCAGTATAGTTAGGCTTCATACCTAAAAAAAACTCCGCATAAAAAAATCTAGCAAAATAATTAGGAACCTCATCGTTCCAAAGCAATCGACCATAAGCTGCAAGAAATCGATCATATATTAAATGTGCAATTTGAGGATGCTTGAAATATTGCACTTTCAACATTTTTCGCTTAAGGCCTTCTTTGAAATTGAACATTGAATTGGCTTGTTCTCTACTGACTCTCTCCTTCACAACCTCCCACTTATCTGGACCCATAACTTGGTCCTTTCGCATCCGCATCAAATGAACAAAACTATTTGTAGTTGGTCCAAGTTCATCGTATGCATCAATGAATTTTTGCAAAGATGCCAAAACAATCTCTAGACTTTGTCGACTCTCTGGAGGGAGATCCAAAGAACAAAGATCATTGTTCAACCTGTCATAGTGGGATTTACAACTTTCAAGAATAGTTTTTTGCACAACACCTCGCCATGGAAGCTCATTAGGTAAATCAGACGGATAAGTTGATATGGGTGTACACCCCTCAGCTAGTGGAACATATGTCGTCCTAGCTCTAGGAGGAACTTCAGGACCCTGCTCTCCACCCACACCTATTCCATCATCTGTATTCCTATCTTGATCTTCCCCTCGCTCCATCGAATTACGCACATCTTCTGAACATCGCTCTGCTTCAAATATAGCCGTAGTCAAAAATTAACTTTTTCCATAAATTCAAAACACAAAAAAATACAAATTATACATTATTAAACATTAATGTTCATACCAACAGAACGTTGGGATCGACGCTCTCCCACAGAAGACGAAGGAGAATCATTTGTACCCCCTCGAACTTGTTGGTGATCAAACGACTGGGACCCATGCAATAAACCTGAACCCCGCGGTGAATTCGACAACCTTCGACTACCAATTGGAACACCAATTCCTGAGGATTGTGATGACCTCCTACGCTTTCCCTTCGAAGACTCTCTTTCCATTTGATATAACTTCTAAATTTACACAAACATTAACATATTGAAAATGTACATAACTACCACTACAAGCATCAAGCCAATATTTGATTAAAAACTCCAACAAAATTTAAGTCCCCCTCCTAACTCTAATTAATTAACTAAAATTCCTTACCCTCCCTAATATTGCAACATAAAGGACATATCTAATAATCATTTCATTATCAAACACAATTAATTGAAGTAGTATAATAACCTTAAAAACTTTTAATCCAACAAATATGTTTGAATTATATATGTCAACAAACGAACATCTCACTAAACATATATATGTATTCTTATTAAAAGAATTCTAACTTATATTTATGATAATACAATTTACACACATTGAAGTTGTACATGTTAACTCTACAAACTCAAAACATATCTATTAAAGATCTGCATACAAAATGTAGAGCTTCCTCAAATAGTATAACATAAATATACCCTTATTAAGAAACTTCTAGTTAACATCTATGATAAAACAATTTACAAACATTGAAGTTGTACATGTTCATTCTACAAAATTAAAAACATATCTCTTAAAGATCTGCGTAAAAAATGTAGAGCCACCTAAAATATTATAACTTATTTTCTTTTGTAAGTTCCTCTCCTAACTCTAAGAACACTATTGCAGCATAAACATGACATCAATAATCATCCCATATTGTAATAGTTCAATCACCTTCCTAATTTTTAAACTATCACTTATGTTTTCATTCTATATCTCAATAAACAAACATTCCTTAATTTTTATAAAAAAAATACTTAATAACTTACAATATTGAATTTTTAAGTGACTTTCTACGTTAACTCTGTTCATGAACAGAGTTCATGAACTCAATTGACATTCTTGTACCTGACTTAACATAGTAACACCACATGTTGATCATTTATAAAGTTGTTTAGTATATCCTTTATCATCACTTCATTGAGAATTTGGAAAACTTAATATGAAACTCGTCAGGGATTAGGGTTTAAATATCCATATATATAAAGAAGCAATGGAGTTACATTTCATAAAAATAAGACAGCTACATGTTATGATGTTTAATTCTCATTTTATATATTTCAAAACCTTACTTCATAGCATAACTACCGCCTATAATTTCATAGCATATCATGAACAGAACTCTGTTCATGAACAGAACTCTGTTCATGAACAGAACTTCTATGATAGCAAATGAACATTCATGGTTGATGGAGTAGTAGTAAGTCCATAGTTTTCATGATATTATACAGATACCCAATTCCAAGTAGCAGGAGGAGATTCATTGTTGAATGCATGTGATTAGAATGAATCGAAAGGACTGCCTACTTTAATGGGGTTAGTTCATCTCAATTATCTAAAAGCTTACGTCAATCAGAGAACCAATACCCTTTGAGCAATGATAACAACATTATTACAGCTAAAGATCATTACCTAATCATAGCTAGTACTATTGTATTACTCATATTCTTAGACCTATCATAGCTCATAGTTTCTATCAAGCACTCATAAGCATGAATAATCATGTAGTACTAATACCCTTATCTGAAATCACATATAAAGCCTAATCAAAGCATTATAGTATTCATAGTAAAGCTAACCAAGCTATAATAATTGTAAAGCTATCCTTATATTTTCTGTACATCCTATGATTAGACTGCAATCATTGTGGAATTTATATACATGGCAACATGTACGTAAGCTTCAACTGCATTGCGTTTACTACTATCTATAACCAATAATCAGCAATGATAATGTTTACTAAACAGTTGTGATTACAGATTCTATAAGACAAATTATGAGCTATATTATAACAGTTCATATCTAACCTATAAGTAATGGTATTCTGTTCATGAACAGAGTTCTGTTCATGAACAGAGTTCTGTTCTTGAACAGAGTTCTGTTCTTGAACAGAGTTCTGTTCTTGAACAGAGTTCTGTTCATGAACAGAGTTCTGTTCTTGAACAGAGTTCTGTTCATGAACAGAGTTCACGAACAGAACTCTGTTCATGAACAGAGTTCATGAACAAATCTCTGTTCATGAACAGAGTTCACGAACAGAACTCTATTCGTGAACTGTTCATGAACAGAGTTCATGGACATAAAACTGATTCTCTAAAATAAAAATTGCATTTTAAAACATTTAACCTTCCAATATTAAGACCCATTACAGATTTTTTTAATTCTAAGACTGCCAACAACATAAAAACAAAGTTTATGTAACGATGCATACCTGTATATAAAAATGCAGTGAAGAATCGTCGATCCCAACGCCGCCTCTATTCAATCCAGCAACGCTCCAAACAACACCTATTTCCTTCACAAACAACAACTAACGTCATCAAATAAGCCCTATAACATACACAAACAGAATCATTACGTCAAAACCAAAGCGAAAACATACCTTCAACCGTTCAGATAAAACCGCAACACCTTCAAAGCAGCAACCCACCAAGACACACCTGCCAACAACAACAGACCAACCGACACGCTACCTCCAACGAGCAGCAGCTAGCGCAAATCACACCCCGACGAAACGTTAAAGCCGACGAGCGACAGCAGAAATAACAACAAACCAACCGACTCGCTGCTTCAAACGAATAGAGCAAGCGCAAATCACACCCCGACTAAACGTAAGAGCCGACGAGCGACAGCAGAAATAGAGCAGACGCGAGTCGCGGAGAAAGAGCAAGCCGTGGAACACAAGCAGGGCGGCGAGCAGCGGGGTGGCGAGCAGCGGGGTGGGGCGTCGGCAGGGTAGCAACAGACTACTGCGGGCCCATGCGGGGTCCAAACAATTCCAACAGGGAATGCCAAATGGCAGCCGATGCTGTCTTTTTATGCAGAAAACTTGTTCGGCCGACTAATTGTTCGGCCGAACGATTGTTCAGCCGACCAATTATTCCGCCGAATAATTATTCGGCCGAACAATTATTCGGCCGAACAATCGTTCGGCCGAATAAACTATTGCCCGAAATTTTTTTCCGTTCGGCAACCGTTTGCACAAATTTCAAGAGTCTCCGTTAAACGGGACGGAGAACTGTTTGTGGTTATTCGGCCGAATAACCTCAAAATTATTCGGCCGAATAATTTCAATGATTCGGCCGAACAATGATTTTTATTCGGCCGAATAATATTTTTATTCGGCCGAATAACTTCCGCTAAGACGATTTTGCACAGATTTCTCACGAAAGTGTTACCCACCTTCACGTTTTCACCCGGTACTAGTTTTGAAATGAATCGGCTAAGTAAAACACGAACCATTTGAATTTACTTTGAAAATGCTTGAATGATAGTTATAAGAAACTATTTAATAAATGAATGCTCAACTGATTGAGATAGAATGACTGAAAATTACATATGCTCGACTGATTGAGATAGAACGACTGAATGTTAGATATGCTCGATTGATTGATATAGAATGACTAAATGTTAGATATGCTCGACTGATTGAGATAGGATGACTGAATGTTACATTTGCTCGACTGATTGAGATAGAATGATGAATGATAGATATGATTTACTGATTGAGAGAAAAGGATGAATGGAATATATGCTCGACTGATTGAGATATTATGATGGATGATGAAATATTTCATAGTGCAGCGCTACTAATGTGCACTTGAGTGTGTGTGTGTGCAGTGGCAGGTAAGATGATTTACCGACTGACCCACAATGGAATTAGAGGGGTTGTAAGAACTGAAAGAACACATAAGGGTACGACGATTGATTGTCGACCTTGGATTAGAAATCCACGCACAGGTGAAGCCGTTTCAGCTCACTCGGGGAAGCGTATGTCGTACGGGCAAGGCCATAATGAATTGTTCATGTACAATGAGTTGAGGGGCGCGCAATAAGGAGAGACTTATCCCTCAACATCCCTTAGTCTCCAAGGAGCATAGTAGAGAGATCGCGGTAATGGTTCCCGGTCGCTACGCAGTACTCTCCATAAGAAGGAAGAAATGAAACTGTCAGAAGGGCCCGCCGAAGAGGTACCTAGACAAGAACGAGAGGAAGAAAATTAATCAATGGTATAAATGAAAATTTCACATAAGATTTAAGAAATACATTACTTCATTTTGTTCTATTTTATTAATCTGAATAATTCATTTTAATTGATTTTATTAACTTGAAAAAGAATTGAAGAGATTGATTTTATTCAATATTAAATTTGATTAATTATGCTGATTGAAAAAGATTAATAATAAGAGAATTATTTTTATTCAAAGATTTTAATTTTGTGGATTTTAAAACATTCTATTTAATTGACTTCATTATTTTGAGAAAGAATTGAAATAGGTCATTAATAAAAGAATTGTTTTTCTTTTATTATTTTTCAAGATTTTACTTTAATTAATTTTATTATTCATTTAAATTATTTTATAGAGAGGAAATTTAGAATAGATTATACTTTTAGTAAAAGGAATCATCTTTTAATTCAATCTTAATATTAGGAAAAGAAAGAAAAGTAGAAAGCAATAAGTCTAACTAAAAGATTGTTAAGTAAACTAAATGAGAACCAGAAGAGAAGTATAACTCTTCTACACCTAACTCCCACTGATCTAGGGATTTAGGTGCACGTTAAAGACATTAAGAAGACACATGTATCTGAGAATATTGGAAATTAAAATATTAAATTAAATTAAATATGTGCATGGACAGACACATGGCACACAAGCTTTTGCTATATAATGAGGGAGGAGAAGGAGAGAAAGACATCTCTTCCTCCCTAAAGCTGGATGGTCATCATAATCTCGGATTATGTTATGATCCTTGGAGTTGGGATTAGACGGAACGGGGATTGGGAGATCCTTTCGGAAGGCTAGCGTGTGTGTTCTTACGACCCCATTATCTCAGGGGTTCGGGGTGAAGAAGAATAACCCCGATACAGTAGGGAGGTCAACCGAGGGGTCACTCGGTACTTCGTTAGGAGATTGGATTGGATTGTGCGAAAACCACTTCGAGGATTCCATCGATTTGCTGAACCAACCGTCAAAAACAGGTTTGAAGTATTTATTTTATTTTATTTATTTTGCTAAATCTTTTTGAGAATGAATAAATCTGAGTATATAGTTTTATATATTGACATTCATGTACTATGATAGATATAACTAGATCTGTGGCTTCTATATCTTCTTCTGAAAAATCGTACTAGAAGTTTTTTTTTTTTTTGGACCCTGAAAAGGGGTCCCTACATAGTTAAAAATTTTAACCGTATTTTGATGGGTAAAATTCCTCATGATGGGCATATTCCCATCAAATTCCAACACTGCTCTCCACGATCTCCCTGGTGTTGCAAATCAATTGCTCCATCATTCCCATGCTCATAGTACAAGCAATCACCATGATAATCCAGGTGAGGTAGGTGCTAGTTAAATCCCCCACGTTCCTGCCAATTCCTTATTTGGGTTATATTCCTAGGTGAATCCATGAATATGGGTGTCTATTTCGTGAGAATCGGTTGCCCAAGAAACATAGAGGAAGCTATTCGGCCGAATAAAAATATTTATTCGGTCGAATAATGTTTTTATTTGGCCGAATAAATATGATTATTCGGTCGAATAACCTATAGTTTATTCAACCAAATAACCATTAACGGTTCATTGTTAAAAATAACAGAGACCTCGAGCTGTGTGTGAGGGAGTGGTGGCCGGGAAAAATATCTGGCGTTTTTTTAAATTATTCGGCCGAATCATTATTCTGCATAAAATCTTGGCCGTGGCCATCATTTTCTAGTTTTTTTGTTTGCATTTGCTCGACCCCACCTGTAGACCCCGCCTGCAGCTCGACCACGTTCCCCACCTGTAGCCCCTGCTTGCAGCTCAACCCCACCTGCAGCTGGACCTCTTTCCCGCCTATTGTTGGACCGCACCTATTGCTTATCCGACATCGCCTTTCTTCCTCCTGCAACTGTCTTCGACATGGAGATCCGCCACCCTGTGATTCGCCACCCATGTTTCACCACCTTGTGTTCCACCACCCTGTATAGCGCGAAGGTCGATAGTCCTATTTTGCAGGTTGGCGTTCGATGTGGAGTTTGACATCGTCTAGGTAAGGAAAATTGGCTTCGGTTCTTTTGTCAATTTAGTTTTTTTTTGTTTGTTTTTTATATGCTAATCATCGTTGTTGTTGGCAGGAAAATCGGCTTTGGTTCTTTGGTGTTCGGCTTCGCTGTTGGGCTTACGATTTTCCTTTTGATCGGTTCAGTGTTTGTGGATTTGGGTGCCAATCATTTTGATATCTCCCTCAATTGAAAAAAGACTAGGTATGTACTCTTTATTAGATTAGTGATATTATTTTTGGTGTTTCTAAATCTCTCCACGGTTGAGTGCTATTTTTTTAATTATTTTCGTCAAATAGTCAAATATAATTAAATTTGAAATGGAGATGTCACAAGCATCTCTGTTCATGAATAGAGATCATCTCTGTTCATGAACATAGTTCATCTCTGTTCATGAGCAGAGTTAATCTCTGTTCATGAACTCTGTTCATGGACAGAGTTCATGAACTCTGTTATTTTCATGAACTTTGTTCATGAACAGAGTTCTCTGAATATCTTAGTTCAAGCTAAAAGTCGTATAAAATCTTAATCCTGCTGTATAAGATTTGAAACACATGGTTCCTGAGGTTTAATTCATAGTAGTTATTAAGTATAAATGTGTTCATATTCCACCTGTGATAAGCTAGTTTCACCAGAGTATAAGAAAACATGCTAGTAGTTAGAGTTCAGGCCATGTATACACTTGTCATGGATTAACTAGATTGCTGCCCTTTAAAGTTATGAAAGTAATATACCTAGGTGCATTCATTGACATGTTATCCATATATGGTAAAATAACATGTAATTTAGAGATGGCGTGTTTTTTTAATGGATACAAGCACTAAAAGGATTACTAGTTAGCTCGGTATAATATGTGCACGATTAATATAATACAGCATACAATACATATTTACTCTGAATACATCAGTCAATTTGGCCACTTGTTAATTACATGACCTCTTCTTTCTAACCTTATTTTCTTTACTAATGCTTGAAAAATAATAATCCTGGTGTAATGAAACGCACGAGTACTTTTACAAGAAGTTCACAGGTGGACTTAAATTGTTCCAAGCTAATAAATATTTGATGTAAAACACCTTAATAATAGTGCACCAAGAGTACTCAATCTCCAGCCTTAATTGCATTACAACTAAGCGAGTAAGCATTAATAAAAAACTATTTATACCCTGTGATTGCATATGGTGTGAGTTATAAGCAGCTAGTTCAAGTAAGCTGAGTGATTAAAGCTTATGATACTTAGTTAATGTCTAAGTCGACAAGAAGGAAATACTTATGAAGTACTATATTGTTTTCACATAAACCAATGACATCTCAGGTAGTAAACTATGGATAAAATGCCTTATATTTTCTCTTTCCACACTGTAGTTGTCATGAGTGTTTAACTAGTTAAGTACTCTAAGCCTAGCATTTCACGTAACGCATGCTCCTTTTTACCTAGTAGCTGTAATTACTCTATTTACCTTATATTTGTCAGGGTTATCGATATGTTGCTTGAGTAAGCTTGCTGGGTAATTAACATCACGTGTCGTCTGTGTGTAATTAAGACTAACCTAAGTATTAATTGAATCACAACGAGTTATGAATTGAGTAGATCAGGAAAGTATGCATAAATATAGGTTACTCTTACATACTATGTTTAATTACCACCATTTATGTAGTGACGGTCAATCAGTACTGGTTTACTATTCCATCATATATAAGCAAACATTGTCATTTATTACTCACTAGGATAATGTACCTGAAGAACAGAGTTTTGTTCATGAACATAGTTCTTTTCTTCCCAACAGAATATAGCCCCGTCTAAAAGACTAATCTCCTTTGACACTTCACCTGTAAAGGGGAAACATGTTGATCTATTTGTAACTTCGGAAGATATTCTCCTATGTATTACATTTGTACTTTATTGTATTCCTGATGGAGATGTATTATTCCTCCAATCATAAGTGTTGTCATTTGTATTTGCAAGTGTCGCAAGTTATATTGTAAGTGTCGTAACTTATACTTGATGGGTTATTAGACCACCTTGGTGGGGTCGGCCTTGTATGAGTTAAAGGGTTATTAGACCACCCTAGTGGGGTCAGCCCAGTGACAAGTGGTAATGGGTTATTAGACTCTCCTAATGGAGGTCGGCCCAGTTAGAGTAAAAGGCAAGTCAAGTCATTGTATAAATAGAGAGTGTGACTCTCTCATTCTATTCATTATACACTCACTCACTCACTCATTAGTGAGATAGAGGAGGAGTGCACACAAGTGGAGGAGGAGAAGCTGCTAGGAGACTATCTCTTATCTTGAGATTTGATCTTTGTGATCTATGTATTGGTTCTCATTCTATCTCTGAGGAAGTTGCGGGGTTTTTCACCTTCTTGGTTTTCCCCGGTGAAATGCTTTGTGTCTCTTGTCTCTTGTGTTTGATATGCTGTACATGTTGTTCTCCTAGTTAAGATCCTAGATCATATTGAATTAAATGATGAAAAACTAACATGGTATCAGAGCTAGCCTAAAGGAAGGCATTGTATGGCATTTATGACACTTGTTGCACTTGCGACAAATTGGAAGCTAGGGCTTGATATAGTAAAAACTAGTCATTATGGAACTTTCGCTATAAATCAGTTTTGGCGAAGGTTCAGGATCTGAAACTTTTACAAGCCATAGATGAAATGTTCATGTACCTTGTGTTCGAAGCTCAGCTTCATATTCATTTTACTTTGTGAGATATGATCCGTACAAGTTAGGGTTTCTGTCTCTTCCAGAATGTAGCCCTAAATAGGTGACCTGGGAAAAAAGGTCATATCTCGGTCTAGGAAGCTCCAAATGGAATTCCGTAAAAAGTGGCAGTTAGGGAACGGACTTAAGTTTCATAGGTCCACGTTTCAGAGGCCAAATTTGAAATAGTGACATGTGGCACTCCGTACAAGTTCTCTATGTTGTTTCATCCCATAAACAGGTCATGTTGCGGCAATTGGCATATCTCTCTCATGGAGAATCCATTGGAGTTAAGATCTGTGGGGTTGGAAAGATGACAAGTCAGTCTACCACAGGACGAAGGTTAAGACCCTGAGGATCAGAAATTTCAGAGATACATTAGAAACAATATCGCATATACTTCTGTCCAAACAGAATTGGATTCTGAGCACTTTCATTTTTTGGCTCGTCACTGCTGCGGGAAATTAGGGTTTCTGCAAAAGTTGAAATTTTTGGAATCTGAGACCACGGATGGATGCTCCTCATCAAAATCAAAATTTAGAGACCAAGATCAAAGTTTTTGGTTGGGTAGAACCCCAAGCTCTATCAAACCCTAGTTCAGGATTTTGACAAGAAAACCAAAAAAACTAGAGAACCAAAATTTGACAGAATCTGCAGATCCAAAACTCGTAGGTCAATTTTGAGGAGTCAATTTTTGGAGTTTTCAAAATCTGAGCACACCAACTTGCTCGCCTCATTCATCTGCATCTCCCTGTCCAGACATAAGTTTGAAATTCCAAGTTTGGATTTTTAGGGTTTCTCTAACAAACTGTAGCCAACTCCAGATCTAGTTTCAACAAATCAAAGTGGATTGAGTTAATCCTAGAAGAGAATGATTTGGACACATACATAAATGAAGAAGTTCCAGTTCCAGAGGGAGATGAGGCTAAGGCCTTACAAAAGAAGACTACAAGCAATCCCGACAGGTATGACTTGAGGAGATACAAGTATGTTTTGAAATCTGTTCATGATTAAGTTTGTCTTCATATTATTGAGGTTAGTACAATCTTGACTAATTTTAGACTTGTCTTATCACCTTAGTAAAAGTATGAATGCATGTGAATGATAGAAGTCATTCATTGATTAGGGTTATGAAACTTATGATTGTACTAATGCACTGTGGTGTTGTATGAGGATGATGTTGTCCACTAACATGAAAGGAACATCAAGAAAGACAAATCAAGTTCTAGATCGAGAACATATGACCATGGTGACATGAAGACAAAGACTCATCCATAGCCATTGATCACATAGAATCTCTACTTACGAGGTTACTAGCACAAGGTCTCTAAATCATTGAAGAGAACAAATAAGAAATTGTTTGGGTATGTTAGACATAAATAACATGATTATCCAGGCATGTTATTTTCCTGTATCAAGTTAGAATCCTACCTTGTGTTAGGGTCTCATATAAGTATACTTTCGTATGATTGATAATGATTATTCATGAAGTTATAGGTTTGAATAATCATGGGTTTATGCATATTATGCTTCTTAGTTTTATTAATGATATGACAAACTAGAAGAGTCCTATAGTCAAATAAGAATATGCATGAGAAAAAGAAGTACTCCCTGAAACCTTGAATACTAACGCTTGTGATAAATTACCTGTGTATGAAATGATCATGACCATACATATTTAGAATCATAATGTTTTGATAGTATTGATATTATACTAATGCATGTATGATTATGTATGAGATCTTGAGGATGACACAATGATGACACTAGTGCACACTTAAGCATGCATAGTGGTCCAGGATGGATATGAGTTCAAAGACAGATAATCCAGGAAGCAAAGATCAAGAAGGAGCATACTCCAATAGTTCCTGCAAGGAAGCAAAGATCAAGAGGGAGCACACTCCAGTAATTCCTGTAAGGAAGCAAAGATTGAGAGGGAGTCCACCCAACAAGCAAACAAAGATAAGTAATTGAATTGTCATTTCTTATTACTTAAATATTGTTGTTCAGTCATGTACATACTTATGTTCCTAGATTTAGGATGTATATTATGCATATTAGAAAAGTTGCATTAATGAACAAGATAATACTAATATACAAATAATGGGTAGGTGGCCTATGGTACTGTACAACATTCCATTGCTACTTATCTAGAATGAAACCTCTTTGCTGACATGTTGGGAGTTGTGCACACTCTTAACAATGTTATGGTAGAGATGGAAGGCATCTAGAAAGTTATGGGATATAGATAAATGTTGTATTGAAGCATTGGCTAAGATAATTGCATGACTGTATGACATATATATTTATGTGTAAGAATTTATTGAAATCTATGAGATGTTTCTAATCATGCAATTGAACTTGTCTTGTAGGAAAGATAGTATACCATCACCTACAAGAGAGACTTGTTTCGAAGAACAAGCAACGAAGACTCAACAACGACATTTGTTCCAGCAACGAAGCTCAAGAAAACTACCTATTGAAGATATTGAAGAATCTAAAGTTCCCAGGATTCGGGATGCAATAATGGAAGGATGCCATGATCAAGGAGTACCAATCGATCATGAAGAATGATGTCTGGGATGTGATCCTGAGACCAGAAGGAAAGTCTGTTGTGACTTCTAAATGGATCTACAAGATCAAGCATGCTGCAGATGGTAGAATAGAAAAATACAAGGCACGGTTTGTGGCTCGTGGCTTCTCCCAGAAAGAAGGGATCGATTATGAAGAGACTTTTGCACCTGTAGCCAGATACACTTCCATCGGAACAGTACTTCCTCTGGCTACAGTAATGAAGTGGAAGATACACCAGATGGATGTCAAGACAACTTTCTTGAATGGTGTAGTTGAAGAGGAAGTGTATGTGGAGCAACCACTCAGTTTTGAGACACGTGATAGGGAGTTATATGTGAGCAAGTTAAAGAAATCCTTGTATGGCTTGAAGCAAGCACCCAGGACATGGTACGGCAGGATAAACAACTTACTGTCCAGTTTTGGCTTTACCAAGAGTAAAGCGGATTCCAACATTTACTACAAGGTTGAGGAAGGCAATCCAGTGATACTCCTATTATATGTGGATGACCTATTTGTGATAGGTGAGGATAGGTTGATTTTCGACACGAAGAGGAAGCTTGCTGTCAAGTTCAAGATGAAGGACTTGCGTATGATGCATTACTTTCTAGGTATGGAGGTGTGGTATAGTGTAGATGGAATCTTCGTTGGACAAGGGAAGTATGCAGTAGAGATCCTAAAGCGGTTTGGGATGATGGACTACAAGTCCATGGACACACCTATGGCATCAAACCTGAAGCTATTGAGTGATGCTTCATCAGAGTCAATTGATGCCACGATGTATCGTCAGATGATTGGGTCCTTGATGTACCCGACGAACATGAGATCATATATTTCCTTTGCAGTGAACACATTGAGCCAGTTCCTGACGGATCCTAGACATGTTCACTTGATTGTTGTAAAGCATATTCTGAGGTATCTAAAGGGTACGGTTGATTATGGGCTCAAGTATGATGTGAATCACAAGTTTAACCTAGAGGGTTATGTTGATTCATATTGGGCAGGCAATGTTGCATATAGGAAGAGCACTTCGGGGTTCTGTGTAACATCTCCAATTATGTGAGTAACTGAAGTAGTAATTTTAAAGAAGTTCTTACCATATTTCCATGACAGTAAATAAAAAAAAAACAATTAATTAAAAATAAAACATTGCTCATGCATCATCAACTCGTCCTGTACGACATTCTAACATTCCACATAAGCAATTAAAAGCCTCAATATAAGACACATGAGGAGCCAAACATATAAAACAATCCCAGTTGTCCTAACTACACGATAACGGGGACCCTTATTAATCAAACGCATGAGACTACAATTCAACTACTCTACCATCATACCTTCATGCTAGAATTAAACATAATATAAGGAAACCAAACAAAATAATAGTACATAACCAACATTTTACAAGAAGCATTCGACAAAATCAACCATCATAATCATCATGATCATACAAGAGAGAGACGAGATTTCACGCGGTTCGCCCAGGAGGGGCTACGTCCACCAAAGAGGGTCATATCTTATTATTTATTCATCGATTCAAGGGTTACAACAACTCAGACGTTGCATTACTTTCCACTTTCACAAAGCTCTCTCATACAGAACATGATTTCATAAATCATCCTTAAATTACAAAAGTCGATCTCTATAATATTATGTATATACAGACGTTAGCATGGGTACTAACATAACTACGAGTTAGATAGATCCATTTAATATACATTCGATATTAATTTACTCTCTGGATTTCATAGAGATATTTTACCAAAGTGCTCCTATTAACTTATATTCAAAACACTATTCATAAGTCTTTGAGCTAATAACTTTTATTAGCCTGATCTTTACCTTTGCAGACATAAGCATATTGCTATATACAATACCAATCCTTATGATTCTAGGCAGAAGTATATATGACAACCCTTTCTTTACATTCTCCAGGCAGAAATAAATATATATGAAAAATCCACCATAAATTTCTAATGGCCGCAATTTTATGTGTAGGCGTCTTCCTATTATGGCCTCCTATAGTATACCCCGATCATCATTCCAAAAGCAGAGAGATGTACGCAATTTGATGGAATCTATACAAGTACATAACAGAAATTCCCTAATCACAATATAAATATGGGAGTGCAGAGGAGGAAAATGCTGAGGAGGGAATCGGATTTCAATTTTTAAAGCAAAGCAAGAATTAACACTCTGTCCACCACAAGGAATCGTTGTGGAAAAGTTCATACAGAGAGAGAAATACAGTAGACAAGATAACACTCTGTCTAAAATACAAGGGCCTCTAGGGTAAAAGTTAAAGCAGAGGATACATCGGAAAGACAGTGCTCAAAGTATCCACACAGGGATCGCTATAAAAAAAGACTTTGTTTTCTTATAGTTATCAGTAACCAAATATTTAATACATCCATAAAATAAGGACTAAGACTTCTATCAACGAAAGGAAACAGCGTGTACTTCCTAAGAAGTAACCAAGTCAAAATATCGTCAAGATTCTGTTTCGAACGCATTCAGACCTTCTATGCAAAGAAAGCAAAGAGATATTCAATAAGAACACAACTAACGACTGGATCAATAACCCCAAATAAATCAATACAGAGAAATCTAAGCAGTTAAGGCCAAGATCGTGATTAGGGCGTCCTCAGTTCATTCCGAGATCTACTATCTCCAATACCCGGTTCTCCATGATGCAGGTTCTATCTCTGTAATCGACAGATATTTGGACTCTAACCCAAATCAATTGGGGAAAAGGAAGGGCATAGGTATTAAAATCTAAAAAACACCATAATCACATAGTTTAAATCATTTAAGCGATACTAAGTGGATCGAGATCCATTCAAGAAAGGAATATGTCTTGCATACAGTCAGAAGACAAGGATTAAATAAGATTTCACAACAGCAACAATATCCCAAGATATAGAAAGCTTGGCAATGCAATTAGCTAGAAAGCTTGGCAACGCAATTAGCGTTTATAGTGTTTACAATTAAGTTTCTATCAGTGAAGGAACTAATTAATATAGCAGGTATAATACTAACTCCGTGACTGACAATCTTGAGCAAAAATATCGTAACCCATCTCTATCGATCAAAGGGGTGTAATATCAATCTTCTGGAGATAATGAGTATTCGCGTTGAAAGATAAATAGCTGTGGGCTAAAGTCCAGATCGAAAAGTGATACTAACAAAATTTGCAGAGTATTCGTGTCCAGGAACTATTTCTAAACTTCTGTGCGCCGATCAGTAGATATACTGAGATCTCTATTCATAATGCCAAATAAACAATGAAATTTACTGTGAGATTACCCATACCTTCCCATGACAGTCAACTGGAGCCGTCGAACTCCTCCTTGTAGAGAACCTTGCTGATCCGAAACTGGATCTTCTAAAGTCGAGATCACCACTGTTCCGCCTACAGAGCTCGCATGCTTTCTGTCAATGAAAATCTGCCCCTCTCCCTATGCTCGACTCCCTCTTCAGGTCTTAAACCATTACTTTAGCTCCCTAGGAAAGTCCACCTGCACATTAGTGACAAATGGCGTTGTCAAGGGACCCCCGGGACTGGCAGGGATCGTGGGCTTTTAAAAAAATTACCAACCGACTAAGTAGTTCACCCCCTATTAGTACGTTAGGAACAACACGTGTTACCGCGATAACATGATACTTTTATTGCCCATGACGAGATCAGGCTTATGAACCATTGAAATGCTCAGCAGGGTATTTGTATTAAAAGAGATGTAGATACGAATTTATACCGACTACTGCGCAAGCATTTAGAGATAAAAGTATATTTGTGTTATTAACGAGGCACCCTGCTTGATTCTATGAGGCATAGTTTATATGTTTCCACGACTGAATAGTTTATTTATTTCTCCAATAAAATGGTTGTTTCAAAAACTGAATAATCTATGCCATGTAACCTTGCGATAGTTCATAACGTTTTCAGTAGAATAGTGGTTACTGATCCTGCGGCCATCATAATTAATATAGGGCCCGCTCAGGTGTTGCTATCTATGTGAAGGTTAAAGACTCTTATGAATAACTTCTCTTGCATTATCCTTATAATGCCCTTTTAACGTATAATATATATATATATAATTTCAGAAAATATTAAAACTAATAATATTTCATCGACGTGGTGGTGTGTATGTTATACTCCATATTGCATCCTAAGGGTGATGCTATATATATATATATATAATCTAAAAGGTAGTTATTTAGAGCTTCACAGCCAAATCTCTCGGTATCCTTTACCGAGATTAGGGTACTATAAAAGTGTGACCTTTATTATGTCTTATTTTAATAATTTGGTCAAACTTTCCTCACACTCAGAGATAAGCCCTGATTACAAAGTGGTGATGAGTAAATACTCCCCTCAAATTATGACGACTATACTTATAGTTTCTAAAGTCGTCCCGTAGATTACTTTACTATTTCCTCAAGTGCCCGAGGCTCTAAGATGATACCCACCATCTATTGCTAGATCTTGATGGTCATCTTACCAATCACTTTTCCTTCTTAGTGTATTCAGTCGCCCATTGTTAAGTTGCATCACCTCCTTTAGTCTTTTAGATTTACAATAGCATCTAAAGTTTAGGAAGTACTATAACAATAATTTCAAGGTCCACTGGTGGGGCCTTGGCCTTGAGCTCCTCACCAGGGCCACATACATAGTTTACAACTATAATTACCAAAATAATAAGGTGTAAAATAAGGATGTCACATCCTTTCCCCCTTGAGAATAACACCGTCCTCGGTGTTCATGTTTTCCAAGAGTTGTTCCCCCTCTTGAGTTATCTTTTGTTCGCTTTGTCATCTTTGCTTTGATCATCTTCAAACTTTCGTGATTCCTGCATCTTTTATCACTCGTATCCTTAATTGGACACTTTATCTAGTCCTCAACTTGAGGTAGATATCACTTTCATTCAAAAGTTAGCGTCATCTATCCGTCACAATTTCAAGCAGTAACTACTAAAATTTATCATCAATTCCATAATCACACTCAGAAACCTAAACAATGAGCCATTTCTATTGCAACATATCGCTTGCAATCCATGGAACATTTTTATTCTTTATTTGTGTTATCGCAAAAACAATAAATGGAGTGCTCCTAAGAATGTACACGGTTTAACTTAATTAAACATATCATTCCTTTGATCCAGGAAATTCTTGCCTAACACCGTAGTGTTCACACAGCAATCCTTTTGGAAATTCTTTCCTAACACCTCAGTGCTCACACAGCAATTCTTTTGGAGATTTCTTGCCTAACACCATAGTGCTCACGCAGCAATACTTTCTCTAATGCATACTAAGCAGCGTCCTGCCTCCTGCATATGCATTTTCTTCATAGCTTGCCTAGGTCTTATAGCCAGCCGATTCCCCAGGAATCCTAGCGGCTGTCAACTCCCTGATTCTAGGGAGTGTTTCAGTGCCATTACTGCACTCTTACAAAATTCCCCTCAAGCCCGCTCGCTTGAGTCCCGGAATCTATTTTCCCTCAAGCCGCCTTGCTTGAGTCTAGAAAATCCTCTTTCAAATTAATCAATTATTTTGTCATATTACATTCTGCAATCATACGATTACTCTGACGAATCTGGGTCGATTTCTTTATTCCATACAAAATTTAAAAGAATAAGTGACAAGTGGCATGTGAATTCTTCAACACCTTATCTGAGCATGTATAACATTTATGCTCTTACCTTTTCGCAAGCTCCATAGAAATTCGACCATCTGCCCAAAATTTCACTTGTTAGTATCACTTTTAAATACAAAATCGACTAAAGAAAATCATCTTTCTTACTACAATATCCATACGTTATCATCTAAGCTATTATTTTGTACTACACATAACTAGCTTATCGGATTACCTAGTGCTTTGAATACGATATAACCTTCTTCCTATGATGATCCATGGACAATATGCATGTTTGATTTCACCGTTTCCCACGCAAATCCTATCTTAGTTATAAAAACCTTTATTTGTATATACTAACAACATATAGGAAATAACTAATTGTCAAAAACATACTTGCGTACCTTATAAGGATAACCATATATGTTTGTAAGGGCCACCATATCTCCTTGTTATGATATTCTCCTATGCCAAGGCACAAGTTTACTTGTATCCTCACATTATACTAAATCTGAATCTATATGTCCCACATTTACCTATTGACAGTGGTAAGGCAGTGATGTGCAGGAATAGACTTGTTTGATAATACTTTCAGAGTGTTAGTCGTATCATATGAACAACTATATATATAACATGTGCCTAAACATCATCTTTACTTGTTTCATAAAAATCTTATACATCGATTACTATTTTAATGATTGCTTCGGATCTACGATGAAAATTCCATGTCATCAGTGGTTTCCTTAACTCATAATAATTATAAAACAATCATTCCTTTTGGTTACATAAAGATGTCGGACACTTACAGCGTCCTACTAACATGCATCACCATTTCATATTAGTTGTATATTTCCAATAAACATACTCTTTGACAACACTTGATTTGCATCTACATGATCATTACGTGAACCACCATAGTTTTTATCCCTTAACAATCATTTTGACCAAACATATAATTGTACATGGTTAGCAAGTCCTCATAAATCTCGAACAAATAAAAGTATAATTTCTATAACAATCACTCATCATTCTCAACCTCTATCTTAAGGATTACTGGAATAAGAAGTTATAAAAAGGAAACCTGCATTTTCATCATATGCACCCTATTAACTAATAGAATTCACATGTATGCTTTGTAACCCTTTTGTCCTTTTGTCGAGCTAGCAAGCAAGGGTATAAGAATGCTCTAATGTCTCACAGATGTCTATCTATGTAGTAAGCAGGGCATTTCGTAGGCATCGAACACATTCATTGTTAGGAATTCTAAGTAAACCATTAAAGTTAATCCCTTTAACCTTTAATGCTACACTTGTCTTTCATAATGCAGATGATCCTTATTCATGATAGTGGATGATCAAAATCATTCAATCCCATAACTTTCAACTTTTCAGTACGTAAATAAGGCACAACATACTAGACTAGAGATGAAAGTGGAACTCATATACTTACAGTTTAATCAGACGAATTTTGGTTGGAATTCCAAAATAAATTGCTTTGTCATGATATCTTCTATATCCCCTTATTTTTCTTGGAGAACTCAACGATTAATTTGGATAGTATACTCTCGTCCATTCGTCCATGCATCCAAAACACAATTGGTTTGTTAGTTTCGAAACCCTCATGTTTATTTACCTTATGTTGAGCCCCGATAGGCCCGAGTGCTGAAACCTCAGCTCTGATACCATATGAAACATCTCCAATTATGTGAGTAACTGAAGTAGTAATTTTAAAGAAGTTCTTACCATATTTCCATGACAGTAAATAAAAAAAAAACAATTAATTAAAAATAAAACATTGCTCATGCATCATCAACTCGTCCTGTACGACATTCTAACATTCTACATAAGCAATTAAAAGCCTCAATATAAGACACATGAGGAGCCAAACATATAAAACAATCCCAGTTGTCCTAACTACACGATAACGGGGACCCTTATTAATCAAACGCATGAGACTACAATTCAACTACTCTACCATCATACCTTCATGCTAGAATTAAACATAATATAAGGAAACCAAACAAAATAATAGTACATAACCAACATTTTACAAGAAGCATTCGACAAAATCAACCATCATAATCATCATGATCATACAAGAGAGAGACGAGATTTCACGTGGTTCGCCCAGGAGGGGCTACATCCACCAAAGAGGGTCATATCTTATTATTTATTCATCGATTCAAGGGTTACAACAACT
This sequence comes from Larix kaempferi, assembly GCA_027924585.1. Lineage (NCBI taxonomy): Eukaryota > Viridiplantae > Streptophyta > Pinopsida > Pinales > Pinaceae > Larix > Larix kaempferi. Next base: position 97,415 of record BSBM01001806.1, read on the forward strand.
CAGAGGTTGCATTACTTTCCACTTTCACAAAGCTCTCTCATACAGAACATGATTTCATAAATCATCCTTAAATTACAAAAGTCGATCTCTATAATATTATGTATATACAGACGTTAGCATGGGTACTAACATAACTACGAGTTAGATAGATCCATTTAATATACATTCGATATTAATTTACTCTCTGGCTTTCATAGAGATATTTTACCAAAGTGCTCCTATTAACTTATATTCAAAACACTATTCATAAGTCTTTGAGCTAATAACTTTTATTAGCCTGATCTTTACCTTTGCAGACATAAGCATATTGCTATATACAATACCAATCCTTATGATTCTAGGCAGAAGTATATATGACAACCCTTTCTTTACATTCTCCAGGCAGAAATAAATATATATGAAAAATCCACCATAAATTTCTAATGGCCGCAATTTTATGTGTAGGCGTCTTCCTATTATGGCCTCCTATAGTATACCCCGATCATCATTCCAAAAGCAGAGAGATGTACGCAATTTGATGGAATCTATACAAGTACATAACAGAAATTCCCTAATCACAATATAAATATGGGAGTGCAGAGGAGGAAAATGCTGAGGAGGGAATCGGATTTCAATTTTTAAAGCAAAGCAAGAATTAACACTCTGTCCACCACAAGGAATCGTTGTGGAAAAGTTCATACAGAGAGAGAAATACAGTAGACAAGATAACACTCTGTCTAAAATACAAGGGCCTCTAGGGTAAAAGTTAAAGCAGAGGATACATCGGAAAGACAGTGCTCAAAGTATCCACACAGGGATCGCTATTAAAAAAAAGACTTTGTTTTCTTATAGTTATCAGTAACCAAATCTTTAATACATCCATAAAATAAGGACTAAGACTTCTATCAACGAAAGGAAACAGCGTGTACTTCCTAAGAAGTAACCAAGTCAAAATATCGTCAAGATTCTGTTTCGAACGCATTCAGACCTTCTATGCAAAGAAAGCAAAGAGATATTCAATAAGAACACAACTAACGACTGGATCAATAACCCCAAATAAATCAATACAGAGAAATCTAAGCAGTTAAGGCCAAGATCGTGATTAGGGCGTCCTCAGTTCATTCCGAGATCTACTATCTCCAATACCCGGTTCTCCATGATGCAGGTTCTATCTCTGTAATCGACAGAGATTTGGACTCTAACCCAAATCAATTGGGGAAAATGAAGGGCATAGGTATTAAAATCTAAAAAACACCATAATCACATAGTTTAAATCATTTAAGCGATACTAAGTGGATCGAGATCCATTCAAGAAAGGAATATGTCTTGCATACAGTCAGAAGACAAGGATTAAATAAGATTTCACAACAGCAACAATATCCCAAGATATAGAAAGCTTGGCAATGCAATTAGCTAGAAAGCTTGGCAACGCAATTAGCGTTTATAGTGTTTACAATTAAGTTTCTATCAGTGAAGGAACTAATTAATATAGCAGGTATAATACTAACTCCGTGACTGACAATCTTGAGCAAAAATATCGTAACCCATCTCTATCGATCAAAGGGGTGTAATATCAATCTTCTGGAGATAATGAGTATTCGCGTTGAAAGATAAATAGCTGTGGGCTAAAGTCCAGATCGAAAAGTGATACTAACAAAATTTGCAGAGTATTCGTGTCCAGGAACTATTTCTAAACTTCTGTGCGTCGATCAGTAGATATACTGAGATCTCTATTCATAATGCCAAATAAACAATGAAATTTACTGTGAGATTACCCATACCTTCCCATGACAGTCAACTGGAGCCGTCGAACTCCTCCTTGTAGAGAACCTTGCTGATCCGAAACTGGATCTTCTAAAGTCGAGATCACCACTGTTCCGCCTACAGAGCTCGCATGCTTTCTGTCAATGAAAATCTGCCCCTCTCCCTATGCTCGACTCCCTCTTCAGGTCTTAAACCATTACTTTAGCTCCCTAGGAAAGTCCGCCTGCACATTGGTGACAAATGGCGTTGTCAAGGGACCCCCGGGACTGGCAGGGATCGTGGGCTTTTAAAAAAATTACCAACCGACTAAGTAGTTCACCCCCTATTAGTACGTTAGGAACAACACGTGTTACCGCGATAACATGATACTTTTATTGCCCATGACGAGATCAGGCTTATGAACCATTGAAATGCTCAGCAGGGTATTTGTATTAAAAGAGATGTAGATACGAATTTATACCGACTACTGCGCAAGCATTTAGAGATAAAAGTATATTTGTGTTATTAACGAGGCACCCTGCTTGATTCTATGAGGCATAGTTTATATGTTTCCACGACTGAATAGTTTATTTATTTCTCCAATAAAATGGTTGTTTCAAAAACTGAATAATCTATGCCATGTAACCTTGCGATAGTTCATAACGTTTTCAGTAGAATAGTGGTTACTGATCCTGCGGCCATCATAATTAATATAGGGCCCGCTCAGGTGTTGCTATCTATGTGAAGGTTAAAGACTCTTATGAATAACTTCTCTTGCATTATCCTTATAATGCCCTTTTAACGTATAATATATATATATATAATTTCAGAAAATATTAAAACTAATAATATTTCATCGACGTGGTGGTGTGTATGTTATACTCCATATTGCATCCTAAGGGTGATGCTATATATATATATATATAATCTAAAAGGTAGTTATTTAGAGCTTCACAGCCAAATCTCTCGGTATCCTTTACCGAGATTAGGGTACTATAAAAGTGTGACCTTTATTATGTCTTATTTTAATAATTTGGTCAAACTTTCCTCACACTCAGAGATAAGCCCTGATTACAAAGTGGTGATGAGTAAATACTCCCCTCAAATTATGACGACTATACTTATAGTTTCTAAAGTCGTCCCGTAGATTACTTTACTATTTCCTCAAGTGCCCGAGGCTCTAAGATGATACCCACCATCTATTGCTAGATCTTGATGGTCATCTTACCAATCACTTTTCCTTCTTAGTGTATTCAGTCGCCCATTGTTAAGTTGCATCACCTCCTTTAGTCTTTTAGATTTACAATAGCATCTAAAGTTTAGGAAGTACTATAACAATAATTTCAAGGTCCACTGGTGGGGCCTTGGCCTTGAGCTCCTCACCAGGGCCACATACATAGTTTACAACTATAATTACCAAAATAATAAGGTGTAAAATAAGGATGTCACATTCTGCTTCAGTATGGGATCAAGTGTGATATCTTGGTTTAGCAGGAAGCAATCCTGCATAGCACTGAGTACAGCCGAAGCAGAGTATGTCGCAGCTTGTTCGACTAGTTGTGAGGCAGTATGGCTAAGGAAGCTACTATCTGATTTGTTTGATCTCCAGTGGAATGCTACTTGTATCTTCTGTGACAACCAGAGTTGTGTGAAGTTGTATGAGAACTCGGTGTTCCAGGACAAGTTGAAGCACATCGAGATCAAGTATCACTATATCAGGGATATGGTGCAGAGAGAAGTAGTGAAGCTCCTATATGTTGCGATAGACGAGAAAATAGAAGATGTGTTGACCAAACCACTAGCCAGGGTGAAGTTCGAGTACTTCAGAGAGAGGCTTGGTGTTCTTCACATTGAAGATACTTACAACAGGAAGTAATGGGACACATATGCTAGAGCCATTCCAGGCATGGTGGTAGGAGGATCCTTCCCATGGCTGTGGATGTAAGTGCTGTGTGATGAGCATCAGGACGATGCTCCAGATGATGTTCTGTATGATGATAATCAGGATGATCATGTGATGATAATGATCAGGATGATTATGTGATGATGATGTGCATCAGGATGATGCACTGTATGATGATGATCAATATGATCATGAGCATCAGGATGATGCTCCGTGTGAGGATGATCAAGTTGATCATGAGTATCAGGATGATACTCCAAGGCCGTGGATATGTGATAGGTTGAGTAGTAAGCTCATAATCAGTTCTGGGATTCTATTTTGAGGTTTTTCCAGACCACATGTAATCAGTCCTAGAGATCTGATAGGTTGTGCTAGGCACATAAAAGTCCTGGGATTCTCTTTAGATATCTTGTCAGTCGTGCTATGCGCATAAACGTTCCTAGGATTCTCTTTTAAGGTTTTGTGGTGGTCACATGTAATATTTCCCTAGGAGATCCGATAGGTTGAGCAGTAAGCTCGTAATCGGTCTTGGGATTCTCTTTTGAGGTTTTGTTGATGTATGTAATTAGCCCCGAGGATTCCACAGGATGGACAACTCGCAGAGATGATGAACACCTATAGGAGGCTAGGCCTACATCCAGTATGAAAAAGGGTTGGCTCTGTAGAACTTCCTATGAAGAGAAGAATTGAGAGATATCCCAGTGATCGAGATGATGAGTACAACAGCAGTGACGATGATACTCCAGTGATCCAGTGATGATGATCCAGTTCCAGTATTGAAGACTTGTGCCTATATATATTGATGCCTGTGTCGAGAGAATACCTTCCTAGTTAAGAGGGAGTGTTGATGTATTTGTAACTTCGGAAGATAATCTCCTATGTATTACATTTATACTATATTGTATTCCTGATGGAGATGTATTATTCCTCCAATCAGAAGTGTCGTCATTTGTATTTGCAAGTGTTGCAAGTTATATTGTAAGTGTCGTAACTTATACTTGATGGGTTATTAGACCACCTTGGTGGGGTCGGCCCTGTATGAGTTAAAGGGTTATTAGACCACCCTAGTGGGGTCAGCCCCAGTGACAAGTGGTAATGGGTTATTAGACTCTCCTAAGGGAGGTTGACCCGGTTAGAGTAAAAGGCAAGTCAAGTCATTGTATAAATAGAGAGTGTGACTCTCTCATTCAATTCATTATACACTCACTCACTCACTCATTAGTGAGAGAGAGGAGGAGTGTGCACAAGTGGAGGAGGAGAAGCTGCTAGGAGACTATCTCTTATCTTGGGGTTTGATCTTTGTGATCTATGTATTGGTTCTCATTCTATCTTTGAGGAAGTTGCGAGGTTTTCACCTTCTTGGTTTTCCTCGGTGAAATTCTTTGTGTCTCTTGTCTCTTGTGTTTGATATGCTGTACATGTTGTTCTCTCAGTTAAGATCCTAGATCATATTGAATTAAATGATGAAAAACTAACAAAACATATCAACAAGTGAAAGATAGATTTATAAAAGGTTTTACATAGTGAACATCTATTAGGAACATGCCAAATCCTAATAGAATTATTAAATATGTACTACATAAAAATTCTGCGATCACATTTGTTAGGACCTTGCCAATTCCTGGGTTGTTATTGGAATCTATTTATTAGTTTTGTTCATGAACATAGTTCTCTTCATGAATATTGTTTTGTTCATGAGAACTGTATACTCAGATCATACAGGTGATAACAAGAGACCCTAATCATGAAAAGAAAAATAACAGTGAAAATATGCTACCATATTTTCCTAATCAGTTGGTTTAAATAGAGTCACTCTGCTTACATATAGGAACCAAGCTAATATCAATAATAAATGTGTACTATCCTTGTAATATAATCATTGTTCATAGGTATATGTAATAATAGCACATAAATTTAAGTAAGTTAACCCATGCATTGTAATCACCAGCTTTCTTGAGGTTATAATATAAGTCTAGTAGGTTAAAATAGTAAAAAAGAGTAAGAACCGAGCTTAGTGTGAATCTAGTAAGTTACAAAGGTAATGACGGATATTTAATACAACTTATAAACGTGATACTAATCTAAAACATGATCAGAGTATGACCATGAAGCTATCAATTGCATAGATCAATGGCTTATGCTTAGCTTATGGTCTCTTTAGTGAGAGCCATTTATAATACGTAGCTATCAAGTATAACTAGTACAATAGGTTAGTGTAATTAACATATGCAATGGTTCATATTGGTTGTGTCCATTACTTAATTACAGTATTTACGTTATATTACATCATATAGGTTAGATTCTCGTTGATTTTATAAGGATGATGAGTATATCCATAAGTAATATAATAGACTTAACCCTTATGCTATGCTCAGGTAAGCAATTACAATCTATAGTGCAATGGACATACTATTTACAACTTGGTAGTAGTTCAAATGTACTTCATATGTCATCTTGTATGCTAATTGTCTGGATTAATAATAAATAAAGCAGGTTAAATCAAAGGATTTAAATAAAACCATAATAAAAAGATTGAGACTACTCATTTTCCAATATTTGAGATAATTGCAATAAAGTATATATATATATATATATATATATATATATATATATATATATATATATATATATATGTAATTTTTCTCTTCATTTATCTTATATTGTTTTAATGTGTAATTACCTTTATGATAAGGCGAGCACGAGTTTCGACCACTTTAAAAATATTTTCCTATAGAAACTTTTGTTCATCGACAGAGTTCATTAATAGACATATAGAAAAACATAATATAATTAAATTATTTTAGTAGTGTTAATATTCTTAATGTTATTATACTAGATTTGATAGAACAATTGTTAAGGGACTAAGCTAATGGTACTTCAATGAAATGATCCTTATCATATTAACACTACTAATATAATTAAATTATTTTCGTAGTGTTAATACTCTTAATGTTATTATACTTAGACTCCCATTAAATCTAATAAGTGAGAAGGAATAAATATCATATTGGCGCACCTCTTTCTTCTTCGCATTGAATTAGCCAATTTCAATTAAAAAACTGTAAAATAGCTAATAAGTGTTGGCCCACCACAGGGCTGAACTTTATCAACATGACTAGACTAATATAGGAAATAAAAGTAATGTACAGAGCTCCCCTTGACATGGGTGTTGTACCTCAAATGGTTGGATGGTCAAAATTACAATTGATCATAACAACACTTACAATCTTTATTTTGTCTTATATAACATAATATCTTTTTTTGGGAGATTAGGTTAAATGTTTGGAATGTTAAGATATCAAACATGTAGAATTTGAATATGTTATGAGTTGATAGTTGTGTAAATGTAGATATCATATCAAATGAAAAGAGAGGAGTCTTTGAGGAAAAAGCATAGGAGGTCATCACGATCATCAGGAATTGGTGTCTCGATTGATGATTAAAGGTTGCCGGCTTCACCTCGAGATTCAAGATTATTGTATAGTTCACATTCATTTGATCACCGACGAGGACAAAGGGGTACAGATGACTCCCATGTATCTTCTATGGGAGAACGTTCTCGGCCTTCTGTTGGTATGAACATTTATGTTTTAATACATGTATCAATTGTAATTTTGTGTGTGTTCAAAAATTTTGTACATGTTTAATTTCAATTGTGTTAGTATTTGAAGCAGAGCAAGGTTCCGAAGAGGCTCGTAACTCTACACAGAGAGATGAATTTCGAGCAAGGAGGACAAATGTTGAACCAGATGTGGGCATAGAGAAAGGTTCGGAAGAGGCTCGTAATTCTACACAGAGGGACAAAGGTCAAGCAAGGATGACATATGTTGAATTAGATGTGGGTTGTACACCCATAACAACTTATCCATCTGTTTTACCCGAGGAGCTTCCGGGGGAAAGTCATGTTCAACAAACGACCCTTGAAAGTTGTAGATCCCACTATGACAAGTTGCAACATGATCTTTCTAGTTTGGATCTCCCCCAGAGAGCAAACAAAGTCTAGAGATTGTTTTGCGATCATTGCAAAAATTCATTGAGGCATATGAGGATCTCGGACCAACTACGAACGATTTTGTTGACTTGATGCGGAGGCGAAGGGCACAAGTGATGGGTTTGGACAAGTGGGTTGTTGTGAAGGACAGAGTGATCAAAGAACATGCCAATTCAATGTTTTACTTCAAAGAAGGCCTAAAGCAAAAAATGTTGAAAGTGCAATATTTCAAGCACCCTGAACTTGCACATCTAATATATGATCGGTTCCTTGCAACCTATTTCCATGGAACGATGAGGTTCCTAATTATTTCGCCAGAGTTTTTTATGCAGAGTTTTTTTTAAAATATGAAGCCAGACTATAACAATCTTCATTCTAAATTTTATGGAGTTGGAAAAGGGTGAATATACGATCGAAAAGGTGCTCTTAGATATCCCATAACTCTTCGACCTCCACCCTAGATATCTCGCCCACCCAGGCTTGTGACATTAAAATCGGAGATGGAGCCCACATCCCAACTTGGTACAACTGCAAGGGATTCTATTGCTGAAGGTTTAACGTCGACATTTGTAAGAGTTGATGTGGGATTGGTTCGAGAGAGGGATCGAGCCACTATTTGTCAAAAGTTTGTTTACAAAACGAATGATGAGGTAGATGGAATGAGCATTGAATATCTCAGGGCTTATGCTAAGGTTTGTCGCGATACAGCTTTGGATGTCCTATCTAATGATACATAGAGTATAGGAGAGGTATGTTGTTTATGTACATACAATCTATTTAATTGTTTTATTCATTTTGAAATGAATTTTTTTTTTATATTATATCTATGACATTATGTCTTTTTTGATGTATAGTAATAAATAAATTACGTAAATGTTTATTGGTTGCAGTTTTCTAGAGTGTCGAATGAACATAATTTTCGACTCTCCACTAGTGAAAATGTAGAAGAGTATCTTAGAGAGGTATATTTATTATTTACATATTTATATTTATGTTTGAAAGATATTGTACGTTTTTTTTGAATTTTAATTTATCTATGTATCTTATTGTTAATGTGACTTAACCATGCAGGTTCATTTAGATTCCAAAATTTTTGATGATTCATGATTTTAATTTTTTTGTTTCGGTTTTAAGTGAATTGTTTAATTTTAGTTTATTTTGCTTGCACGATGTTTTATTTATTAACAAAATTTAAATTTTAGGGAACACGAGAACATATGGAAATTGGTGGTGAGGATATAGGTTCTTTGATGGATGTGGATATTGGCATTGAGGTAATTTTGTTAATAATTGAACTATTCTTTTCAATTTTTTTTATAAGTTTAATATGTTATTTTTTTAATTTAGTTTAAAATTGTTTGAATAATTTATGAGATTCATAATTTGTTTTTATACATGTTGCAGGTTGGGTCTCTTCGAGGCAAAGGGAAGACCCCAATGGATGATAGTGGTGGACTTTCATTCAGAGAATGATTTTTATTGGTTTTTTTTGTTTTCCCATACTACCATATTGCATATATCTTCATGTTGATACATATGATGTAGTTGTTTTGGACATCCAGGAACTTTGTTTTTGGATTATATATGTACATTGAACTCACATGTTCAGGAACCTTTTTTTGGATTATATACATGTACATTGATCTTACATATTCTATATTTGCTTTGAATGATCTAACTTTTTGGGGGGGCTAATTACATAGCATATTTTGTGTGGTAAATACTTAGAATATGATTTTGCATGATGTTCAATATTGAAAAGGTTTTAAATAAAATATATTAGTACACATGTTTTAATATTTAAACTATTTTATTTTATGAATAATATAAAGTCCATGTGATTGTTGTTGGAGCCTTTCCTCGCAAAATGAAATATTTTAGATCATTGTGTGATGTAGAACAACACTATTTAGTTGATGTACCTTCTTTTTGTAATTTTCAGATTGCAAATTTTATGTAAAGTAGACATTAATTATTTGTTGTTTTAAATTAGTTCATAGAATATAGTGTTTTGTAGTTTGCACTCCTGAAGCTTTCTTTATTGACTTTAAGTATATGCTAGCCTTAAGTTTTTATAGGTGCAATCTAAAGTTACAAGTTTTAAGACCTGCAGGATTTAATCCTTCAGTGCAGATTTGTAGTATTGACAATTTTTGAGTGCATATATTTAAATTTTTGAGTGCAGATGTAAAAATATATGAGTGCAGATGTAAAATATTTTCAGTGTAGATGTAAAATAAAATTTAGTGAAGGTTTCAACCCTCTTGGTTGTCTTTTATTATATGATATTGGTTTCAACAATAAACTTGAATTTCATATAAATGATAACTTGAATCTTATAGAAATGATTCATACTTCCAATTTTTAACTAATGATTCATATGTTCAATGTTCAGGTACCACACTTTTGTAGTTGGTGAACTTTAGATGCTGTTGAAATCATGGCAAATGGGGATTTAACGATTTTTTGTTTTTTAATCATGAGCAAGGATTTCAGGATTGTGAACCTTATGCTAAATTAGAGCAATGATTTTAAAAAACAATTTGATGAATTTTTATCGATTTGTTGTAAATAACCATTGCTCTAATTTAGCATAAGATTCACAATCCTGTAGTCGTTGTTTGTGATTAAAAATAAAATGATTGTTATCTCCATTTTCCATGATTTCAGTTATGCGAACTTAACTAGTTATGTTCAATTTCATCATCATATAAAATCGGATCTTTATATAATCTAGATCAAATGGAACTAAATTATACCTACACAAGTGATATTGTCAAGAATTCAAAATAAGATCTTCATATAATCTAGATCAAATGGAACTAAATTCTATTTACACTTGAGTGATATTATCCTTGTGCATGCATTATTTATTTAAAAACCATAGGTTAGCAAAGTTCCAAAAAATTCATAGATCATATTCATAAGAATTGTTCATCCCACCACAAAGCCACTAATGGATCAACCCATTTAATGGATCAAAAATAATAATTTCTCATTATTAAATACATTAGAGAAGCATGAAATGGATTCATCACAATCCAAATCTTTTCACGAAATTACACATTAAAGACCACACATATTACCCTAAAATCCTTCAGATTCAATCAAGGTCAAATGGTTATAACTATAAAACCACATATCAAAATTGATAAGGATTCCAATTTAGGATTTTCTTCACATACTTAAATACCACATATCCCTCAATATAATGGACTCAATTATCTTAATCTAATACTTGTAAAATTACATTTGCATTCAACATTCCATAGTTGAAATATAACATTTTTCAACTTCTTCCAACTTTTATTAAAGTTCTCATTACCAAATAATTATCGAATCGATTTCAACATGCTAAAATACAATACCATTTAAACTCTCATTCTAGTTCCCATTCAAGATCATAGTCATAGTTCTAAATATAAAAATATATTTTACACAACACTTGACATGCAAAAAAACATTGATCAATTCATTTTCAATATAGTTAAAAACATCGCAATGGAATGCCGTCCTCAATTATTCGTTCATGGTCATATTTGGACAGTTTCCATTTTCTAGTTTTTAATTTTTTTTTCGATGGAACTTCTACCAATTTTATTCGAGATGCACATACTAAATGACTATATTGACAACATATAACATTAGGTTCATAATCCCGAAAGTAGACATAATTTTCAGTCATATGGGTCTGCTGAAAAAAATAACCTTTTAAAATGATGGATCCTCTCTCATATGTAAATCCTTTGTCATCGTAGTCCTCCAATAACTTCATCTTTCCTTTAGTGCATCGCATCAAATAATATTTCACCTTTTCTTTGTTGTCTAAAGATGCAATCACAAGGAAAACATCTCCTATACAAATTACAATTGATGTCAAGTTTTTTAAATCAATTAAATTGACTATACACATAAGGTGATGGACAACAATGATCAATCAAAAAAGAAGTTGTAAGTTCATTACCTTCTCTAATAGATGATCTGAAATTCTATCTCCATCAGATGATATTGCTATTTCTTCTGATTATAATTCTTCCAAGCTTGCTAGTGGCATTTTTCCCTTTGGATTAATCTCTGTGTGTTTCCAATGTTTTACGTAGTTGTTTGTTATGTTTTCACAAAATTTTGTAGATTCAACATTTCAGTGCAAATATGACAAAAGCATGATTGCTTTCTACTGTCAAATGCAAACACGTTTTGAAAGGTTTTTGTTTGAATAGAGTGTAAATCTCTAGTCCCATGTATGGTGCTAGCCTCGTATGGGATTGATCTATCTATATCTTGGATTAAAAGCCAAAAGAACCTACACAATATATGATAAATCACAAAGGACAACTTTTAATGTTAGTGTACATATACTTAAATGATAGACTTGCAAATAACATTTTTTTAAATTGATAATTAATATAAATTAAAAAAATTGTGTACATACCTGTGCACATCTTTTGATTGTTGATTATAATCATGGCTTAGATGTAATTTACACCATTGGAAAACCTCTGTAGTTGCATGAAATCACGTAGAAGAATGGTTCATTTTCCATCTTTGAAGTGCTCTTTTTACGCATGCTCCTGCACCATCATGTTCACATTTTCCATGTCCAGTTTCAAAGAAATTCCAGCGATGTTTAATGTTCGATGCTTTATGAAGTCAACATAACCAAAAAAATGATCGTGAAGATTTAAATTGTCCCGCACATCCATCTGACCATATACAATGTTCATTGAATTTAACTTCACGTCTTTTTAATGAATCATAGAAAATATTTTCAATACAATGTTGAACAAAATGTGTATTGTGTGTACGATCATCGCCGATATAAAAATGATATTCTTTAATCACATCTTGATTGTCACACATGCTTTCAATGCCATCAACATCGTCCTGAGAATGTCTATATAGAACATGTACAAATATTGAAACTTGGTCAGAATGACAGTATTCACTTTGAATCTCTTTTTGTGCAGCAAATGTGTAGTTTTCTGCAAAATCAACCACAGACAAAATTGTTTCGGGTGGAAAAATTTCACGAGACTATTTGAATTGAAGGTCTTTCCATCGTGCTCTATGTGAATGCTTGGTGTATTTATAAATTTCACTTTCAAATTTCTTCATAAAATCTGTCACACATATTTTATCTTCTCGCAAATCAATTCGTTTGGAATGTGCATCACTAGAACTTGTAGCATAATTGCTGTATTCATATTTTCTCCAATCAATGGTTACATTTGACAGCGACTGATCATTATCAATAGAATATTTATTGTGGAATAAAACCCGATTTCCACAATGATGAAAATGTTTTCTATTGACACATTTCTTATTGTAAAATAGTTCATCGTGATCTCTCTCACATAAAATTTGAGATATGAATTCACGTATTGTGGGCGAAGGTGGTGAATTTGTCCAAAACATTTTACCAAATTCAAGAAAAGTTTCGTAATATAATTCAAATTGCACATGATAATGACAAAAACATGTGTCATGTATAGTAATAGGTCTAATATACCATGGTTTTTGTTGTGCAAATGTAGTGATTGTCATATTAATTCCACGATGATCCTCCTTGAATTTATTGAACAATTGTACTTGTGTCATTTCCATTATATGTTTTGCATGGATTTCATATAAATTTCGTGATACTCTTTGTCATATCACATCCCTTGAATTTGGTGAAACTTGTGCATGTGCCAACCACTATTTATGTACAATATATTTAACACCTTCTCCCATTCTATCTTTGTAAGGATGTCTACAAATAATTTTCCAACAAGCGTGTTCATCATTTTCATCTATTTGCATTCTGAATTTGGTATGTTTGTATAATGTCTTTCTTGAGGTTCCTATTGTTTTTTCTAGTTGTGTTGTCAAACATTTTCATCTAGTACTAGCTGAAATAATTGCTGTTTGAATTGCTCTACGTGCAGCTTTGGTATCTTTCTTCCTGGATTTTCCAAATTTTTTTATTGCATCACTTATATTTTCTATCACATTATGTTTCAATTTCAACTCTTTTGTTACCTTTTGAATACCCAATAATGGCCTAGCATCTCTTAACCTCTTGGACACTAAGAAACATCTCAAAATTTGCGCTTGTCCTGCTATTGAATATTGTTTCAGAAAATCATCATATATTTGCATAACACGATATCGTGCAACATGTGTGGCTATTTTTTCTCCATATTTGTCACAATCAATGTCTCTAACATTCCATCATCAATGGTGAAAGCACCTATACATTAAGTTAAATTTAATTTAACATATATCCAAAATATACAATTCATTATAAAAAAAGAATTTGGAAAATACATGATATATACATACCAAGTCCAATTTATTGTTCTTGAACTTGATCTTCAATATTGAGTTCATCAACATTAGTATGTAAATTCCTATTTACATCTTCAACAATGATCTCTTCAACTTCAATTTGTTCTTCTTGTACTTTATTTTCAATATCCATTTCATCAACATTGTCATGTAAATCTGTATTTGTATCTTCAGTATTGTCTCTTCTGTTTGTGCAACCCTTGCTTTCTTAGCATGATATCTGAGTCTTTATGAATCCCTATGAGCATCATCATCATGTTTACGATCACTTTTTCTTTGGCATTTCTCTTACTACCCATGATTGTTTAATCTGTAGAGGTTAAATTAAATAATCATCGCTTTATAGTAAAAAAAAAAATTTAAGATTTAAAAACAGTTACTAAATTTGTTTTTTTGAGTCGTTCAACCATTTATAAAAACATGAACTGAAATTTACTCACCTTATAAAAATATTGTAAGAGTCCTTTGAAGAAAAACTCCTTGGAAAGAAATTTCCTTTGAAAAAACCCCTTGAAAAGAAATAAGAAATTCCTTGGAAAGAAATCTCCTTTGAAGAAAAAATCTTTGGAAAAAAATATTAACTCCTTGGGAATAAATCTTCCTTGAAAAAACCCCTTGGAAAAAATAACTCTTTGGAAAGAAATAAAAACTCCTCGGAAAGAAATCTCCTTTGAAAAAAAACCTTGAAAGAAATAAGAACTCCTTGAAAAAAAATATCCTTTGAAAAAACCCCTTCAAAAATATTTTATATAGACCTCTATGAAAAAATAAGATGTGAAATGATGCGTCCTTTAGTTTTATTTATACAATTGTAAATAATTAAAAAAAATTTTTTCCTGGCAGACGAAATTTTTTTGCGTTTTGTTTTTTGGCCGAATAACCATTGTCAGTTTTAATGGTTTGCTGATGGAAAATATTTATTCGGCTGAATAATATCTGAGACCTGAAAACAATGTTGTTTTTAGGCTTCTCTATTTTCGGAAGGGAAAAACCATATGTTACAGTGGAAATCAACTGTCGAACTTGATACCATTAGTTTAATCATTGAATCTACTCTCTGTTGGTATAGATTTTGTTGTGTTTAGGTGGGATCTGATAATTGCAATTATTTTTTTTGTTAACATGTGTCCAGTTTGGTTTCATCGATTTCAAAATGAGGTGAAATGAACAATCCATAACTTTAAAAATACACCATAAAAAATTGAAAAAAATATGGTGTAGTTAATTGGAGTGTCTACTTCAAAAGGGTGTTCTTAGATGTTTTAGTTTTAGTGTAAATTGAGAGAAATGTTGCGTCAAAAAAAACTTGTTGAAAATCGACAAGATTTCCCCATTGATCGAATTAAAAAAAATATAATAATTAGTATATAGATCCATTGGTTACAAAATTATAGTCATGCATTAGTACATTTTGTGTAGATTGTCATAACATATTTTGTTTTTACAAAACACAAGTTTAACAATGATTTCAGCCTCCCCCAAAAACATGACTATTTTTTAGTCCCTTCATTTTATAAGAACATACTGTCGAACATTTGCTAAATTGACATATCAAATCGCAATAAAAAAATTTGAAAAAATAATGAATAGAAAGCTAACATAATTCTCTAAAAGTTTTCTTTTTACTGAAAAGTGAAATTCTAAACACAAATATCACTTTGTTCTCCCAAAGTTGAAAAACATGAAAAAATCAGATTTATTTTCTCATAAGACCCCCCAAAATAGACACCCATCTTCATGGATTCACCCTCCTAGTTTTTTCATCCTTGCAAGGGCATGGTATGGATTTACCTTTGAATATGTAACAGATGCGAACAAGATCCTAGAGGCTATTTGGAAGGGGGGTGTTGATATCTTATTTCTTAAGAAATGGCATCTTGCTTTTGATGCTCGGATGGAGAAACAACACGTTTTACCTCTTTGGGTTAAGTTAATTTTAGGGGTGAAATTTAGTCCATGAGTTATTTTTCCTATTTTTTCCAAAAACAAATTAGCCAATTTGCAATTTTTGAAGCTCAGTTTCACCCTATTTTGATGGGGTAAAACATTTTCACTATACAAATCGCCAAATTACTATATAAAATCCTTATAAATTGAAATAATTTTAGAAAAATATCACCAAACATTTTATAGTTGAAATTTTAAGAATTGTTAAGATTCACCAAGATTTATACACTTTTAAATAAGTATGGATCTTTAAAATTTTCCTTGTCTGGTTTACCGCCGGAATATTGGTCCAAAGAGATCTTTAGGTCGTATTCTGGTGGGATGGTCTAATGAAAGAAATCATGATACATAAAGGGAATTTCTCTTTTATGCAAACTTTGGACTATTCCGGGGTACCATTTAGATTCAAATGTTGTCATCAATATGGTTATCTAGTTAAATAATGCACTCAATCCACGGGGGCTTCACTAACAAGGCAATATCATATCACGCCCCTTCATATTGGGGGTTTGAATACTCATAAAAAACTTAAAAATATATTGCCTCGTATTAAGGGGTCAAGGGGTTTTTTAATTTGACATAGTAATATAAATATTGGGGGATATTTTATTTGGCTAAGTCGAGGAATAACCTCCAAATAGTGGGATAGATTCATACCTCCAAATCATGGGTTCAATTCATACCCACCTAAAACTTAAGGACCGTCCATTTTATTTGATATTGCTTGTGATCCTAATTTTTTCATAAATCTGATAAGAGTGTACCAATGATAATCTCGATGGAAGTCTCTTTAGATTACTGGCCTTGAGCAATCCTCATTTAATAGCTAATTTAGGCTTGGTTTGAATTGATGTTATATTGTTTTTCATTTTTAAGTTTGAGCTTCTTATTAGGAATTTTCCTCTTGGTTTGTTATATCTTACTAATTTCTATACCATCAACTTTTTTTAAATAACTTTAATTGGATCTCTAGGATTTCACTTGCAATCTTGTTGGCATCCTTTTGAAATTGTTCTTTAGAATTGAATCGAAAATCTATCATTGTGTTTTAAAAAATATTCTCTCATCTTTTGAATGCCATCAATGGCCCATCGATGATGTTTAAAAGATATATTGTTATATTTTTTAAATTACGTCGACGATGCTTTCAAGTTGGGTCTCAACATTCAAATGCTCTTTTTTTTCATAATTATCTAAATAATATTTCAAATTTTTTATCATATTTTTAAAATCTCACCAATGACCTATAGACATGTTTTTAAAATGTTGTTTGCATGTTTTAAGAATATTTCGATGAATCCATGAGTGAAGTTTGACAATTTCTCTTTCCATGTCTTTACAATTTCAATGATAGAACTATTAATGGATTCTAAAACATGGTCCATGTACCTATGGATCTCGTCGATATTCTATTAGTGAAATATCGATTATTTTCCATGGTCACGTCAGGGAGGACAAATAATATGCACCCACAACAAAGTAATGAAATTTATACGAGCTGGGATATATACAGTCGGATCTACACTACATATATCCCAACACATATCTAAGGGTATATATCTCAACCCATAAAACATTTATTAGTCCGCTACGGGGTGTACATCGTTTTCCCATGAGAGAGACACATCTCACTTTCCAATATGTTTTGTGAATCTATCAAACCATAATCTTTCAAAACTCATTGATACTCTATAAACATATTTCGAGAATTGATCGATTTTAATCTTCGAAACTTGTGGATAATCCATCAACGAGTTTCCAAAATTATAAGTCCCCGCCATAGGAAGAGACTATTGTTGCACCTTTCTCAAATAATTTATGCGGTACAATTTAAAAAAAAAAAACATTCAACTTATTAAGTCTTTTTTTAAAGAATATTTGTCTTCATGAATGGGGTTTATCTAAGCTCTCATTGGCCCCAAGCCTATGAAAATGGGTAATAAAAATCAGAAGAAAATAATAAAATTCTTAAATGTGATCTTCCCCTTTATGAGATGTGCTCTTAAATTCCTAGTCAATTGTGTCTCCATCCATAAATGTGATCTATACTTTTAAATTCCTAGTATTGTTGATAATTTAATGTGATATGTGCCTCCATTCGGTTGTTGATGTTCACATTTTTATGGTGCAAGCAATTTTCCCGTCCATCTTTTGTCATCCATTGAATTGCTTCTAGGGCCTACATAGTTTGTTATTTATTTTATAAGACTTGTAGTCCAACTGGGAAGGAAATGTTCGAGAAACTCTTGTCTCGATAGTTTTTTATATTTATATCGAATTCTGGTGCTACTCCGTGCATCTACCACTTAGATGTGTAAATCGAGTTGCACAATTTTTATGGGTGTTTAATTTTTCTACTAAAAAATTGAAGTGCAGGTATATAATAATCTATTTTCTTTCGGACTAGGTTGACTTTTAATTAATCTAAAATACATGAATTTATTTATCTATACTTTGAAAAGTTTTTGTAAAAAATATAAAGTAAATTCAATATTTTAAAAACTAAAAAATCAATTTTTATTATTTTGAAATTTAAATTTCAAATTATTAATGGATGGTTAACTTGATGTAATCATATTTACCTAGTTATAAAGGTAATTGTAAGAAATTAAAAAAAACTTTAAAAATTAATAACAATTAAATAAACATAAATGTGCCGTGTTTCTGAATTCATTTATTGATGATTGAAAATAATCAAAATTAAAAATCCCATAGATCTCTGTTACGTTACCGGTCATTTTTCATCATTTATAGAATGAAGTACATAGTAATGTAGTGATGTAATGTTTTGTGCTTAAAAAAATAAAATTTGAAATCAACCATCTGTGTAGAACTTTTATAGAAATGATTTAACATCCATGAAAATCAACGATTTGTTATTGTAGAGCTTTGATAGTTTTTTTTCATTGGATCTGCCACGTATGCTGAGTATTTATAATAGGAAATCATATTTTATGTTAAAAAATGAAAAATCAGCAAACCCTTTGAGGTGTAATAAATAAACATTGGAGGTAGTGTTTTTTCATTTAGTAGAATTTATATCACCTATTATACCATCAATTCACTTGGATTCGATCAATCCACCTTGGAGTACGGTTATCATTTTTATTTGATTTTGTTTCTGTTCTCCACTTTCATTCCAAGCTTTCTCAACGTTACATACTTTGTTGTTCTGTGTCGCATCCAATGTTGTTTTGAGCATTCTATACTGTTTTGTGTTGCGTCCACTGTTGTTGTTATGAGCATTCTATATTGTTATGTGTTGCGTCTATTGCTGTACTTGTTCTATTGCATCCATTGTTGTTCTCACTACTGCTTCCATAGATTGTGATCTGGTTTGCTTATATATGCCTCTGCCATTTAAATAATCACCGTGACATTCAAATATTAACTATGAAATATTGCTTCCATAGATTGTGATTTGGTTTGCTTATATATGCCTCTGCCATTTAAATAATCACCGTGACATTAAAATATTAACTCTGAAATACTTTGCCAATAAATTAGACAATTGGTTCCTAAACATTTTCCTTAGGAACATGTTTTCCCTCCTTTTCACTCTTTCCAATTTTGATGTACTATTGACTTTGCTCTCTATGCAGTGTGCGCCAAATAGAATTTATGATATGACCCAATACCACACTCATTAACATGGCTGTGATACCATGGTAATGAAATATTAGTATAAGAGACAAAATATACAAAGAGACCAAAATGAGAAATTGAAAGATTGAATTACTTTAATGTTTTAAAAATTACATACAAAAGTGCTTTACATATATGTAGCAAGTTTCATTATTCTATTTTGGAACCACTCAACTAATCTCTTTATTACATGTCATGTCTTAATACTACATTTTTTCCGCGAATACTAGAATATGACATGTCTTTATTAAGACATGTCATGTCATGTCTTAATACTACATTATTTATAGCATATAACTGCACTTTATATTCTAATATTATATCTTAACTTCATAACAATATAATATGACTTTATATTGTTGCCCTTAGATTAAATAAACAATGTCTCATAGTCCCTTTGTGAGACATTATTATACTTTGTATTTATTATTTTAATACAATAAGCTTCTTTGAATAAAGAAAAACTATGGGAAAATAATAATTAATAGTTGGTTCTCCTTAAAAGAGCTGAACAAGGAATTTTGTAAGGACATCTAATTTTCATTTGGCTTTGAGTTTATGAAATTTGTTTCAAGAAGGATTTATTTAGAAGGATGGTAATTCTTAGAAGTTATGAGCTAAAATTCAGTTCCTAGTTCTTTTAGAAACCACTAGTTCTTAGAGGTTGGAAGATGGCTTGCCTTTGTGATGGATGGGATGTAAGAAAATGACATCTCTTTTCCTTTTCTCTTTGTGTTTTTTCATTCCATTCAAGCCTTCAGATCCCTAGAATTCCTTTCCTTCTCACCTTAGTCGTCTAACTGTCCTAGTCTTCCCCACCTAGCACTATGGATGTCGAGTTGTTGTAGAAGGTGTTCCCAAGAGTCAACCCTAGTCATGCATAGCTATTAGTATTCCCATCTCTCGACTTATCTACTTGAGTAGATAGCGTATTTGAGTTGGTGGCCAGAATCCCTATCTTAAGCGATATTTTGAAATGTATATTTTGGAGGGAAGGAAACCATCGTACAATTTGGTCATATACTTAATTTAAGCTGGTTGTACATTGATAGAGCTTATTTTTTAATCTGCATATGTATTTTTAAGCAAGTTGTACATTGATATAGTTTATTTTGTATTTTAGTTCCTCCTAAGCTGGGAGTGTGATTTTCCTAAGTAAAAAAAAAGACATTCTTAACGAGACATGTATCCATTTAAGAGAGCTATCAAAGAAAAAATAAAATGAAACAATTTTAATTAATTACAAATTGTTATGAATTCATGGTATAGCTTTCAATATACCATGATATGGGCTTGAGTGCAGCACGCAGGAGTGTACAATTTTAGAGTCACAAGCTACAAATCTGTAAAACCTATCACTCACCTTATCAGTTAATGGCCACATTAATATTAATACTAGGGTTAGGATTCCGTAATTTCTCTTGTATCCATTTCCTCTCTTATATCCAATTTAAGAGGAGGCTGCTACTATATTTTGGGCAATTCCTTTGCAACACTATTGCCAATTGTGTAAAATCTGATAATTCCATGAGTTAGATTTGATTGTCTTTGCATTTTTTGATATGGTGATGTAAGGCCCAATTGGATAAGCACCTAGAAGATATTTCACTAGTATTTAGCTCATTAATTCTTCTAGTTATAGGTCTGACATAAGAGAGCATAGACTTCAAATTATAGTAGAATTTTCTGCACATTTGAATTTTGTACCTAGAGATAGATAAATTTTTATAACATGAAATGATTTAATATTTAACAAAAAATTGATGAGCATTTCCATCCTGCAAAGACTTTGAATTGTTGTAGAATTTTCTTCTCAGAGAGAAAATTGGAGTTGAGATTATACCCAAAATGGTGCCCATGACATATTTAGATTCGTACATGTCAAATTTGTTAATTGAGAGTCAACTCAGGGAAGGAAATTAGCATCGTGCGGTTGACCCAGAATTCACATGTATCTTATCTCGCTCCCCAACGTTTGTGTAATAGACCTACCACCTACTTACTTAGTGTGGAGGTGAATTGAGAGCGAAAGGAAGGACTACTTCCATAGAGGAGATATTGCTAAAATTGTGAAAGAAAAGTATTTTAAATTACCATGTATTAGCATAGATGCATCACCATAGATAGCAGGTTTCAAAACTAAAGCAACTGCTTGATTGTCAAAACGTTGGGTTTTTGCTTATATTCTTAATGATACTGCATTTCTTCTTATATGCGCTGGGTTACCACACACCCACCACCATAATCACAACCACCAATGACTATATTCTTCTTGAACATGCTATTCTCCTTCCTCATGTGAACACGGTGCAAAGGAAAACCCTCCACATATACCAAAGTTTCCATACGTTACACCTCTTGTAAACACTACACCCAACGGAGCCACGCCAAGTAAGCTAGAAGGCTGTGCAAGAGAAAACCTAGTTGGGTAAATGGCCTAGCTTAGAAACCATAACAAAACTCCTATGGTTACCTGATATTAAGTACATAAGGTGGATGAATGCATCCTCCAAGCCAAATTGTATACCATTTACCAAATGAACCCTACCATCACTCACCTCCTAGGGAATGATACCCACTTGGGCTACATGCAATGAGGATTCAAAAGATGAGTGGTGGCTTGATTCCTGGTGGAAGCCTTGAATGTGGCTTATTGCTTAGGGATGGGACTTGGAGCCTTAGGTTCGGCACTTGGATTCAATGTGTGGCTTGTTGCTTAGTGATGGGCTCAGTGCTTACCTTTGATGTGTTTGGATAATTTATTTGACTAATTTAGTGGGATAAGCCATAATATTTTTTATTTTTATTTTTTAAATAAAATCCAATAAACTTTAGGGTTTTATATTATAAAAACTACTCAATCTCTCTTTTACAAAACATAACATTCCATAAAACTAACCCCTCATTTACAACATAAAAACTGCAGGGAAAGTGACTTCCCAACTTTGGAAATATGCACAAGAAGCGATTTCCCAGGACAAGAAATCCAAAGAGCGGTGAAAATAGATGCCAATTTTTGGAATCCATGACATCCATTGGTATCTTTAATAATATGTGAGGAGTCATGTTGATATTACTCCTTAGCCATGCCATCTACTGGTCTTTATGCTCATCTGTATGCATTGATTTCGATGTTATTTCTAAGATATAAGCACAACAATGTCACGTCCCCATTTTGACCCTATTGCATTAAAATTGTAAATGATGTAAATATCGTAATTAAATCATGCAGAGGAGCTCAAGGCCAAGGCCCCGCCATCGATTTATCGTTTTATGTATCGGCAATTAAAAATCGGTGCATATGGTTCTTGTGTTGGACAGGCACAATGTAAATTAAGACATCATGTAAATACGAGTTTTAATGAAATACCCACAACTAGCTATGCAATGCAACAAAGAGATGGGGGAATGATTTTTATAAGGAATAGGGGGGGAATTATTCAAACCCTTGAGCCAATGGTGTTAATCCAAATGTCATTGAGAGAACCCATAAACCATCAACTACCCATTTTGACTTATGCACCCAATCATTTAATTCTTTTGAGAGTTGGTTGAGGTAGTTAATGCCTCGGGAATGGAGAGCTATGGCAGCCAATTTCGTGTATGGGAAAGCCATCAATCTGGTAAATTGTATTTTTTCTTCTTGGGAAAGAAAACACCCACGAAATTGTGCCCAAAGCCATCCTTCACCCATGGACTTTGCTCTCACATGCAGTCTGATCTAGTTGGGGCTTTCTCCTTCACGTTTTCCATCTTTTTCCTGCATTTTCCATGGTTGGGAACTCATTTTTGTATTGCACAATGGCTGGGAGGAAGGGAGTCACGATTTGGGGGTTTATAGAGGCCGTTTCTGTCCCTTGAATGCCATAAAAGTTTTCTGGAAACGATTTTGCTCTCCCAAGGTTGATTCCCCATTCCCCATTTCGTTTTTGGCTGCCCACATTTTTATTCGAACTAATGGAAACTCATTCTGGGCATCCCACTGTCAAAACGTTTTTCTTCATGCCCAACATCTGTGATTTTGCTGTTATTTGAATCCTTGTTTT
Organism: Larix kaempferi; assembly: GCA_027924585.1. NCBI lineage: Eukaryota > Viridiplantae > Streptophyta > Pinopsida > Pinales > Pinaceae > Larix > Larix kaempferi. The sequence continues at coordinate 120,999 of BSBM01001806.1, forward strand.
GGTTTGAATTTGTGAGCAAGAAATTGGGAGTGGAAGAGGACCAGAATTGGCTTGATAAACCTAGTGAGGAGTGTAACCTCTCAAAAAGATCAAAAGGGTTGGCTACTCTTCTATGCACACCTTGAACAACACTAGAATGGAAGGTATGACCTGAGGAATTGTGCATTAGTGAAGGGAATACTTCCTTGTGTGGGGTGTGTAGGCTTTGTGGGTGCCAATCTAGATAGATCATGTAGAGGTATCCTTGGCTCTGTGTTTGAGCTCACTAGCTTAGCAATTCATTCCCTCCCCTTTGCCTTAGCAGCCTGGTAAACCCCAAATGTGGATTGGCTTGGCTGGTTTTGGTGTATTTTGGCTATGTGTGAGTCTGCTGTTCCCTTTTCATTGTAGAAATCATGCCCAGCTCGGGGGTGGTAGTTGTGTTGAGCTAGTGATGAGCACAATTGGCCTATGGTTGGGAGGAACGTTGCAGTTGCATAGCCAGTTGCTCGGGACTACTTTGTTTTAAGATAAGTACTCTCTTGTATAAATTATGAAATGTCTTTATTTGATGATTATCATGAATATCTTGAATGTATGTTAGATATGTAGATGATTTTAATTCCATTGTGTTTCTTATATATATATACACTTCTGCATATGTCTTTTTATTATCAATGAGTTACTTAATAATCACGGGGCTAGATTCCCGGATTTAGAGTCATGTTCTCTCCCTTGCTGGGTCTGATGGGAGGGTATGTGACAAACAACATTTATTAAAATGTTTGTGTAAGTCTAAGTTAATCCTAGTTATCCCACCCACAAGTAATGAGCACAAACTGCTAGACATAAGATCATTGTGCTATATGGAGAAGTTTCATTTCGCCGCGTAAAGAAATTGCCGATTATTATCTGATATTTGTATTTTTGTGACATTAATTTTTCTTCGATTGACTTTAAGTTGGGCATAGCGTTGCATCTTAGTGTTAAATTTTATGCAAAGATGTTCACATATTCACTATTCATAAAAAAATTGTTAAGCCTTCAATTAATTAAACACAACAATGTCAATTTGTTGACTTAAGCGGACATTCCACACCATAACTGTCTACTTTTCTTACTTGATGGTTCAGTTAATCATGGAAGAATTAATTTTCTTACTTGATGGTTCAGTTAATCATGGAAGAATGGTTGACTAGATGAATGGAATAATTGCCCTCTTTAGAAAAGTAAAGTTATTATATTCGTCAAATTACCATTGATATAATATACATACACCTAATATTGATACAATTCTGGATGCATTGATTTTGATACAATTCTGGAAACATTGATTTCAACAAATTTTGGTTTCAGCTTTGATTATAATTTAAATTAGAGCTAAACTTGCATTAATTTTAGCATTGATTGTAATTATGTTTTGTCTATTTGATGTAGGAGTATAAGTTGTGAATCGCTAAAAATTGAGTATCATCATATCTATTGTTAATGGGGAGATAAACTAGCATAGATTCATCTAAACTCCGGATATACTATGCGTTGAGAAGGATCAAATCCCCCTCTTGGAGCATGGTAGATCCAAAGTTTAGATAGATCTATGATGGTTTTATAGTTATGAAATAGATAAATATTTGTTTATTATTGTTATATTACAGGTTCTTCTCTTCTCTGTATAAACCCTAGCATAATTAAATAATATATTGCAACCTTGTTGAAATATATAAAAATTCAATAAGATTATAAACTCATAAATAAAATATGCACTTATGTAAATCATTCTTGCACATAAATAAACTTATATATGAAAGCAGTCCCACTCTATAATTTAATGGCAATAATATGCTAATGTATCATCAGTATTTTAAGTAAAAAATACTCATTAAACAGTTTGAATAAATATGTTGTTAACTATAAAAGTATTCAATGATTATAAAAATACTCTACATTTGCTGGTAAATATGTATGCTTTCATCTTCTTAATGATTGCATTGTTATTTCAGGCAGGTTTGGAGTCATCCTGCTAGCTAGCACATTTCTCAGTTGTTCTTATCTCAAGTCTTCTGCTCTCAAGGATTCTATTACAGGTAACCACCACCTATTTGTCTTTTAGAAAATTGTTGTTATAGTTTATCACTTGTTAGCCAATGGTCTCATTTCATGATTTCCATTGTTGTTTTGCAGTCTACCTTGTCACCTTGAGCACCTGGTCAAGTGGAGGGGGTAAAGTCATTCTAGAAAAGGTACCTCGAGCTCCCTTTGTGTCCATGGTAGTGGGTTTTATTTGTGTACCAATCTACACAATTATCTTGCAAAGCATAAAGGGAGATATTTCTCTATGATAGTCATCCTAGATGTATTGAATAACCAAATATTCCATCAATTTAACCAAATTTGCTTGGATTTGATTGTAATAGATTAATTTTCCTAGAAAAGTTTGATGATCTTCATTTGTGTCTCCCATGGCATGGGCCCCCACTTTGCCATGCCTCAATGGAGGATGAAATCATTAGGAAGTATAATATTCCCATTTAAGGATCTAGTATACGAAATATTATATCAATGAAAAGTAGTGATTGTCGATCATATTTTTTGGTATCCATGAAGGATTTCTAACTAATTTTAAGATGATTTTTAGAATGGTGATTTTGTTGCAAGAGATAATATTTTCTTGAAAAAATCAATGCATGAAACAAAAAATTAATTAGACTAGAGTAAAGGATCATTCGTTAGAATATACAATGATAAAACATCAAGGTAGGATAAAATCCATCTCATGGAAACTATTGAGGAATTTATTCGTCATATGCAGGAATATCACATAAATATCATTTTTGTTTAGCTTGTGAACAAGGTAACTTTGGAAAATAAGCAAGATATGTATTGTGTTGGATCATAGGATACAGTACATAATCAATTAAAGAACGGTATGTTGTTTGTCTAAAAGAATCAAAGTGGAATTATGAGACCCCTCTATAGAGGAATTTATCTTAATTATCTATTAGAGAGGAAGAGAGATCCAAATCTAGAAACACATATTTTTAAAATATGATAGTTTAGATGGGTTTATCCTACTTTATTCTTTATTATATATATATATATATGATACTTAGTTTAGTTTATTATTATTATGGTATACTTTTTTATTATTATTATGTATTTTAAACATTTTAAGTATTTTTAATTTAATTTGTTACCATTGTGATACATCTACTTAGTTTATAATTGTATTTTCTTTTTGCATTATGTAATGCCCCTAAAATGACTGTGGACCTTAAGGGAACCTGTCGAGTGACCCAGCCGAACAACTTCGATAAAGTGGTTTCTTGAGCCTTGGTATGTCTTAAAAGATTGAGGAAAACCTGAAGATGTGAATGACGACAATAATTGATAAATGAATAAAGGAATTAAATTCTATGTGTGGAGAGGGATAATTGATTGATTACATCTTGATTAATGATTAGCCCTGATTGATCAAGTCAAAGTGCAGTAGGACAATTATAGTCCTAGCCCTGCGACTTGGGAGGACGCAACTGAGATGTGTCGTGGCTTTCCATTTTTTTTATTCTGAACTTCGGGATGAAGTTCTAATTAAGTAGGGGTGTATGTAGTGCCCCTAGACTTGTGTAGACATTGAGGGCACCTGCTGAGTGACTCGGCTGATTGAAACATTAATTAAATAACCTTTTGACCTTATTTTTTTGAGTATGTGTATCTGAACTGTTGAGGTAAATGAATAATTGCATATGTTAAACGATTAGCTATGACTATGGAAAATTATGTTGATGGATAATGCTTAATGACTAGCTGTATGGTGATTATCTATTTGGCGACGAAATGTATATTTGATAAGATGAATGAGCAGTTTGAATAAATCATAAATGTTTAACAATGCTAGAGTTAGAAACCAGATGATGATTGTTGAGAACAGTGCTACTAATAATTTGTTGCGAGAAGTGTGTGTAGAAACAAGTGAGACGGTTCACCAACGGACACACAAAGGAACATGGAGGGTCATAGAGTACGGGTAAATCACACACAGGGGAAATGACGACGATGTCAACTTCCGACAAGAATACCACGCATGAGCAGATAAGCATTGATCCGCTTGCTCAAGAGGAATGCGTGAGGACGTACGAGGTGGGCCACGACGGAGCTGGTCACGTACGAGTTGAGGGGCGCGCAGTGAGAACGGTCTCACTCCTCAGCGCCATTAGTCCCTAGATAGCATGTAGACGGAGGATGGATGGTAACGATTCCTAAAATCCCTACAAAAGTTCCCGCAAGTCAAAACGGAAAGATGGTGGCAGAAGGGCCCGACGATGCGGTACCCTGTCGAGAACGGAAAGAACGGATGCAAGGACCCAACGATGAGGTACCATGCCAAGGAATGGAAACCATGGATGACTGGACCCGACGGAGTGGTGCCATGTCAAGGAATTAAAATTAAGGAACTAGGAGCCCAACGGCGCGGCACCGTGATCCTAGTGAGTTTGATTGTTAAATTTAACTGCATAAAAACTTATGAGAATAACTCTAGATCATTACTTAGCAAATGCATAAAAATAATTTAGGCATTTGCACATGAATAGTTATTTTTGTTGAGCATTTAAAATAATAGAAATCATTATTTAGGAGCAAAATAGAATCCTAAGATTAGACACCTAGTCAACTAAAATCTAGGAGTTAATTAAAATATCTGGGGGACAAACTGGAGCAAACTTAGGGGTGTTGGTGCACTTCCTAGAGAAAATGACACTTGGATGGGTGAGTGTTTTAATTAAATAAATAATTAAAAATATTTAATTATGCATGAAGCGACATGTGTCGCATGAGATTTTCCTTTATAAGGAAGACTTGGGGAATGGGAAAAGGGCCCATAATTTGGACGATTGTCGTAATTTTGGAATGCCTCAAAGACTTGCTGCTATCTAAGGGTTTGGCTGAGAAATCCTGGTGGGAAGGGAAGCCCAAGCTGAATTTCTGAAATACTTGTGTGAGCTCTACGACCCAAAGCTCGGGGGAGGCCATGCGACTGAAAGCATGAGCCTATGGTTGGGTGGCGAAGCTAACGGTTGCTTCGCCTATGGTTAAACGAGCTTTGCTGGAGGGATCCTACGGAAGACGCAGACAACAATGGACCAGCTGGATCGGGTTGACAGGTTAAGGTTTGCTTATTTTTGTTAAGTTATTCACTCTTTTATTTTATTTTTCCAATAACTATAATGGCTAATTTGTTTGTATGAAGTTTTTAAAGTTTCAGGTTCAGTTCAAGGAGACCCTAAAGGAGGGGTCCTACATTTGGTATCAGAGCCGGTCGAGCCTTGAGGGTGACCAACGATGGGATTGGAGCTGCAACCTTTGTGGATTTACACCGTTGACCAGGGCATTATTTACACAGGTACGATCGTATTTAAATGGCTATTACTGAATTTCTTTTCTCTATTTCAGAAATTTTCAGAGATCTTGATTATATAATTCTGCACCCTTTTTCGATCGCTGAAAATAGTAATTTTACATGCGTGAAAATTTACATATCAGTTTTATTTCAAAAATTTCAAAGAACGGAATTTTTCTAATTCTCCACCCTTTCGATTTCTAAAAATGGAAATTTTGTGGGCACTAAAATTTTATGAATCTGTCTATTTCTGAAACTACCGGAGACCTAGTTACAGACCTGAACTACTTAGATCTGAGGAAATTGAAATTTATGTCAATAATGATTTATACCTCAGTATTCTTTCAGAAATTTATTAGGTATTTAGATCTGAACTATACTTCGTTTGGAATTTAAGATTTTGTGTACAGTATGATTTAGATCCGGAGGATAAATGTTTCCTGGTAGACTATCTCATTACACCGTATCGCTTTATATCTGAAGGTTAAGTGTCTTTTGGTAGGCATGGTAATGCACTCTGTTTATATCTTTTAATTTGAGTGTGCGAATCCATGATCAGACTTGCTCTGTCGTTTAAAATCATAGCGATAACATCCTCAGAGACTAAACGAGCCACGATCTGCAGTCTGCCCATTATTGTCTCCAATGATGAATGCTCTGTGTGCGCGACCTAATCGAAACTCACGCCAAATCCACAATTACAAGATAACCTCTGTCATTTCGGATCCTGGAGTCAAGTGGTAGTATCTCTCTTGAAATAGGTCACAATGACCTGTCCCCTTCAAATGCGTCACCACGACATGTTCTCTTGAGATCTGTCACAACGGCATCCTCGAATCACCCCTTAATTAGTGGACGAAACTGCCAGACAATGGTCGAGTGGGTGAGATAATTGTTATTCCGGTGTAAATTTAATGTATGCCGCCTTCAACCTGTAGTGACCATGGAGAAATTATAGGGAGTTTCTTGTACATATCATATGAACGAACCAAATCCCTAAATTTTGGCCTGTATATCCGATATTCCAGTCGATACATTTTATAGCGGACCTTAGCTCGTGGTTAATCTTCAGTCTCTTCTACGCCTGACAGTGCGAGTAACAGCCACAAGGAGAAGAGCGAAATCCATCTGTGTGGTTTATGTATTATTCTGATTGAGCCAGTTTGTATTGTTTACAAACTGACCTCTGTTTTGTTTTATTTTCTTTTATATTTGCCCTGCAGCAGTTATGGGAAGGGACGGTTGTTGAAGGCCCGATCCCCTGCAAAGAGGTTGCTGTGTTTATTTATTTTGTTAGAATGTAATACGAGGGCTCATATTTGTAGAGATGGGCGTCGCTCGCCCTCTTCCTTCGAACCTATAGTATCTCGGCGTCTTCTATCTGTTGCGCAGATTTCAGAGCCATATCTATGCTCATTAAGCATTTTGTTGTTGATTTATACTGGTCTATATATATTCTCTGCTTGTAATGTTTGGCTCCTCCTGAAATCGTTGCTCAACACAGGATCTCTAATCATAACGTTCAAACCTTGCATTGTAGCCGATCTTATTGAGATTCGCTCAGGATTTCATTCACTCTCTGCATTGTTATCTGGCCGGAGTAAGATCGCTCAGTTAATATTCAACCCTTGTTTTGTCCTGAGTTTTGTTTGAAAGTTTCCAGATCCATCTGTTGTTAGAAGTTTCGTTTAGAGCCTCTGTAATTTTTTTATTTCTATTTTTATTTTTCGCAAGTATAAGAGACAATGCAGCTTAGAGAAAGGCGTCTGTCTGGTTTATTTTTTGTCTTGGTAGCCGTAGAGTAAGGTACTTTACCTTATGATCGAACTCTTCCTTTTCTCTTTGGTGAATGAGCAATTTGTATCTTTGAGCGATTCTTGCATACATGTGTCTTCACCTTATGTAAACATTATGTTTAGTTTCCAGGTGTGTAATCTCTGTATTTTCATAGTACTTTTTTTTATCAGAGAATACATTCTCCTCCGCCCCGGAAAGGAAGTCCCAACTCTCCCTTAACTGTTTGTTTTAAAATAAAATAAAATAAACGTAGATACTGGTAGCGGTTATGCCCTCTCCTTTTGAAAAGCTCGGTTAATGCCGCTATCTGTGTAAGGTAGTTATAGTATCGATCGAGTAATCAGAACCTTGGACAGGTGTTCAGCTCGGCGTCACGCCCTCGGTGGTTTTGATCTTCATACATCAACTCGACCTCTCCTTGGTTTCAACCGTTTATGCATGACGATCGATAAACTTGAGGAGGAAATCTGGTTGAGTAGGGTTGCTGGACTCCCTGTTCTATCATTAAACTTAGATGCCTTTAATTAAGTCAAATTTTAAAACAGGTGGCAATGGTGTGCCCTTAGCCATAAGCGGCGGACTCCATCGTGGCATGCTTTTAAACAACTTATTGTCAAATTTGAGGTCGATACTGTATTGCGGTTGTATATTATTGATTGTGAAGTCGGCACTGCACAATTTTTTCATTTAGAGTTGTTAGTGGAAGTTAATGCAGTATTATTTGTTTATTATAAACAGTGAAAGATTACCCAGGATTTATATTGTTTATCGTTAATGGTGGAAATGAATACTAAGTGGTGTGGATGCATATAGTCCATTACTGCAGTTCCTTAGTTGATAAGAACCCGATTATTTTTTTTACTTCTCGACACCCATTTCATCACAGCTTTTATGGCTACTCATTAATTCAACTTCAGTGCAATTTTTACAATGGTGCTGGCAGCTTTATTATAGCATGTTTTATTATCCCCAATTTGTAATCTTAACTGCACTTTGGTCAAAAGAAGGATACTTGGTGAATTCTTCGTCAATGCGAATATGAATGAATAAAAGGAGAGCATTCAAGAGGCTAAGTTGTACATTCTCTTTTTATCCATAAATTCAAAACATATTATCTGTGTCTTCTCGATATTTTCAGAGCCAAAAAGTTCTCTTCTTCCCTTTAGGGTTATCTATATTAATTATTAGTCTTCTCTGGGCATTATCTGCGTCTTGCTTGTACATTACAGCTGCATAAAATTAAAAAAAATTACCTTTCAAAACACTCAAACTAGGCTTTTTCAAAACAGAAAAACTAGCCAACCTTTTTGTTGAAGCTCTCTCCTTAAATTCCTTTTCTGACATTATTCTTTCCTGCATATATAATACTTGTTTGGGAGCGGGTTTGTGCTACCACTTTGTATTCTCTTTTTTTAGCACTCACATTGACCTACTTATGGATATCTCTGCTGGTGATTAATAAAATCGTCATGTTTTATAGATGTGAATCATATTATTTGTGTTATCAATTATTTAGAGCTAGCGAATTTATAATCTATTTTATTATTACATCTCTTAATCAAAACGAAGGAAAGGTTTACTATTCGTTAGCTTGGAAATTTTAAGACGTAAACTCTCTCTTTATGCTAATATTTCGGTTCACATTCTTGTGAGTAACCGCCTTTAGCTAGCAAATGATAGTACACACTTATTTCGTGATAGTTTTAGTTATTAATTAAAGGTTGATGAAAACAGAGGACAACGAACCTAGTTATAAAGAAGTATTTACGTATAGTGTTGTATTAACACTTGATAGAATTAGAGTTGGAAGTAAGTTACATTACTTTATGTTTTAATTACTTAAGATTAGGAAAAGTGGTAACATAGAATTATTTTATGATTTAATGACTTAAGTTTAGGAAGATGATAACGTTTTAATGCCCACTTTATCAATCAATGACGTGTTTATAATTGTAATGTATAGATGGCTCAACTAGAAAAGAACTTTATTAGATTACATGCCAAGTGAGTTGGCTAGTTGGTAGTTGTATTACGTACATCTTGTAAGAGTATTTCCAAAAAAAATATTAGTTTAAAAATTGTAATATAGGGACATTTGCAACATAAAGTAACTTCTTTAGTTGGAAAAGTAAATGGTAGATATTTGTGATACATACGTGTCGAAATAGAAAATTTATTAGTTAAAGAATTAAGAATGATTATTTCTTAGTTTATAATGGTGAAACAATTATTTGGTTTAATAATTCTTAAGTTATGGTAGGGGTGTTTAAAAAAAAGAAGGGTTAATGTTATTAAAGGTATTATTTGAATATCTTGTATTTATAGATAAATGTATATATGTTATATTTGTATAATGATATGATAGTTATCAATAGAAAATGTGTATATATACATGAGGAATATGGCTATCTAAAGAATTTATATTACCTATAAGAATTGATTAAAAAAATAAAAAAATAAAATTATTGCGCACAATTATCTATATGTATGAGAGTGAGTTATAAAAGATATGGGTATATGAGAATTATGATTATTTATGATTATACACATGCTTGTACATACTATATTAAGAATGTTGCATTCATCATTTCTATAATAGTTTATGTGGATATTAATAAACAATGTGTAGATAGAGATTCATACTATATGATCTCTAATGATTGCAACAAGACTTAGCAAGGAGTGTTGATTAACAACGTTTTGTTGAGAAAACCATGTAAATATGGGGGTCCCTAAAATAATGAAGAAGTACAATCTTGATGTAACCATGCCATAGTGAATAGAGAATCCTTAACTGGGAAAACCCACCAAAGGGCCAAATGATGATGACCTTTGTAGAGAAAAGTATGGAGACAATCAGCAAGGTGAGTTGAGGACAATGATATTAACCACCTAATGATGTGCAACTTAATCACTAGACGACTAGTTCTGATGATAAGACTCAATGAGACTACATAGACACATAAGACGAAACATGGAAGGTCCATTGAGAGGGCCAAGTGAAGACGACTTTAATAAAAGAAAGTATGGAGACGATCGGCATAATGAACTCTATGAGGCTAATCTTAGGACATGGTCAAACCTTGATGAAAATACGACTAGCCCAGGGTAGAACTCGATGAGGTTGAGAAAACACATAGTGTACGACTTGATGAGTCTGTCGAAGTAACCATGTGACAACTAAAAGGATGAAATGAGGTAGGGATCTGATAAGCTCATTAACCTGGACATAATGATAATGATGAAAGGACTAAGAGATAAATTTTAACACTTTCGACTAAGTCACTAAATTTCGACAACTCGAATCCTAACTTTTTGAGAACCAACAGTGTTAAACATTTAGATATTTGGAAGCAATCTTATGGAATTTAGTTTTGGACCATTTGAGAGTCCCTCCCGATTTGTTAAAAACTGTGACTTGTCTCGAAGGCAAAATAACCAAATAAATTTGAAACCTTACTTGGATGTGTTATGTTGATAAATTATTGGGTGGCTATTGATGCAGTACAGCTTGTTGAAAATTTGAACATAGCAGACCCTCGTGAACGAATAAGAGATATAGGAAATCCTATTGTGACTGACAATTATGGAATGTATTATCGGATTGATATTAGGAGAAGTTACGATTAAGATCCTGAGGGTGTCTTGTAACCATACTAGATGATATAAGAACTAATGATTTTAACCACTTGTGCTTATAGCCATGATTATTGGAGAAAAATAGAATACAATGACATGAAGATGAGAATAGAAATCAAGATAAAGCCTAGCGTCGAAAGTACAAGAACAAAAAAAAAAAATTAACTTCGGGACGAAGTTCTATATAAGAGGGGGTGTATGTAATGCCCCTAAAATGACTGTGGACCTTAAGGGAACCTGTCGAGTGACCCAGCCGAACAACTTCGATAAAGTGGTTTCTTGAGCCTTGGTATGCCTTAAAAGATTGAGGAAAACCTGAAGATGTGAATGACGACAATAATTGATAAATGAATAAAGGAATTAAATTCTATGTGTGGAGAGGGATAATTGATTGATTACATCTTGATTAATGATTAGCCCTGATTGATCAAGTCAAAGTGCAGTAGGACAATTACAGTCCTAGCCCTGCGACTTGGGAGGACACAACTGAGATGCGTCGTGGCTTTCCATTTTTTTTATTCTGAACTTCGGGATGAAGTTCTAATTAAGTAGGGGTGTATGTAGTGCCCCTAGACTTGTGTAGACATTGAGGGCACCTGCTGAGTGACTCGGCTGATTGAAACATTAATTAAATAACCTTTTGACCTTATTTTTTTGAGTATGTGTATCTGAACTGTTGAGGTAAATGAATAATTGCATATGTTAAACGATTAGCTATGACTATGGAAAATTATGTTGATGGATAATGCTTAATGACTAGCTGTATGGTGATTATCTATTTGGCGACGAAATGTATATTTGATAAGATGAATGAGCAGTTTGAATAAATCATAAATGTTTAACAATGCTAGAGTTAGAAACCAGATGATGATTGTTGAGAACAGTGCTACTAATAATTTGTTGCGAGAAGTGTGTGTAGAAACAAGTGAGACGGTTCACCAACGGACACACAAAGGAACATGGAGGGTCATAGAGTACGGGTAAATCACACACAGGGGAAATGACGACGATGTCAACTTCCGACAAGAATACCACGCATGAGCAGATAAGCATTGATCCGCTTGCTCAAGAGGAATGCGTGAGGACGTACGAGGTGGGCCACGACGGAGCTGGTCACGTACGAGTTGAGGGGCGCGCAGTGAGAACGGACTCACTCCTCAGCGCCATTAGTCCCTAGATAGCATGTAGACGGAGGATGGATGGTAACGATTCCTAAAATCCCTACAAAAGTTCCCGCAAGTCAAAACGGAAAGATGGTGGCAGAAGGGCCCGACGATGCGGTACCCTGTCGAGAACGGAAAGAACGGATGCAAGGACCCAACGATGAGGTACCATGCCAAGGAATGGAAACCATGGATGACTGGACCCGACGGAGTGGTGCCATGTCAAGGAATTAAAATTAAGGAACTAGGAGCCCAACGGCGCGGCACCGTGATCCTAGTGAGTTTGATTGTTAAATTTAACTGCATAAAAACTTATGAGAATAACTCTAGATCATTACTTAGCAAATGCATAAAAATAATTTAGGCATTTGCACATGAATAGTTATTTTTGTTGAGCATTTAAAATAATAGAAATCATTATTTAGGAGCAAAATAGAATCCTAAGATTAGACACCTAGTCAACTAAAATCTAGGAGTTAATTAAAATATCTGGGGGACAAACTGGAGCAAACTTAGGGGTGTTGGTGCACTTCCTAGAGAAAATGACACTTGGATGGGTGAGTGTTTTAATTAAATAAATAATTAAAAATATTTAATTATGCATGAAGCGACATGTGTCGCATGAGATTTTCCTTTATAAGGAAGACTTGGGGAATGGGAAAAGGGCCCATAATTTGGACGATTGTCGTAATTTTGGAATGCCTCAAAGACTTGCTGCTATCTAAGGGTTTGGCTGAGAAATCCTGGTGGGAAGGGAAGCCCAAGCTGAATTTCTGAAATACTTGTGTGAGCTCTACGACCCAAAGCTCGGGGGAGGCCATGCGACTGAAAGCATGAGCCTATGGTTGGGTGGCGAAGCTAACGGTTGCTTCGCATATGGTTAAACGAGCTTTGCTGGAGGGATCCTACGGAAGACGCAGACAACAATGGACCAGCTGGATCGGGTTGACAGGTTAAGGTTTGCTTATTTTTGTTAAGTTATTCACTCTTTTATTTTATTTTTCCAATAACTATAATGGCTAATTTGTTTGTATGAAGTTTTTAAAGTTTCAGGTTCAGTTCAAGGAGACCCTAAAGGAGGGGTCCTACACATTAATTCTCTTAAAAAATACATTGCATCTTTATATATTTTATGTACTTTGAAGCCTCCTCTTTTAGAATATTAAGTTTATTCAAACATTCTTTGATGAAGATAATGATGGTTATTAACATCCACTTTAGTATACAGACTTTAAAAAATGTAAGGAATCACTTGGTTTTCTTTAAAATTATATTTATGTGTTTGAAAAACTTTAAGAAAATCATTCCTAGATTGTCATAGTTGCGACAAGTTAAAAGGTTAGAAATGTCAATATTGTAAGAGAATAACCTCAAGAAAGGAAGATGCCCCTATGGACCCATTGGACAACTTCACCTTATTCTCGGGCTATTTCATCAACCACTTGTTAAGTTTTTTGTTATTTTGGGAATGTCCATTTTTTCATTTTAATTTATACCAAAATCCACAAATTTGAACTTAGTAGACAAAAAATAAATACATAAAACCATGACACGGGGGCTTCACTCAATAAACCACTATCATAGCACATTCATTCATGGCATATGAAACAATACCCCTAATTTCACTAAATATTGGAAAATACCTTCCAAAATCGCTTTTTTCAACCCCCTCCCAATATGCCTTCCCAATTTAAAAAAACCCCTATTTTCACTAGATATTGTATGTATCAATTTTTTCATTAACATTTTTTATACCCCTTTATATTTCTACCTAGTATATTGATATGATACCCCTCTTATGACCCCACATGCATTCTACAATGCACCTTGATTCTTTCGATGTATATTGTGGATGCACATTACTTCACCCACAATGCAATTCCTCAACCACATATCATTATGATTTGCAACATCTAATGGTCTAATGAAGAGATAGGAGATCACTTCTTGTATGTCACTAGAGCCAATGCACATAGTAAAACATTTAGATTGCATGTTGTAGTTCCCCAATCGCTGACTAAGCATGTTGTGGGATGCGTATCCAAGCCCCCAGCGCCTGTAACAAGCTCTAGGAGGTTGACTAAACCTCCCAAGGCCTGTAATAGGCACGAGTGGTTGGGTATTCAAGCCCCCAAGGCCTATCGAGGGCCTATAACAGGCCCTGGAGGCTTAGAGCCTCCCAAGGCTATTGGTAACAATTGTCTGAGTGCTATTGGTAACAATTGGCTGTCAATGACCATTGTCTCTCGACTATGATCGACTGGAAACCCACTTCACCATGAAACCCCCTAGCCTCAAGCATGCCTCAAGACGCGATTTCCCTGTGTACTGGTAAGCCCGATCCTTGCCTCAACTTGATTTCTCATTTGACCATGATCCTTCCATCTCCATTTGGCAGATATTTGTCAGCACGCCCATATAAAAAAGACCCCAAAGTATTTTTGTATTGTTACATTAAATAAAAAAAACCCTTTTCCCCTTAATATATCATGGGGGGTTCACTCAGTGAACTTGTTACATAGCATGATCGTTCGCATGATATTAAAGAATATCCCTATTTTCACTAAATATTGGAAAATGCATCCTAAAATTGTATTGTTGAACCCCCCTCCCAATATGCCTTTCTAATTAAGAAAACCCCTAGTTTCACCAGATATTGTAGGTATCCAATTTTATCAACCCATTTTTAACACCCCCTTTATATCATATTACCAAGTTGTAACAAATAGGAGCCCTAACACATCTTAGTATAAGCAAACAAGATGCTAAATAAAATAATAGTATAATGCTAATAATGATCCCACTAGGATTCCAAGGGTGACTGATCAATTTGTAGCATTGGATAGCGGAACACCCAAAGAAATAGTACTTGGGAAGGAAAAATGCATAAAATGCAACCTAGTCAAGAGATCAACATAACAAAGAATGTAAAAGACTGATAGTCCAATTGTTAGTGCAATTCTTAGAAAATATGAGAATTGAAAATGTTTCACACCACAACCTACCAATCTACCAATTTTATATCATGTAAATACGAATATAGCCATAGAGAACTCATGTTTTCTATAAGCTTAATAAATTAAACTCCATAAAAATGCAAAATTGAAACCCTTTTGTGGAGGGACACCCCTACCTTCCTATCAAAACAAACATCATTGATGTAACATACCCTTTTAGCTGGAAAATATTTTGTGTTAACAAAAATTATTATAACTTTTACTGTAAAGTTTTATATTGGATAGGTGTCCAAGGATGACAGTAATTTGCACAATATATTATTATTAAATAAATAAAATAGGAGACAAACACCTAAGAGGACTGTTGAAAGAGTGGTTACTGATCCACTAGGTGGAATGGAATCTAGGGTAGAAGGCAATGGACAAGTGACAGCATCATGATGCAACTAACTAGCTGTTGGTATGGGACAACTCCCTTGAAATTTGGTCATAGTGCCCTGAAAGATGGGACTGGAGCTTGAGGCTCATTTATTCTAAACTGACCACTAAAGACCTAGGCAGTCTATATAATAGCTATCAAATTTTGAAATGAGGTTCATCACTTTTCCTGACAAGGAAATTTACCTTGGGGTTCTGCTGTGTTGCACCCAAGATATTTGATGAGGGGATATTCTATGTTTTTTATCATGTTATGAGTCTGCTAAAATCTGTTTGAGTCCAAGATACTAAGTTTTAAATAAATTATTTGAGAATTGGTATGAGTACAGTGAACCAATCAACCAATAAAAACTCTAATGAACAAACATTGTAGAAACATGTGTCTAATGAGTAAATCCATAAAGAAATCCATAAAGATCCATAGTCCCTAAGTAACACTTAGATCCTCAATTGGTTCAATTCTTGTTAGAACTAGTCAAATTTATAATAAATTTGTATTAGCAGATCACATAGTTTGATGTGTAAGCTGTAATCATCTATGGTTAATAAGAGTAGAATGCTAAGTGGTTTGTAGGTAAAAAAATATTGAACACCTAGATATGATCCTCGAGACCAATTTGCTATATTTTTTTGAATGCTACTGACTATTTTTTATAGTGGGGTGGGGGGAAAGGGAATCTATTTCTGTTATGTTAATTTTAGTTTTTCAAAATATTTAAATCAGAAAAGTCTTATCAATGTGTTTTCTTATACAATTCTCTATCAAGGTAATGTCAAATCCACACATAGTAGAACTAATTTGGATTGAATATTGAGAGAATATCTTATGTGGAAGGGATCTCCACTCTTGCCAATGCTCAATTTTTTTGTATACTAAAAAAGAAAAGAAGATAAAAAATGACTCTTTCAAAAGAAAAACCATGCAAAATTGGATTGCAACATTGGAAATAGTAGTTATCTATTAATGTGGAACCTAATCGAGGAGTGAAAACTAATGTTCATACAGATGATCCTATCTATAATGAGGGAGTGAATGCTGCAAAGACAGTCAATAATTACTATGGTAGAAAGAGGAGAGTGAATGCATGCAGTCTGCCTAAGTAGAATGTGTAGTTTAGAAGACCTGCTTATACTCTTGGTGCTTTCCTGAAAATACAAATGGGGAGGATGAACATATACAAATACACATAAGAAGGCCCACTTATAGTAATGTTGACCGCGAATGTAGAACAATAGACCAATACAATTTGATTGAAGAGGCTAATTTGACTTCAACATGAGCCAATGTACTCAATTTGTTACTAAAGGAAAATTTGCAGTTGCGGTGACATGTAAAATGTAATCAATATTTTGTCTACACTCTGAGATCATTTGTTAAATACCCATATATAAGAGAAAACTGTACTTGCTTTGTAAGATCTACAGGTGCCTTGGAAGATGGATTCATTATATTGCAGGCTTGCTTTCCCATAAAATGTCGAAATAAAGTAGATTTACATCTACTTCGCTATTGTAGATATCTCTCTTTCAATGATAGTTGGTGGTGCACAACACCTGGATCTTAAAGATCATTTGTGACATACTAAATAATTAAAATATGCCCAACGTGTTTAAATATGGGATGGAATGAAATTGTGAGATAATACAAAAGGAACTAAAATTGAGTTGGTTGTTTTCCATAGTCACTCTAAGAATAGAACAAAAGCTAAATAGAGAAAACGATAACTAGATTTTTTGCCAAAGGAAAACACTACAAAAGCCTAAAGGTTGTAATTTCAAGACCATTTATGACACATCTAGTCACTTCCATTGCAACAAATATTGACAAATTGATGAAAAATGATGTTTACGTTTTCCTGCTACTTCATTTAAGGGAAAAAACTAGAATGAAAGATGATGTAAAAATGGGCACTGGAACTTACATAGTTGTACAATGAGAAAGAAAAGTTTCATATTAGCAAGAGCAAGAGGAGAACGATGATATCTAGGCACCACTTTGACAATGAGCATCTAAATATATTTTGTTGACCTTGAAAATAAAACTATTGCAACAGCTTAAATTGTACCCTCTTCAACATAGTGCATCTGAGATCTAACATTCTTTTTGTTGTGCTACTCTCTAGACCCCAACAACCATATCTAGTTTTGGGTTTCACCAAACTGCCTAGAGAGGGATGGTTTGTAAAAGTCATTGATGATGTTCTTTTCATAGTCCGTCATTGAGTTTGAAATGATCTCCCTTTGTATTGAGGCAGGCCTGATATTTATTGAAACTTGTTCACCAATATTTGTTGCGTGCACATCTTCTCACTAGTCTTACACTACGGTAAGGATCAAAACCAAAATTACCAATCACAGTGACGACATCCTTAGTGAATTTAAGATAGATTTTTCTTTTAATTCTATCTTTCCCAAGCTCTACATGTATTTGAACTATGCAATTAATCCGATGAAAGACTAAATGTTGGAATACAATACACTAATCCACTTGATTCATGAACTTCATATATAAAGCCTGTCGAGCAACGCCCATCACTCAACTTTTCATTAGTTCATAAACTTCCTCGTAGGTTGTCACATGATGATCCACGAAATTTCCATGGATATAAATTTGGGTTGTATTATAAACACTATTAAATGATCCTTTATACGCTTCATTTTCCAGGCAGCATACAAAGAAAAGGGTCTGTTGTCTGCACATATTTGTGAATTATTCCTTTAGCTCCTAAGTGCTTTCCTTGGTGGACATCCCATGTAGAAATCCGCTTCAACACAAGGATTTAAAACTTGACAATTTCTAGTACTTTCATCCCTTTGAATCAAGGTATTTGTATTTATAGCGTCTTCTACATTGGAAAAAAAGTCCATACATCATGCTTCTTAATTTTCTTTTAGAGTATAATATCTCTACATAGAACCACCAAAAGGAAGCTTCTTTTGCCATTCTTTATTATGTTTTGGAGTTGGGATATGAACCTCATTTGCAACCCTATCATAAAATATATCAACTATCTTGATGAAGTGAATCAACTCCTCGACCCCCCTTGCAACACATCCCAGACCAATTAAATCAGTTAAGAGGGCCTTATACTCTAATGCTTCAAATATGACATGCCAAAGTGATAAAGCCTACATCCATAGACGGTTCCAGAGTATTATTTGATGCATAACCTCAAGATATGATAGTCCCTTTAATCATAGCAAGAAATATGCTACTCATAAGGCTTCAATATAGTTGCACGCAATCTTGAACTGAGAATATAAAAGAGCGAGTAAGACTTTTGAACTTGTTTGTAGAAAAAACATTAACCATTTTTTTAACCATCAATGTATGAATCTAGAGATTTATTCATGTGGTTCTAATAGCAATGCACATCTCCAAGAGTAGCACCAAACATCAACATAACAGACTATCCCTGTAAATGCACACATTCGAAAGAGGTCAAAAAATAATCGTGGGATGGAGTTTTATCAAGAAACAATGAAGGAAAAGGACTCGTTGATAGAATCCACTCTATCATGGGATTTTGATGTTAGGGTATATGGAAGCTTATTCAAATAGTATATCTTGCAAAAAGAATAATATGTAGGAAGACAACAGGGTTTGTAGTGTTTCTAAACTGCAGGGGTTTTAGTGTTTCACAATAGTTCTAATAGAGAACTAAGCCAGCGAAAAAATTGAAGGCAACAAGGTTTGAAAATGATGAGATTTCACAATAGTTTTGATGGAAACCCATGTGATTCGCAAAACATAAAATGATGATATCTAAGCTTGGACTGACTTAGATAAGCATGGGGCAGCAGTACAAGCTAACTGAATTATTAATGTGTCCGATTGTGCTGATATACCAGTCGAAGTAATTGATGCTGGAATTAAAAAAGATGTGACTATTTTATCACCTGTAGCAGTAGCAGACATGATATTGCTGAGACAAAAAATGTTGAAGCAGAGGAAATTGAAGAAAATGAGAATTGTGATGGATTTGTGAGAAAAAACGAGCATGTGCAGAATGTAGAAGATGAATCCCGCAGTGCTCAATCACATGTGGATGAGGGTACCAGAACTGCAATGCATTAGTTTGTGAATTGGAGAATCCAACTATGTTCATTGCTGATGAAGATTATGAAATATATGGCCTCTTTGAAACAGAGGTTAAAGCACATGAACTTGAATTTGATGACGATCTCTTATGTAATGATGAATGCTTACCAATGATGGCAGAGAAGAAGCCTATTGACGAATTTGTGCGTGAAGGACGAATCCTGCTTAACATTCAAAATCAAGAAGATGCTTTGACGACTGCTGAAGCTGTCTGAAGACAATTTGATGAAAATAGCGTTTGAGATGCTATATTTGTGGCTGCCAATAGAGCACCTGACGTAGAAAACAATGATTTTGATGCAGACTTGAAGTTAATTCCTGAATGGATTGAAAGGCTGAAAATGTTGAAGATGTCAATTGTGTTACTGTTGACGACTGTACATCATAGTTGCAGAGGTTGAAAACATCGATAAAGGGCACCAGCAAGAGATTTTGAGATTGCTAAGAAACAACAGTATGAATGTTGAAATCATTTTTGAAATGGAAGTTTGTAAGAAAGAAAATTTGGAAGAAGAATCTCTTGAAAGCATTCTCATGTTGTGAA
This sequence comes from Larix kaempferi, assembly GCA_027924585.1. Classification (NCBI taxonomy): domain Eukaryota; kingdom Viridiplantae; phylum Streptophyta; class Pinopsida; order Pinales; family Pinaceae; genus Larix; species Larix kaempferi. The sequence goes on from BSBM01001806.1 coordinate 141,013, forward strand.
TTGTTGAAGATCTCAAGTATCATCTCTACTTTACAGGAGACTGTTGAACAAATCAACAGTTCTATTGATGATATTGAAAGGAATATAACTTTAAAGGTCATAGAGTCTGAATAGATTTTGAACCTGATATGGTTGAAATATCACATATTACTGCAATAGCAGGAGATTTAAAGGATGTTGTGTCACAAGATGAAGATAAAAATTAGAAAGATATTCTTGATTTTTCTGATAGTTCGTTTGGGTGTGCAGGTATTAAGAACAACCAAATAGCTACAAAATCTAAGTTGCATGAGAGCATTGAAAATAAATCTGAAAAAGATATTAGCAAAGAAAATCAAATCAAAGAAGATTATCTTCAGGACTAACTCATAAAAGAGGAATCGATTAAAGTAGATGAAAAAGATTGAAATAATTTTGAAGGAAGAAGTTGATGAAGTCTTCACTGTAGATAAAGGGAAATTTGATAAAGATGACTCTATAAGCAGAATTTCCATTTCTTTAGATATTCAAAGATGTAATACAGAGAGGGGGAGCAGTAGTAGCTCTAACCCATGTTGAATTCTTCAAAGAGGTTGCACATGAAGAAAAATATAGAGATGAAGGAAGCTTATCATCTGATGATGGTGTTGAAGATTCACAGAAAGATGAAGGAAGCTTATCATCTGATGATGGTGGATACGGGGAGGATGGTGCGCTACTCAACTTGGATAATCCAATGGGTTCTGCTGCGCCAGGCAACAAATGGCAGGGCTGATCAAATAAAATGGTGGGATTACGCTGCGCTATTCAACTGGACTAATACACGGGGGAGCTGCTGCACTCTACTAATCAACTTGGATAATTGGCTTGGATACCCGGATACTCTACTTGGTTTCTCAACTAGGCTATTCAGCTTGGCAGTTCTATTTTTGTCCAGTAGATATGTATCTAGCACCACCAAGTGATGGAGTACTCATAGGACCAAACTTTTGTCTTTCCACCCATCCATAACAATAGAATACTCTGCCCTCACCTATTATAGGAGAGCGAAGGAGCACATTTTCGTCCTCCGTGGGACAGCCATTGGTTACTTACATTAGTCCGTTGAGTTAATGGATTCACATCCAGCATGAGTCCTTGGATTTATGGAGTAAACAGCTTGAGGATCTGATGATGGTGTTGAAGATGCACATAATTTTTTTTTTGTTTCTGATTGTGTTGGAAATGATTGTTGCCTTACCACTGATAGAACTAATATAGAAGGACATTTAGATGGAATGTTGATGCTTCCATGCAGCATAAATCAAGATAAAAGGAAATAAGATAAATATAATGTTAAATTTAATTTTAATGAGGAATGGCTTATAGAGCCTAGATATGATGATAAATATGTGCAAGAAGAATCTGAAAATGAGAGGGACAAAGAAAATTGTGAGCTCTGAAAAGGACCATCAATAATTATTTAAAAATATTGATGATGAAAATGGCAAATTTGTGGCTAAACCTGTAGATATTGAAGAAAAATATATAAGTATTTTTGAAGGAATGTAAAGAAGTGTTTGTGCATTATTTTTTAGAAATGGAGTTCTGAGGAAATCAGGAACTACTATGATTTGGTGTTACAGATAAAACCTTCAGAGCAGTATTATGAGTGTAATGAAACTGAGGACAGTAAATGGGATTTCAATATTCCCATATTGCAGAAACCAGATTTGTTGAAGAATAATGAAATAGACTATGAAATGAAAGAGATTATTAGGTTGTTGCATAAACATGGTAAGATGAAATGTCCAATTGTTGATAATAGCAAACCAATAGAATCAAAGAAAATTTTGAATATGCAGAAAAGGGTAAAAATGAAGTTGATTGAAGACTTAATGAATGAAGTGAATAGTGATCCTAAAACAGAAAAAGAGATAACTGAGAAGAATGCGAATGTTCGAGTTGCATCTAGAGAAATCAGGAGATAAGCATGGGGCAGCAGTACAAGCTAACTGACTTATTAATGAGAAATCAGAAATCAGGAGATAAGCATGGGGTAGCAGTACAAGAGATAAGCAAGCTGTCTATTGAGAAATCAGGAGATAAGCATGGGGCAACAGTACAAGCTAACTGACTTATTAATGTGTCTGATTGTGCTGATATACCAGTTGTTGAATGTATCAATGTGAAATATCTGAGCGCATTTGACCTACTATAGATCTCATTTTCTTTAAGAAAATGGATTGTAATTATAAATTAAGTTATCTATCAATTCTGATTCTCATAAATGATGGATTCTAAATATGTATAATTATCAATTCAGAACACATTTTCATCTATTAATAATGAAAACATGAAAAACAAATCTTTAAATATAAAATATAAAATTGCAATTCTTACCTCACCAAAATCACAAAAGAGACACAAAACATATCCACCGACCCCAACGACAAACATAATATATCTTTAAAATTTTGTTTTGAAAACTTAATAAGGATGAATTCTGGGATGAAAATTTGCATACCCTTTGAACTGGGCTAGTTCCCAGCCGGTGATGACTGAAACATTATAAAATCATGCGATGCCTCCCTCCAGTTGTTGAATGTATCAATGTGAAATCTCTGAGCTTCATTCCATGTCGTTCCATGCCGTTAGAAATCGTCTGCATAAATACATTAACTAAGTCAACCTCATTGGGAATCCAAAGGCTAAACCTCCAAAAACAGAGGGAATACCCTTTTTCCAATATTCACCTTTTCATACAATCCAGACAATTTTTTTGGGATTGATCGAACACTCAAAGGATATTTCCAGATGAAGCTCAACAGTCGAGATGGCAAGCTTTGTCCTGCCATCTAAAACCCCTTCTATTTCTACATCTCAGTTCTTTACAAATGCCCTTACTCTTCAAGATTTGAGCACCTTTTGTGCAGATTACCCACAAACTACTTTCTTGAATATCCAATGAAGAAGCTATGCATTCCTTGGAAATATTCAATATTAGGACATTAGGGTACCATGGCGGCTGTGCACAATTCAAATGCTATGAAGACAGAGGTTTTCATTATTTTGTCAATCGTGGCTATTCTTTTTTGACGAATCCTGATATATCTACAAACAATAATAGCCTATCAGTATCATGAAAGGCGGATCAAAGCAAGAGAGGTGGATAAAGGGTATTAGTGTCTTTCAATAATCCCATCAAACTATCCAACCCCGGCACAAAGTATTTCTCCAAACCATGGTTACCCTGAAGGCCAAGTGGGTATAAAAAATAATGCTCCAAAGCCTCAAATCTAAAAAACCAAATGAAAATATACAGCACAAAGTATTTCTCCAAACCCTGGTTACCCTGAAGGCCAAGTGGGTATAAAAAATAATGCTCCAAAGCCCCAAATCTAAAAAACCAAATGAAAATATACAGGCACTTTAAAGATTAAAAAAAACAATTCAAGATTAAAGACTCTTTCCACATATCGTTGCTACAGTTTTAAATTTAAAGAGAACAAAATAAAATGAGAATAAGAAGCTACCACGCTAGAATCCTCCATCGCTGGTGTTGAATGCCCTTGTTATTCAGCGGTGGCAACACCAGTGTTGAAAACCCCTGTTATTTGGCAGGGGAGACCATTTTTCTGAGTTTATTTGGCAGGGGCTTGCTCTGTTCCTACCCTTCCCACCTTTGCTTCTGTACGGGTAAGCTATGTAACTCGATCAAGGTAACCTTACTTTCGAGTTGGATCTGTCGCTGAATATGGAGAAATTGCAAATGGAGGAAGTTGTATGACTAAAACCTCCTCGGGAGAGAGCAAACCCAAACACAGAGCAGAAATCCGTACCAAACCCAAACACACAGGCAAACCCAATTAACACATGAAAGAAGTTGGAATGATTGCCAGAAGATGTGCCCATTTCAATTACAGCGCCGCGCCTTATCCCTCTACTTACAAGAGCAAACAATATTTTTCCCTCTCCCGCCATAACTTCAAAAATATTGACAGCGATTGCAGTTGATAAATGCAGTCGGCTGGTAGATGGGTGAATCATAAATGTGGACAGATGGTTTTGCAGTCCGAAGCGAAAGGCTTTTGTCTTATTTAAGACATTTTGAAAATATTTAAAAATAATTTAAAAATAAAATATATATTTTAAGACAAAAGGAAGCTTTTTGTCTTAAATTTTCGTCTCAATTACCCCCTTAGTGTAGTAGTGCATTTATCTAGGTCAGCATTTGGACATATGAATCAATCTGATGATTTGGAGGTTATTCCTCGGCACTCCCAAATAAAATAACCCCCAATATTTATATTACTATGTCAAATTAAAAACCCCCCTTGACCCCTTAATACGGGGCAATATATTTTTGAGGTTTTTAAGAGTATTCAACCCCCCAATATGAATGGACGTGATATGATATTGCCTCACTAGTGAACCCCCCGTGTAATATATAAGCAATATAATTTTTTGGCTTTCATGAATATTTAATACCGCAATATGAATGAACGTGGTATTATATTGCCTTCTAGTGAAGTCCCCGTGAACCATGATAACATAACCCAAATGTGAAAACCCTCATTATGAAGCCATAAAAAGTTAAACCATAAAAACCTAAAACCACTTAAATTCCTCAATGCTTGCGAATTTATTTTTCTTTTCATTAATGCTTGTGGATTTATTTTTGTTTTCATTAATGCTTGTGAATTTATTTTTCTTTTCATTTTGTAGTGCTCTAGTTTAATTTTATTTGTTATTTTTAGTATTCTTTAAAAAATGGAAAAATGTGGCCAAAATATTTTTAATCCTTTGATAATAGTTGGGGGATTAATAAAACAAGAAGATAGAATGGTTGACCTCTCCATCTTTTGTTTCACTTGGACTCTACCTTGTTGTTTTGTTTGGTTTCTGGTCCTTAAATCATGAAACATATTTTAGAAACCCCAAATATTTTAGATGGAAACCATGAGGACAAGCTTTGTCCATGCCAACTATTGTAATGAAAATGTAAAACCCCAATTTTATCCCACCCATCTCTTCTTATTTTTACATGGATTGATGTGCAATCTAGACTTTAGTGACCTCTAGAAAGTAATGTTATGAACAAAACCTCTCCTTGTCTAAAATTTTACGTGATTTTTAGCAAAGGCCTCTTTGATTTATTGTTTCCTTTGTCATGTTGTTTCACTTGGTCTATGTCTCATTTGCTCATTTTCCCTTTAATTGTCAAATTATAAAACTTATCTTGAAATCCACAACTTATCCTTGTAAAAAAATATTTTGTGAAGGTGAAGTAGATGTTAAGACACCGTGGATCTCACACCCTTATGCAATGTGATAGTTCTCTAGAACCAATTTGGATATCATATGTTTATTTTTCACCCAAAGATATGTATGCCTTCTTTGTGAGACTATTCCACACCTTATAAATATAATAGTTAGGAAACATATGCTATAGGAGGAACGAGAAGAAGATAGTGTGAGGCACCTGCAACAATTAATTAATACGAATATGCGAAATAGAAGAAATGACAGAACTCAGAATCACTTTTATATTGATCACAAGCCACTTCGAGGGGGCAACCTCCTATGAGCAAGCTCAATACAAATAACTTCACGGTGCCTTCATAGGTCTCAACACACACTTATATACTAATTCTAGGCGCCAATACTATGGGTCGAAACCATGGTCCGTTACAAACTATGGATCAACAATACTACAGGCGACTTACAAAGCATATGCGCCAACAACAATAACACAAACTATTGATCAACAAATACTACGGGACGACTTACAAAGCATATGCGTCCAACAACAACATACTAACAAAGTAAAGACATGGGTTCCTAACATCCCCTCCCCCTTAAAAAAATATTTGTCCTCAAAGCTTTAGATGTGGAAATTGTTGTTGAATATGAAGGAGTGGTTCCCATGTAGCATCCGCTGGTTGCATGCCGTGCCACTGAATTAAGACCTCTGTGATAGAGCGAGAGCGAAGCTGACGCGTGCGCCGATTGAGGATGGCCTCTGGCTCCAAAAGGATGGATCCTTCATTATCCAGTTCGGGTAAAATCATTTGTCCGCTGATGTTGGTGCCAAGAAATTTCTTCAGACAAGAGACATGAAAGACTGGATGAATGCGGGAAGAAGGAGGAAGTTCCAATTTATAAGCAACGGACCCAATCTTCTGAAGAATCCGATATGGCCCATAGAACTTTGGAGCGAGCTTATGATGCCCTTTGAGTTTCAAGGAGGATTGTTTGTACGGTTGGAGATGAAGAAAAACATATCGCCGACTTGAAAAGTGCGCTCCGAACGGTGCTGATCAGCTTGTTGCTTCATGCAATTTCTTGCGATGTGAAGATTGTCCCGCAAAATGCGAAGAATCTGATCGCGGTTTCGAAGGACTGTGTCAACTTCCTGAACTGGTGAACTGGTGGGGGTGTATGGAAGAAGAGCTGGAGGTTCCTGACCATAGACTACTTCATATGGGGTCATTTTAGAGGTAGTGTGGTAAGAGGTATTGTACCACCATTCAGCGAGAGGGAGTCACTTTGCCCACTGATGTTGTTGTTCCGAGGTGAAGCAACGAAGATAAGTTTCCAAGCATTTATTGACGATTTCAGTCTGACCATCTGTTTGTGGGTGATACTCTGAACTCATCTTCAGTTTGGTGCTAGTGTGGCAAAATAGTTCTGTCCAAAAATGACTGGTGAAAGTCGCATCACGATCCGAGACAATGGAAGAAGGGATGCCATGAAGACGAAAGATCTGATCCAGAAAAATTTGAGCGACAGAGGAGGCTGTATAGGGATGGCTAAGAGCACAAAAATGACTATATTTGGAGAGGCGATCAACCACAACAAGAATCACTATCTTCCCACCAGATTTAGGGAGCCCTTCAATGAAATCCATATAAATATCTGTCCAAATCCGTGTAGGTATGGGCAAGGGTTCAAGCAATCCTGGAAGGAGTGTTGTTTCACCCTTATTGCGCTGGCAAGTATCACATTCGGCCACCATCTGTTGAATTGTCCTTTTCATGCACTACCAAAAGAAGTTACGCCGTGCTCGTTCATACGTTTTGAGGAACCCAGAGTGCCCTGCCGATGGAGAAGCATGGAGTTCATAGAAGACAGCCTGTTGAAGATCTGTGCTCTGGGGAAGCACCAGATGACCCTTGTATCGCAGAGAAGCACCATCCCAAGAATAATGTGGTATAGCAGAAGGGTTGTTGGTCAAGCGTTGGATGATTTGATATAAGGAAGATTCATTGACATAACCCTGTTGAACAGATTGCAACCAATTTGGAACAGGCATAGAAATAGCTGAAAAAGAACCTTGGGCATCAAATGTGCGAGAAAGAGCATCTGCCACAATATTGTCTTTACCCTTCTTGTAAATGATCTCATAGTCATAAACCATGAGTTTGCTAACCCATTTCTATTGTGCTGGGGAGGAGACACGCTAGTCCAAGAAATATTTCAGACTCTGGTGATCAGTCTTGATGCAGAAATGATTCCCTAATAGGTATGGGCGCCACTTCTGTACTGCATGCAAAATAGCCATCATTGCTTTCTCATAGGTAGAGGCAGCTAAATTCTTACCTGAAAGGGATTTGCTGGTGAACGCAATGGGGTGTTCATCTTGAAGGAGAACAACACCAAGTCCATTGCCGCAAGCATCACTCTCAATAGTGAAGGGCTTGGAAAAATCGGGCATAGCTAGCACAGGTGTAGTACACATAGCTTGTTTTAGTTTTTCAAATGCACACTGAGCAGCAGGTGTCCATGTAAAAGCATCCTTTTTCAATAGAGCAGTTAATGGAGCTGCAATCTTCCCATAATCCTTGACAAACTTGTGGTAGTAGCCAGTCAACCCCAAAAAACCACGAAGGCTCTTAAGTGTCTGAGGATGTGGCCAATTGTTCATGGCATCGATTTTGGAAGGATCCACGTGAACCCTTTATGCTGAGATAATGTGCCCGAGATACTCAACTTCCTTCTGTCCAAAAACACATTTAGACTGCTTGGCATGGAGATGATGGTCAGAGAAAAGTTGCATGACAAGATCCAGATGCTGGGAATGTTCATCCCATGTTTTACTATAGATGAGGATATCATCAAAGAATACCAGAATGAATTTCCGCAAGTAGGGTCGAAATATTTTATTCATTAAGGCCTGTAATGTGGAAGGAGCATTAGTGAGGCCAAAGGGCATGACCAAAAACTCATAATGGCCATCATGTGTGCGGAAAGCTGTTTTAGGAATATCATCCTCATGAACCCGAATTTGATGATACCCCGAACGAAGATCCAACTTGGAGAAAAAGTGAGCCCCATGAAGCTCATCAAGAAGCTCATCAACAATAGGAATTGGAAACTTATCCTTGATGGTGAGGTGATTAAGTGCTCAGAAGTCAATGCAGAGGCGCCATGACCCATCTTTTTTGCGGACCAGAATAACTGGAGAAGAAAAGGAACTAGTGCTTGGGCGAATAATACCTTGCTTCAATAAGTCCCGAACGAGCATTTCAATCTCTGTTTTTTGGTGAAATGGGTAGCGATCGGGCCTGATGTTGGGAGGAACGCTGCCAGGAAGGATCTGAATACGATGGTCTTCTGGCCTGGAAGGTGGCAATCCCACTGGTTCAGCAAAAACACCTGTATATCAATCCAGAATTTGTTGTAGATCCAAAGGAGTAGTGGAGACCGCTGATGGTTGCATCTGGATGGAATGGATCTGAGCGATGACACCATGTGAATTCTTCTTGAGGAGTTTTTCCATGCGATGTGAACTGATGATGCTGAGAGAACCTGGTTGTAATCCTGTCAATGTGTGTTTTTGTCCATTGAGGGAAAATTGCATCCAAAGTTCATCAAAATCCCATAAGATAGGGCCAAGTGTGCGTAGCCATTGAGCGCCCAAAACCACATCACATCCGCCTAAGGGAAAGGCAAACATGTCAGAGCGCAAGGTGTAATCTCCCATAGAGATACGCACATTTCAACACTTACCTTTGCAAGGTAAGGTGCCCCCATTAGCAACCATGACTTCAAAGTTGGAGCAAGGATGGATAAAACAATCAGCTTGTTTGGCGATCCGAGGGTCAATGAAATTATGAGTGCTACCAGAATCAATGAGTATTGTAAGAGGAAGCTTCGTGAAGTAACCCCTGACCCACATTGTTTGGGGGGTGGTGATTCCAGCTAAAGCGTGGAGAGATATCTCTGGCTGGTCATCCTGAGACGGAGGGTCAATAGGCGGTTCCTGAATGTCGATCGGAGCATCCAGTGTTTCTGGATCTTCGTCACCAATTTCAGAGGCAGGAGAAGACTCCACATCCAAGAGATAGAGCTTTTGCTGAACACATCTATGTCCCCGAGTGAATTTCTCATCACAATTATAGCAAATCCCCTTTTCTCTGCGTGCTTGCATCTTTGTTTCAGACAAACGCTTGATAGAGGTCGGTCGAGGAGCCTGCGGTATAGGTGGTCGCTGAGAACCCATATTTCGGAAGGGAACAAAAGTGGGCTTGGAGCGTTGTTGGGCTGCAATCTTGTCTTCTGCCAACTTAGCCAACCCTAGGGCTTCCATCATTGTGTTGGGACATAAAATTTTGACCTCAGAGCGGATGGCATCCTTTAGACCACTGATAAAACAACTCCGGTAAAAGTCATCAGACAATCCTTCGATGTGGTTGGATAGATTCTCAAATTCGGTTTGACACTCTCTCACCATGCACTAGGACCAAATCGTTGCAAAAGGAGCTCGCAAAAGTTTGGCCATTTGGGCTCTGTATGAGCCTTGATGTACCAACGGTACCATTGAAGAGCTTCCTGTTCCAAGTGAAAGGATTCCAGCGGAACTTTGTTGACATCAAAAGTATTATGCAGACTGAAATACTGTTCTGCATGATAGATCCATCAAGTTGGATTAGTACCATTGAAGCGAGGAAAATCAAGCTTCGGACCACGGAAATTGGTGGAAGAGGAGAACCCATTGTCTGATGAAGACTCGAACTGTCGTTTGTTGTTCATAGCTGAATGTTCAAGATGGAGGCCGAGAAATTTTTCATCCAGATCCTGGAGTTTGGCTTGGATGGCTGCAAGTGCTTCCTCCATGGTTTTTGCTCCTGCACGGGTGACAACCATAACCAGGAGTTTTTTTGGGTGGAAGAGGAGAACCCATTGTCTGATGAAGACTCAGACTGTTGTTTGTTGTTCATAGCTGAATGTTCAATATGGAGGCCGAGAAATTTTTCATCCAGATCCTGGAGTTTGGCTTGGATGGCTACAAGTGCTTCCTCCATGGTTTTTGCTCCTGCACGGGTGACAACCATAACCAGGAGTTTTTTTTTTTTTTTTTTTTTTCGGTTCGGTTGACTGGGTAGGAAAACAAAAATAGAACTACTTCAGTAAGGGAAAATCTGGACTAGGGAAAAAATCTGAAGGGTAATTGGGGTTTGACTAAGTTTTGGACACTGTTGAATAGACAGGGAAACAAAAATGAGGATTCCAGAAGCGGGGTGAAAGAATGGAAAAATTTGGCAGAGGGGAACAAAGAAGCAGAATTCAGAAATGAACTCTGTGGTAAAATTTGAGGGTGATTGGGTGAAATCTGAGGAAGTTATGGCAAACCCTAAAAATAGACAAATGTGGGATTTCGGGCTTTGGGAAGGGGAATTGTGGATAGGGTCCTCAGGAATGAAATATGCAGAATGGGGTGACAGGGGTTCCCCGAAAATTTCAAGGGAAACAGAGTGAAAACAAGGGAGATATGGAGAAAAAACTGAATTTTATACTTTCATCATTTTTTTTTTCCAGACTGGAGCAGCTACGGCTCGAAAGGGATTTGAAACGGCGCCGGATGGGTTGAATTTTTTTTTTTTTTTTTTTTTTTCCAGACTGGAGCGGCTACGGCTTGAAAGGGATCTGAAACGGTGCCGGATGGATTGAAAATGGATGGATCTGGAACAGCTTGCAAAATGGATCTGAACGACTGGATGTAAAACGGCACAGCAACGATCGACGACAGTTTAGCTGAAATTAGATATGGACCCCAGGTATGTGCGGCTTCCTAACAGTTCAAGGGTTTCACTCGGCCACCAATGCTGTCTGATGGCTTGCGTATTGGGGCAGTACCCCTCACTCCATGGCTCAGGTAAAACTGATAACCGCTTTGCCACAAACGACAGCTCTTGGTTTACCTCACAGGTGGGAACTAGTCAATTAGGTAGGGTTCGTTGTCCTTTTCGCTGGAAGGTCCTCTCAATGGGCCAGCTACTTCGAGGTTCCTGTGGTACTCCTCACAATGAGTTTTCGGGCTTATGCCCAAGTACTTCCCACAGTTAAGTGGATAGGGATTATTCCCAAATCCGAACCTGCAACAGATGCGAAAAACAAATTTGGCAAAAATTTCACCCAACGAGCCCAAGAAAGTGCTATGATACCAGATGTGAGGCACCTGCAACAATTAATTAATACGAATATGCGAAATAACAGAAATGATAGAACTCAGAATCACTTTTATATTGATCACAAGCCACTTCGAGGGGGCAACCTCCTATGAGCAAGCTCAATACAAATAACTTCACGGTGCCTTCATATGTCTCAACACACACTTATATACTAATTCTAGGCACCAATACTATGGGTCGAAACCATGGGCCGTTACAAACTATGGATCAACAATACTACGGGCGGCTTACAAAGCATATGCGCCAACAACAATAACACAAACTATTGATCAACAAATACTACGGGACGACTTACAAAGCATATGCGTCCAACAACAACATACTAACAAAGTAAAGACATGGGTTCCTAATAGATATTAGCTAAGGGAATAACTATTTACGCAAAGCAGTGAGCAATTGGTAGAGCTTGGTGAATTAGAAAGGGGTGAGAAGTGTAAAATACCTCCATTGCACTCTTTTAATTCATTAGCACTTTGTTTGCAAAGCACCCTTGGCATCTTTTAGAGTTAAAAGTTGATCTCCATTTTGCATTTACTTTATACTCTTTTAGTTAGTTTGCAACAATCAATTTGTTTTCCTCACATGTGTTTGCATCATTGGCACACACTAAGGGACCTAAAGACCTTTTCACTCCAAGTATGCTCTTCACCTCTCACTTCTTGTGAGCTTGGTGAATCAGAAAAGAAGGGCACTGTGAAATACCTCCCTTACACTCCCTCAGTGAATTCAAGACCCTTAAAATCAACTTTGTAAATTTCCAACCAACTAAAATCGTCCACAGGAGGTGGCAAAACAATATTTTAGTTAGGTATGATTGATTGGGATAGGAATCCCTTAATTCCCATCGATCTAGTTTCATTCACAATATTTTAAAACATAGCATTGCTGACTTATAGGGTATGATCAAAATCCTACTATAAGCAAGTGTTCAAAGAAAACCCAAATCAGAAGTGCATCATGACCAAGGAGGTGAAAGTCGAGGCATATTTTCCCTGCTCTCCCCTATGAGTCACTCAACTCATTGTAGGGAGACGACACTATATCGTGCATACCAAACCACAGATACACACTTAACACAAGGTATCTTAGTGGCCAAACTTAAGACATCTCCAAGGAGCAATTGTGGGTGCAATGGACTCCTGAAGTCAGCTATTTCAGTTGGGAGGTGTTGCCAAGTCTTCTTGATTGGAACATTGGCCCCATCGCCAGTAGAATTGGCTCTTTGTTACCTTCACTAGTAAATTGGTGCGTGGATCCCATCATGACCATCAATTGTGCTTTTGGAAGGCCTGGTTACATTTGAGAGGAAGGAAGTTAGGTCATTTTAGGGAATTTACACCCTTTTTTTTAAAATACAAGTTCACTAACTTGTAATTAAAAACAACCTACATGTGGGAACTCTTGCACTAAATTGACTTTGCATATATCACTCAATTGTTGCACCATATTGCATATGTTGTGGTTGGCATATTTTTGCTTTTTTCAATTGTGTTTAAATTCCACCTTCACTCTCATTTGACACAAATCCTTCACCATAGAGGAACAAACCAACCCCTTAAGGTAGTCCCTAAGATTGCAAGGATTATCCCCTCTCCCGAGGGGTGTTTTTACACCATCTCACCATGGTTCACGTGGAAGATACTCTAGTCGGGGTCGCTTCCATGCCACATTGATGGGATCATCAGGGCGAGGCTACTCCTTTATCGGTTCATTTTCTCCTCTCAAAGAGAGTTTTAATCCTTCTATCTCCTCCACCGATGGAAGAGGTTCAACTTATTTTATCCCCTTGGATAAAATCTACATACATTTGCCTCCCCTTCTCTTGGAAGAGGCTCTGCTTTGGATTCTCCTCTCGGAGATCCTTTTGACTGCTTTGATCCATAATATCTCATAGGAGGTCATTCATTATTTTTAACACCACCCCAGTCTCCCCATCATGGAAACCACACACAACATGCAATTGTAACGTCCCCCATTTTGACCCTTGTAATATTTTGGGCTATAATGTAAATATTGTATGTATATTATGTATGATTCCTAGCGTGGAGCTCAAGGCCAAGGCCCCGTTGGTGAACGCTCGACCTTTAAGAGGCAAGTATTTGAAATTATGCTACCCATGTGCTATAGAACCATGGGAATTGTAAATATGCATTTTAATATAAATTCCCACAACTAGCTATGCAATGCAAGAAGAGATGGGGGCATGATATTACAAGGAATTGGGAGGAGGATATTCAAACCCTTGAGCCAATTGAGTCAAGCCAAGTTTCAATGAGAGAACCCATGAACCCTCAACTACCCATGTTGACTTTTGTACCCAATCATTGATTTCTCCCAAGAGTTGGTTGAGGTAGTTAATGCCTTGGGGAATGGGAGGTATGGCTATCCAAATTCGAGTAGGGGCAAGCCACCCTACATGAAAAAACGTGTTTGGCTTCTTGGGAAAGAAAAGAGCCATGAATTGCTCCCCAAGCCATTAGCCATCAACCAGCTTTGCTCTCCCATGAGTTTAGAGCTTCCTGGGCATTTCCCTCCATGAATTTCCTATGTTTACCTTCATTTTCCTAGCTGGGAAGGGCGTTTTTGCTGTGGCTAACAGTGGAGAAGAAGGGAAAACAATTTGGGGGTTTTATTGAGGTTGTTTGGCCCACTGAATGCTCATACATCTGTGGGAGAAATCGGTTTTCTTCCCTGGGATTGATTCCCTCTTCCCACAAATCCGTTTTGGTGTGCCTACGTTTTTGGGAAAACCCATGTCCATCTAGCTTATATGTCCCATTGCTGAAAGTGTGTTTCCAAGCCCATATTTGAGTTTTGTGTTCAAGAGAATTCTGGGGTTGAGTTGGGTATCCATTGCTTTGGGCTATGTTGTGCTTGAGGGTTCCCTTTTCCTTGTAGATATCATGCCCAGCTCAGGGGTGGTCTCTGAGTGCTGAAAGAATACAGGCTAGGCAGAGACCTATGGTTGGGAGGAACATGCAGCGACATAGCTAGTTGTTTTGGACAACATTGCATCAAGATGACTATTTTATTGTGTATTTACTTCTGCAAATGTGTTAATTTGTTGACTGTGTTAAAATGAATAACAGTCATGCAATATGTGTGTGGATGAGTTCATTTCCGCTGTGCATGTTTGTTTGATTTCCATTTGCACACATCTCTTTTATGGTTGTGAATCTAATGAATATGGCTGGGTTTATGAAAATCCCCATAGAATGGCATCAGGTTCCCTTCCTTGCATTGGGTCCAAGGGTGGGGACGTGACAGATGGTCACTCAGCTTTTCCTTCTGTCATTGCGGTGGAAACTCACCAATTCCTTTCGACGCTGCAGCGAAAACTCAACAACGTTTTCCACCGTTGCGGCACAAACGCGCCAGCTTCCTCCGACATTGTGGCTCAAACTCGCCAACTTTTTCCGCCGTTGCGGATGAACTCACCGAATTGGTACGCAACGGCAGAAGAACTCAGCGAGTTGGTTCGCAACGGCGGGAGGACTCGATGAGTTGGTCCGAAAAATTTCAAAATTTTTCTAAGTGTTAACGGCGGAAAAAGTTGGTGAGTTTCAGCCGTAGTGTCAGAAGAGATGGGCGAGTTGCTCCGCAACGGTGGAAGAGATCAGTAAGTTTGTCCGCAATGGGTCGGAAGAGAATTGCCAAGTCCTCCAAAACAAGGAATTTCAGCCGTTTTCCAGGTGCCAAAAGTTGAAAAATGCCATGGAACTTATGCGCCAGATTGCATGAAATAGAAGGATTTACAAAGAAAAAAAAAAAAACCAGGGCATTGCCCTCAACCCGCCCTGCAGTGGCGCAGGGAAGCCACAAAGGGGAAAGCTCCCTTGACCCCTGTCATCCCCTTGAGACGTCGTCAATGATGAGAAAGATTCTATGGGAGCTAAGTAAGACAATGCTAATAAAAAGGGAAGCTTCTCACCTTAACTATTTATGTTATAGCATAGGAATTGCATGCTTGCAAAGTAGCAACTAAGAATGTTTTACATTTGTATTAAATTGCTACTTGGTGAGAAATGACAGCTAATGATACCTTGTGTGCATGGTAGAGAGCCCATGAAACTGGATCAACTATGATGTGGAAGAGCAAATTCCATGCTATTATGAGGAATTGGAAAGGGAGAATTACTTAACTCCTCTCTTGTTACTGTATTTATATTTTCCGAGTTGTATATACTGAAAATTATGGCATAGGGATGCTGGAAATGCAAGAGAGTAATACATATGAATTAGTGGGCATGATTAAAGAATCATTGCATGGTGTATGTGGATTGCTTATGCATGAGCATGATGTTGCATATGGGCAAAGGTAGTGAGGTTACACATGCAATAGCCCATTAATGGAATTTCCTATGGGTGATGACAATTAAAGTTGTTGATAATGGTTGTGGGAATCAGACCATAGAAGCATGATTGAAAATGCAAAGGGATATATAGATGAAGTGAATATGTACTAGTTGGAATACTAACAGACATTGCATAGTGCATGTGAAAATGTTTGTACATGTATATGATACTGCATATCAGTAAAATCGTCAGGTCTTACATATGCAATGAGCCACTTAAGATCATTATGATGGTTGCTAATAATTAGTTTTGTTTGCATTGGTTGTAAGACCAAAGACAACCGAAGCATGGATAAAGGTGTGAATGGTGATTGTTGCATATGACCAACAACCTTATGAAGAAAGGATGGTGCAACAAATCTATGATCATGAGGTTGTAAAAAGGACTGTGTAGCCTTGGTAAGAGACCAACTGATCAGGTAACATCAAGCGATGTTAATGATAGCCATGCAAGTAATGGTTGTTTATGCTTAATTGCATGAATGATTGAAGGACGATTTGGTAAGATCCCTTCAACTATGTTTAAACTATGTTGATTGGTTTGCATGTGGTATTGAGTGCCTGGATGTGAATATAATCCTACCAAGTATGTTCAGGAGTGGGTAAGTGAAGGCAAGGAACCTCACACCCTATAGTTTCATAGAAACCTCAATGCATTCATATGAAATTATATCATGCCATTTGTGTATGTTGGTTGTGAGTTTAACAACCAAAGCAAGTAATGACTTATGGTCCTGTTGTAGTGTATGTCATATGAGATAGTCATGGTTAGACCATAATATGTCGGAATGCATAGTATTCATGGATTAATGCAAGGTTGTATTGAGGGGTTATGCATTGAGTGAATGCACATTAAAATATTATGTAAATGTTGTGAATGTGCATGCATATGTGTAAGTGCACATGTTGAGATGCATTGCGAGAATGCACGGTTGTGATATGTATAGGTTTCAATGCATTTAGATAATAGACGAAATGGTGAACCATTGTTAATATTGAGAGAATTTCATGAGCTGCTATGAATGCAGGAGAAAGATTGCATGCAGGTAGACATGATGATGGGCTACTAGAGTGCTATGTGGAAGGACAGAGATTGCATGGAATGTGAAGTAATGAGTACTTACAATTTATTTAAATTGCACGGATAGTGTACCCATGTCTTGCAATTTTATTGATGATAACAATGCATATATAGATATATAGATATATTTCATTACACCTCAAATGCTAACAGCTGAAGGTGTTTGAATTATTGAGTGTTATAATTCTGAGATAACTTTAGTGACTGTTGTAGCAATGAAAGGATTATATGCATAGATACTCACAACATGTTTGGCTGATTGAAGTTTTAGATTTAAAGTAAATTGTTTTGGGCATGGAAAATGTGGGTAAGTCCATGACGAAGATTGGAATCTACCATAAGAAAGAGCTAGACGATATGAGAACCGACTCAGGCTAAGCAAATCAATTCTGCAGAGGACAGAATTGCAAATTCATACTTGAATTTAATTATTAATGTCATCGAATTATTAAGAAAAATCAGATTTGAATTTTATTGTTAAATACTGCTGATTGTTTGGCTATTTGATAAATGTGCCAGGAAGACACATTGCAGGGAGACCAGGTGTGATGACCTGCAGAAGCCAAACTCCATGGGAAGGACCCCATGCTTTGGAAATGGGTTTTGGGTGAAACACCATTACATCTATTAAGGATGACATCTCAGCTAAGTTGTATCTTGGAAAACCATGAGAGTGAGATGGTAGAGCTATGCCAAGAAGGCATGAGTGGATTATGGAATGTGGAAAGATTGGGGTGGCAAACCGAAGAACTGTTGAATCAGAGAAGGGAGCCCCCATTCTTCGCAAATGAAGAAAAGATACATCTGCAAAATGAATGAGTATTCTGTGACCCTAGATAAGAACATGCATGTCTAAATTATTAGGGTTAATATGTAGAGCATGCTCTAATTTATTTATATATATCATTTCAGACTGCTTGAGTATTATTAGGGCCTACTTGGATCACATTGGAAAGGGGGTGCACACCTTTTCTAGTGGCGGGTCATGATAGGGTTTTCAATATTGACTACACCCTAAGGGAATTGACACATTCCTGGTGTTTAGATACTTGATATTGGATGTTATGGAATGTGGTTGCGATTTTGAGAAGCATTACTGATAATCCTGCTTATCCTTCTTGTGTTGTCAGCCTACACAAATACCAATTGGTAGTACACATTAAGAGGCAAAGTGAAGAAGGGTACACAGAAGGACTGTATAGGAATTGGCAACCTTTCTATGCTCACACTAAATAATATTGGAAGGGATGGACAAACCCAGAGAGCTATGTAGTGAAAAAGGGTATCATCCTTATGTGAGTGAGGCCATGTTAACCTGCAGTCAAGAAAGTCACCTATAAAGTTCCTAAAAGGAACCACTGATTTGCACAAGAGAAAGAGTGGCGTCCTTGTATGAATGAAGAGTTGATGTGTGTGTGAAGGGTTATGGTGCAAGAAGGTGTGGTGACATTGGTGATGGCATATAATATCTATTGGGTCAACAGTAGGAGGGTGGGAGCCAAGACTGACTGAAAACCCTGAGATGCCTATTCAGTCAATAGTAGGAGGGTGGGCGCCAAGACTGACTGAAAACCCTGAGATGCCTATTGGGTCAGCAGTAGGAGGGCGGGCGCTAAGACTGACTGAAAAACCTGAGATACCTATGGCTCCATATGGCTCCATAGTAGAGCCTTGACCTATAATGGTTAGCTGGCGCAGTTTTCTTCCATTGGTCGATGACCCAGACGAATGTGTTGGCTCGGCATTGGAGAGGGCCAACTAGGTATGGGACTGATTGGGCACCACCAAATGCTTGGTAAATCCAGCTGATGGGGAGGTGTACTAGTTAAGAATTAACTATATCCAAGTCCATAGGTGATTCCAAGGCTTGCAAAGCGAAGCAGGACCCTATGGATCAGAGGGGAAACGCGCAATACAGATAAGTATTCATTTTCATTTATGTCTTGTTTGGAATAATGAAGATTTTAGGTATAAGTCTTCTAACAACTAAGCTGATACACTATTGTTTCTTTGTTGGAAACCTTGGTCATTGCAGGAAGGAAAGACCTTGAAAGACTATAAATTGCTGGTAAATCCAGAGAGTAAATGAGTGGGCGATATAAATTGCTGGTAAATCCAAAGAGTAAATGAGTGGGAAATATAAATTATTGAGAAATCCAAGGAGTAGCTGGTTGAACGCTATAAAGTTCTTGATAAGTCCAGAGAGTGACTAGTTGGGAATTAACTACTTGATATGGTAAAGCAGTGTGTACGCTCACCCAACACCCCTTAAACAATTGATAAAACAAGTCAGAGCATTGTCCTAGCATATTACTAAAGGAAATGATTGATAAACCCAGTCGGCGTACTGGCCTCGCATTGCCTATTCGAATGATTGTGGAGTAGCCTACGTGCTGGCCCAACATTCATAATTTTGTTCACGGAAAATCCAAGGCTCGTAAAGCAAAGAAGGATCCTGTGGAATAAAGTGAAGACATCCAAATACAGATAAGTATTCGGTTATCTTGTAGCTTTTTTCTTATGAATATACATGTGTATATAATTTGGTTATGATTTCTTAAACTCATGTTTAGAGATAAACCCTATAAAAATAAACTAAACATGTGAATTGATTCAATGTTTGAGTGTAGGTATTGTTGGAAGCAAGGACCGGGAAGGCATCATAGGGATGCAGATGGACATGTGACCATCCTAAAGAGATCAGTATGAGCAGTAATGAAAGATGGTGCTAGTGGACATGAGTGGGTCATAGCATCCAAAGGTTCTGTAGGCAACTATGAAGGAGGGTTCTTAGTTGAAAATCCTTAGACAGACCTTAGACACTAAGTGTCATAGCCAAGAAAGGAAAGTCAAAGCATTCAAAGTGAAGTGAAAGAGACTAAGGAGCATGAAACCATGGCAATGGTGTAGCTCCATAATAGAACAAGACTAAGAGGGAGAAACTCCTACTCTTCTCTTTCCTTTCAATTGATGCATTCATAAAACAAAAGATTGTTGAGTGCATGTCATGGCTGAAAATAGTTTGTGTTTAATTGCTTGAAATGAATTGTGAATGCTGAAATAGTAAATTTCCTGCGAAAGAATGAACATGAATGAGTTCATGTGTATGCGGAAAGCATGAAAGTGTGGAAGTCCCATGAATAAAGCATGGACATTCCATGTCAATTGGGAAAATAATTGACTAATTTTAATGTTTATATTATGCTTGTCCTAACAAATAATTTCCATGATGAATTTCACAGGTAAGAAATTGAAACAATTGGTTGCAGCCAACACAAGAAAGTGTTGCTAGTAAGCAAAGTGTAGTCAGTTGTTTCCATTAACCATGGCAGCAGACCGAGGGCTATCAGACTTGGCTGAAAGTCTTCTTCAAATAATTGCCAAGACCCAATAAAATCTTGGAGAGATGCTCAAGCTACAGAGGCAACAAAATGAGATGAACCACAAGGTTTTGCAAGACTCAATTCACCTGCAAAAAGAGGTAAAAAGCATTATGGGAGAAATCAGTAAAGGAAAGGAAAGTGGATCCATGAAGAAGCATTCATCCAATCGGCCGATTAAGAAACGTTCCAGGTGGGAAGACTCAAAGGAATTTGAGTAGGAAAGGGTAAAGCAACCAATGAAATGTTGGGGATGTGGAGGAAATCATTGCCTCCGTGACTTCCCAACAATGGAGCATCAAGAGGGTAGCCACCATAAAGTTTCCAGACTTGTAGATTAGTGGGAAGGTAAAGAAAGAGAAGGGATTGTTTTGGAACAATGCCCTCATGCAAAGTTAGAAGGTCCCAGCCACAGGAGCAGTTTGTGAAGACCAAAGGACTTGGTCTTGAAAACGTTTATAATGAGCAAGAAGCATACTTACCCCTTCAAACAATGGTCTAAGTATGCGTTTTGGGTACAAATTTTTTTTTAATGGGTAGGTGGGTATGTTCTGGGTACGAATTTTTTCTTAATGGTCTATAATGAGCAGGAAGCATACTTACCCCTGCAAGCTGTGATAGGTAGCCCATGAAGGCCCAATGCTGCAACCAGCAGCTCTGATACCATTATGTCACGTACCCACCTATCTATCCAATTCATGGAAGGGAACATGATGGCAAATCTTGGGGCTTTTACCTAAAATCATCCCATACATTAGATTTTAAAGCAAAGAAATACATGTGTGCAGATGTAAATCAATTAAACATGCACAGCGGAATGAAAACCTCATCCACACAAATTACATGATGCCATTCAATTTAACACAGCCAGCAAATTAATACATTTGCAGAAGTAATTACGTAAGAAAATACTCATCTTGATGTAATGATGTCCCAACAACTAGCTATGTCGCTGCAACGTTCCTCCCAACCATAGGTCTCTGCACAACCTGTATTATTTCAGCACTCAGAGACCACCCTCGAGCTGGGCATGATATCTACAAGGAACTTGGGACTCTCAAACCCTGCACGGCCAAAGCAATGGATACCCACCTCAACCCCAACATTCTTTTACACACAGTAGCTCAAAACTAGCATGGATACACAATTCAACCATGGATTGACATAATAGGGTCTATGGGTTTTCCCCAAAAGGTGGGCACACCAAAAATAGATTGTGAGAAGAGGGAATCAACCCCAAGGAAGAAAACCGATTTCTCCCACAGATGTATGAGCATTCAGTGGGCCAAAATGGCGTCAATTAAATCCCAAATCATTTCCCCTCTCTTCCCCACTGTTAGCCACAAAAAATTCCCTTCCTAGCTAGGAAAACGAAGGTAAACACAGGAAATTCATGGAGGAAAATGCCCAGGAAGCTCTAAACTTGTGGGAGAGCAAAGCTGGTTGATGGGTAATGGCTTGGGGAGCAATTCATGGCTCTTTTCTTTCCCAAGAAGCCAAGCACATTTTTCCATGCAGGGTGGCTTGCCCATACTCGAATTTGGACAACCATACCTCCCATTCCCCAAGGCTTTAACTACCTCAACCAACTCTTGAGAAAAATCAATGATTGGGTACAAAAGTCAACATGGGTAGTTGAGGGTTCATGGGTTCTCTCATTGACACTTGGCTTGACTCAATTAGCTCAAAGGTTTGAATATCCTCCTCCCAATTCCTTGTAATATCATGCCCCCATCTCTTGTTGCATTGCATAGCTCGTTGTGGGAATTTATATTAAAATGCATATTTACAATTCCCATGGTTCTCTAGCACATGGGTAGCATAATTTTAAATACTTGCCTCTTAAGGTCGAGCATTCACTAGCGGGGCCTTGGCCTTGAGCTCCACGCTAGGAATCATACATAATATACATACAATATTTACATTATAGCCCAACATATTACAAGGGTCAAAATGGGGGACGTTACATTCCCCTCCCCTTGGAATAACACCGTCCTCGGTGTTCCAATACCTAGGAATACATACACGCTATATACATGTCTAAAATTCACAAAATATGGCAGGTATGTCCTGCATTTCACCCTTTACTTAAGTTTTCGGGACCAAGTCCTTTGGTCTTCACAAACTGCTCCCATTGGTTGGGACCTTCTAACTTTGCATGAGGGCATTGTTCCAAAACAATCCCTTCCCTTTCTTTATCTTCCCGCTGATCGACAAGTTTGGAAAGTTTATGGTGGCTACCCTCTTGATGCTCCATTGTTGGGAAGTCACAGAGGTAATGATTTCCTCCACATCCCCAACATTTCATTGGTTGCTTTACCTTTTCCTGCTCAAATTCCTTTGAGTCTTCCCACCTGGAACGTTTCTTAATCGGTCGATTGGATGAATGCTTCTTCATGGATCCACTTTCATTTCCTTTACTGATTGCTCCCAGAATGTTTTTTACCTCTTTTTGCAGGCAAATAAAGTCCTGCAAAACCTTGTGGTTCATCTCATTCTGTTGCCTCTGTGGCTTGAGCATCTCTCCAATATTTTCTTGGGTTCTGGCAATTGTTTGAAGAAGACTTTCAGCCAACTCTAATAGCCCTCGGTCTGCTTCCATGGTTAATGGAAACAAATGACCACACTTTGCTTACTAGCAACACTTTCTTGTGCTGGCTGCAACCAATTGTTTCAATTTCTTACCCGTGAAATTCATCATGGAAATTCTTTGTTAGGACAAGCATAATATAAAAATTAAAATTAGTCAATTATTTTTCCAATTGACATGGAATGCCCATGCTTTATTCATGGGACTTCCACACTTTCATGCTTTCCACATACACATGAACTCATTCATGTTCGTTCTTTCACAGGAAATTTACTATTTCAGCATTCACAATTCATTTCAAGCAATTAAACACAATCTATTTTCAGCCATGACATGCACTCAACAATCTTTTGTTTTATGAATGCATCAATCGAAAGGAAAGAGAAGAGTAGGAGTTTCTCCCTCTTAGTGTTGCTCTATTATGGAGCTACACCATTGCCATGGTTTCATGCTCCTTTGTCTCTTTCACTTCACTGTGAATGCTTTGACTTTCCTTTCTTGGCTATGACACTTAGTGTCTAAGGTCTGTCTAAGGATTTTCAACTAGGAACCCTCCTCCATAGTTGTCTACAGAACCTTTGGCTACTATGACCCGCTCATGTCCACTAGCACCATCTTTCATTACTGCTCATGCTGAGCTCTTTAGGATGGTCACATGTCCATCTGCATCCCTATGATGCCTTCCTGGTCCTTGCTTCCAACAATAACTACACTCAAACATTGAATCAATTCACATGTTTAGTTTATTTTTATAGGGTTTATCTCTAAACATGAGTTTAGGAATTCATAACCAAATTATATACACATGTATATTCATAAGCAAAAAGCTGCAAGATAACCGAATACTTATCTGTATTGGATGTCTTCACTTTATTCCACAGGATCCTTCTTTGCTTTATGAGCCTTGGAATTCCCGTGGACACAATTATTAATGTTGGGCCAGCACGTAGGCTACTCCACAATCATTTGAATAGGAAATGCCAGGCCAGTACGCCGACTGGGTTTATAAATCATTTCCTTTAGCAATATGCTAGGCCATTGCTCCGACTGGTTTTATCAATTCTTTAAGGGGTGTTGGGCCAGTGTACATGCTACTTTACCATATCAAGTAGTTAATGCCTAACTAGTCACTCTCTGGACTTATCAAGAACTTTATAGCGTTCAACCAGCCGCTCCCTGGATTTCTCAATAATTTATATCTCCCACTCATTTACTCTCTGGACTTACCAGCAATTTATAGTATTTTAGGGTCTTGCCTTCCTACAATGACCAAGGTTTCCAACAAAGAAACAATAGTGTATCAGCTTAGCTGTTAGAAGACTTATACCTGAAATATTCATTATTCCAAACAAGACATAAATGAAAATGAATACTTATCTGTATTGCGCATTTCCCCTCTGGTCCACAGGTTCCTGCTTCGTTTTGCAAGCCTTGGAATCGCCTATGGACTTTGATGTAGTTAATGCTTAGCCAGTGCACCTCCCCATCGGTTGGATTTACCAAGCATTTGGTGGTGCCCAACCAGTCCCATACCTGGTTGGTCCTCTTCAGTGCCGAGCCAGGAAATTCATCTGGGTCATCGACCAATGGAAGGAAACTGCGCCAGCTAACCATTATAGGTCAAGGCTCTACTGTGGAGCCATAGGAATCTCAGGGTTTTCACTCAGTCTTGGTGCCCGCCCTCCTACTGCTGACCCAATAGGCATCTCAGGGTTTTCAGTCAGTCTTCGTGCCCGCCCACCTAGTGCTGACCCAATAGGCATCTCAGGGTTTTCAGTCAATCTTGGCGCCCGCCCTCCTACTGCTGACCCAATAGAGATTTTATGCCTTCACCAATGTCACCACACATTCTTGCACCATAACCCTTCACACACACATCAACTCTTCAATCATACAAGGACGCCACTCCTTCTCTTGTGCAAATTGGTGGTTCCTTTTAGGAACTTTATAGGTGACTTTCTTGACTGTAGGTTAACATGGCCCCACTCACATAAGGATGATACCCCTTTTCACTACACAGCTCCCTGGGTTTGTCTATCCCTTCCAATATTATTTAGTGTGAGCATAGAAAGGTTGTCAATTCCTATACAGTCCTTCTACGTACCCTTCTTCACTTTGCCTCTTAATGTGTAATAACAATTGGTATCTGTGTAGGCTGACAACACAAGAAGGATAAGCAAGCTTATCAGTATTGCTTCTCAAAATCGCAACCACATTCTATAACATTCACTATCAAGTATTGAAACACCAGGAATGCATCCATTCCCTTAGGGTGTAGTCAATATTGACAATCCTATCATGACCCACCACTAGAAAAGGTGTGCACCCCCTTTCCAATGTGAGCCAAGTAGGCCCTAATCATACTCAAGCAGTCTTAAATGATATATATAAATAAAATAGAGCATGCTCTGCATATTAACCCTAATAATTTAGACATGCATGTTCTTATCTAGGGTCACAAAATACTCATTCATTTTGCAGATGTATATTTTCTTCATTTGCAAAGAATGGGGGATCCCTTCTCTGAGTCAATAGTTCTTCGGTTTGCCACCCCAATCTTTCCACGTTCCATAATCCACTCATGCCTTCTTGGCATAGATTTACCATCTCACTCTCATGGTTTTCCAACATACAGCTTAGCTGAGATGTCATCCTTAATAGATGTAATGGTGTTTCACCTGAAACCCATTTCCAAAGCATGGGGTCCTTCCCATGGAGTTTGGCTTCTGCAGGTCATAACATCTGGTCTCCCTGCAATGTGTCTTCCTAGCACATTTATCAAATAGCCAAACAGTCAGCAACATTTAACAATAAAATTCAAATCTAATTTTCCTTAATCATTCGATGACATTAATAATTAATTTCAAGTATGAATTTGCAATTATGTTCTCTGTAGAATTGATTTGCTTAGCCATGAGTCTGTTCTCATATCGTCTGGTTCTTTCTCATGGTAGATTCCAATCTTCGTCATGAACTTACCCACATTTTCCATGCCCAAAATAATCTTCCTTAAATCTGAAACTTCAATTATCCAAACATGTTGTGAGTATTATGCATATAATCCTTTCATTGCTACAACAGTCACTGAAGTGATCTTAGAATTATAACACTCAATAATTCAAACACCTTCAGCTGTTAGCATTTGAGGTGTAATGAAATATATCTATATATCTATATATGCATAGTTATCATCAATATAATTGCAAGACATGGGTACACTATTCGTGCAATTTAAATAAATTGTAAGTACTCATTACTTCACATTCCATGCAATCTCTGTTCTTCTACAGAGCACTCTGGTAGCCCGTCATCATGTCTACCTTCTTCATGCAATCTTTCTCATGCATTCATAGCAGCTCATGAAATTCTCTCAGTATTAACAATGGTTCACCATTTTGTCTATTATCTAAATGCATTGAAACCTATACATATCACAACCGTGCATTCTCACAATGCATCTCAACATGTGCACTTACACATATGCATGCACATTCACAACATTTACATAATATTTCAATGTGCATTCACTCAATGCATAACCCCTCAATACAACCTTGCATTAATCCATGAACACTATGCATTCCGACATATTATGGTCTAACCATGACTATCTCATATGGCATACACTACAACAGGACCATAATTCATTACTTTCTTTGGTTGTTAAACTCACAACCAACATACACAAATGGCATGATATAATTTCATATGAATGCATTGAGGCTTCTAAGAAACTATAGGGTGTGAGGTTCCTTGCCTTCACTTACCCACTCCTGACCATACTTGGTAGGATTATATTCACATGTAGGCACTCAAAACTACATGCAAACCAATCAACATAGTTTAAACATAATTGAAGGGATCTTACCAATCCTCCTTCAATCATTCATGCAATTAAGCCTAAACCACCATTGCCTGCATGGATTTCATTAACATCGCTTGATGTTATCTGATCAGTTGGCCTCTTACCAAGGCTACATAGTCCTTTTTCCAACCTCATGATCACAGATTTGTTGCACCATCCTTTCTTGATAAGGTTGTTGGTCATATGCAACAATCACCATTCACATCTTTAGCCATGCTTCGATTGTCTTTGGTCCTACTACCAATGCGAACACAACTAATTATTAGCAACCATCATAATGATCTTAAGTGGCTGATTGCATATGTAAGACCTCACTATTTTACTGATATGCAGTATCATATACATGTACAAACATTTTCACATGCACTATGCAATCTCTGTTAGTATTCCAACTAGTACATATTCACTTCATCTATCTATCCTTTTGCATTTTCAATCATGCTTCTATGGTTTGATTACCACAACCATTATCAACAACTTTAATTGTCATCACCCATAGGGAATACCATTAATGGGCTATTGCATGTGTAACCTCACTACCTTTACCCATATGCAACATCATGCTTATGCATAAGAAATCCACATGCACCATGCAATGATTCTTTAATCGTGCCCACTAATTCATATGCATTACTCTCTTGCATTTCCAACATCCCTATGCCATAATTTTCAGTATATAAAACTCGGGAAATATAAATACAGTAACAAGAGAGGAGTTAAGGAATTCTCCCTTTCCACTTCCTCATAATAGCATGGAGCTTCCTCTTCCACATCATAGTTGATCCAGTTTCATGGGTTCTCTACCATGCACACAAGGTATCATTAGTTGTCATTTCTCACCAAGTAGCAATTTAATACAAATGTAAAACATTCTTAGTTGCTACTTTGCAAGCATGCAATTCCTATGCTATAACAGAAATAGTTAAGGTGAGAAGCTTCCCTTTTTATCAACATTGTCTTACTTAGCTCCCATAGAATCTTTCTCATCATTGACGACGTCTCAAGGGGACGACGGGGTTCAAGGGGGCTTGCCCCCTTGTGGCTTCCCTGCACCAAATGTAATGTACCCACCCTTGAACCCAATGCAAGGAAGGGAACCTGATGCCATTCTATGGGGCTTTTCATAAAACTCAGCCAATTCATTAGATGCATACAGTTAAAAACCATGTGTGTAGATGTAAATCAAACAAATATGCACAGCGGAAATAAACTCATCCACACACATGTTTTCATATGCACTCAATATATCAATAACAACCATTAATTTAAACACTGCAGAGGCAGAACACATAGGCAGAAAAACACTTATCTTTGTTGTGCAATTGTCCCAAACAACTAACTATGTTGCTGCAACGTTCCTCCCAACCATAGGTCTCTGCCCAGCCTATATTCTTTCAGCCCTCAGAGACCACCCCCGAGCTGGGCATGATATCTACAAGGAAAAGGGAACCCTCAAGCACAACACAACCCAAAGCAATGGATACCCAACTCAACCCCAGCATGCTCTTGCACATCAAACTCAAATATGGGCTCTGGAACACACTTTCAGTAGTGGGGCTTAGGAACTAGATGGACAGGGGTTTTCCCAAAATGTAGGCACACCAAAAACAGATTGTGGGAAGAGGAATCCAAGCCCAGGGAAGAAAACCGATTTTCCCACAGATGTATGAGCATACAGTGGGCCAAAACGACCTCTAAAAACCCCAAAATCATTTTACTATTTTCTCCGCTGTTAGACACAACAAAACACCCTTCCCCGTTAGGAAAATGAAGGTAAAAATAGTAAAACCAGTGAGGAAAACGCCCAGGTAGCTCCAAACTCGTGAGAGGGAAAAGTTGGTTAATGGGTAATGGCTTGGGGAGAAATTCATGGCTCTTTCCTTGCCCAAGAAGCCAAACATGAATTTCCATGCAGGGTGGCTTGCCCATACTCAAATTTGGACAGCCATACCTCCCATTCCCCAAGGCATTAACTACCTCAACCAACTCTTGGGAGAAATCAATGATTGGGTACAAAAGTCAACATGGGTAGTTGAGGGTTTGATTGGTTCTCTCATTAACACTTGGTTGGATTGATTGGCTCCAAGATTTTGAATGTTTTCCCTCCCAATTTCCTTGTAACATCATGCCCCCATCTCTTATTGCATTGCATAGCTAGTTGTGGGCATTTATATTAAGATGCATATTTACAATTCCCATGGTTCACTAGCACATGGGTAGCATAATTTCAAATACTTGCCTCTTCTAGGTCAAGCGTTCACTAGTGGGGCCTTGGCCTTGAGATCCACGCTAGGAATGATACACAATATGCATACATTATTTACATTATAGCCCAAAATATTACAAGGGTCAAAATGGGGGACATTACATTCCCCTCCCCTTGGAATAACACCGTCCTCGGTGTTCCAATACCTAGGAATAGATACACACTATATACATGTCCAAAATTCACAAAATATGGCAGGTATGTACTACATTTCACCATTTTCTTGGGTTTTCGGGATCAAGTCCTTTGGTCTTCAAAAAATGCTCCTGCTGGCTGGGACCTTCTAGCTCTGCATGAGGGCATTGTTCCAAAACAATCCCTTCCCTTTCTTTACCTTCCCGCTGATCTACAACTCTGGAAACTTTATGGCGGCTACCCTCTTGATGCTCCATTGTTGGGCAGTCATGGAGGCAATGATTTCCTCCACATCCCCAACATTTCATTGGTTGTTTTACCCTTTCCTACTCAAATTCATTTGAGTCTTCCCGCTTGGAATGTTTCTTAATCGACCGATTGGATGAATGCTTCTTCATGGATCCACTTTCCTTTCCCTTACTGATTGCTCCCATAATGCTTTTTACCTCCTTTTGCAGACAAATAGAGTCCTGCAAAACCTTGTGGTTCATCTCATTCTGTTGCCTTTGCAGCTTGAGCATCTCCCCAAGATTTTCTTGGGTCCTGGCAATTGTTTGAAGAAGACTTTCAACCAACTCTAATAGCCCTTGGTCTGCTGCCATGGTTAATGGGCACAACTGACCACACTCTGCTTACTAGCAACACTTTCTTGTGCCGACTGCAATGAATTGTTTCAATTTCTTACCTGTGAAATTCATCATGAAAATTCTTTGTTAGGACAAGCATAACATGAACATTAAAATTAGTCAATTATTATCATAAGTTTCCCTACTAGAATCCCTTTTTCATATATTGGGCATCGCTCTGAACAATGAGTTTGAAGCCAATTGGGGCCTGGTGACAAAATCCTTCAAATAAACAAAAATTATAATCTGCCAAAACAATAGCTACTCAGATTACGAACAAGTAGAATTGATCTAACGATTACCATAATACCAGGTATCAAGCTCCTCATATCCATCCCAACCCTCAACCATCAAAAGGAATTATCCCAAAAATTTCCCCTTTCACCAACAAGCCTATTCAACATCAGTAAGAAACTCTTTCAGCTACATCCTTTTCAAGCACCATATGAACAACAAACTCTGCCTCCAAATGAAGAATTAGAACCCACTTCCCACAATTACCCAATCGTTACAGCCCGCATAATATCCTTTTCCGTAATCTACATCCATCCAAAAGACTCTTAAATAAAAAACACAAATGGCAACACCCAAAGGCCCCTTCCAACAACAACAGATTCCAGGCGCTAATATAAATAACAACACTTATCCTTTAACGAGCTTTGTTCAATGCACCATAGCGTGCCTCCACAGAATATGCAACAATGCTCCACAAGGGGGAAGCCTCTGTCACACCTTTTGTGGTGTTTCCTTGACATGGGGTCCCTATGGAGCTTCGTCCCTACTAGAAAACAGATCCTACTCAATCAACGTAGTCCAGGAAATTACATTTGGGAAAGGGGTTTCATCAAACACCTTACGTGCATCATGTATGTTTCCACATTTGGAATACATATCTACAAGGGAATTCCTCACACAGATATTGAATTGATCTCCATACCTAACGACATCTTAATGGACCTCCTTGCCATGTTGTAAGGATGCCAAGTCAGCACATGCTGGAAGAACACTGGCAACAGTAACGGAATCTGCCTTTACACCTCTCTGTTGTAGGGCATCATCGCTGCAACCATTCTGCACAAATCCTACTAACATTGCATTCCACGATACAACGTTTTGCTCAGGCATTTCCCAAAAGAGCTTCAGCACATAATCAACACACCCACTCTGCACAAACCCTACAATAATCACATTCCACGAGACCAAATTCCTCTTAGGCATTTTCTGAAAGAGCTGGAAGGCCTCATCACTATACCCATTCAGTGCGTATCCGCCCACAATAGCATTCCAAGAAACCACATTTCTTTAAGTCATTTTGTCAAACACTTGGCGTGCATCCATCACATACCCGCATTTGGCATACATATCTGCGAGGGCTTACCCATAAAAGCATTGCTGTAACGTCCCCAGCTTAATCCTATTGCATTAATATTGTAAATGATGTAAATATTGTCATTTAGTCATGGCGAGGAGCTCAAGGCCAAGGCCCCGCCATTGACTTATCATTTTATGTATCGGCAATTAGAATAGATGCATAAGGTTCTTGTGCTAGCAGTGCACAATGTAAAATCGGACATCATGTAAATATGCAATTTTAATGAAAAACCCACAACCAGCTACGCAATGCAACAAAAGAGATGGGGGCATGATCTTTACAAGGAAGAGGGAGGGAAAATAACCGAACCCTTGAGCCAATGGTTTTAATCCATGTGTCAATGAGAAAGCCCATGAACTCTCAACTACCCATTTTGGGTTATGGACCAATCATTTAATTCTCCCAATAAATTGGTTAAGGCAGTTAATGCCTTGGAAATGAAGAAGTATGGCAGCCAATTTCATGCATGGGCAAGCCATCAACCTGGAAATTCGTGTTTTTTCTTGTTGGGCAAGAAAACACCCACGAAATGGTGCCCAAAGCCATTCTGAATAGGCAGTATTCTCTCACTCACGCAGTTGGAGTTAGCTGGGCCTTTCCCTGCATGTTTTTCATCAAAATCCTACATTTTTCCATGCCTGGGAGTTTGTTTTTGCATATACAGTAGCTTGGGAGAGAAGGGCCACAATTTGGGGACTGTATGGAGGTCGTTTTTGCCCCCGAATGTCCAAGGACGTTTTTCTAAAAACGGATTGGCTTCCCAAGGTTGTTCCCCATCTTCCCATTTCGTTTTTGTGTGTTCCCACGTTTTTCTGAGTAAGATGAAACCCCATCTCATGCATCCCACTGTGGAAAGCGTTTTCCTCATGCCCAGTAATTGTGGTTTTGTTGTTCAGTGCATCCCATTTTGGATTCGAACCTGTGAGCAGGAGCTTCAAGAGTGAAAGAGGACAGATTTGGCTTGATGAGCCCAATGGTGTATCCATAGCTCCATGGTTGAGCCACTAGCTTAGTAATTCACCTCTGCCCACTTCTTAGCAGCCTGAGAAACCCAACTGCTAGTTGGCTTGGCTGATTCCAGCATATCTTTGGCTATGTGAGAGCCTGTTTCCCCTTTTCCTTGTGGAGATCGTGCCCAGCTCGGGGGTGGCAGTGGTGCTGAGAGATTAAGGAGCACACTGGCCTACGGTTGGGTGGAACGTTGCAGAAGCGTAGCTGGTTGCTTGGGGTTACTCCATTAAGATAAGTATCCTCTTGTGCTATCTTTCAATTGTTTAATCTATGAATACCTTGAATGTGAAATGAATGAGTAATTGAAATTACTTCTGCTATGTTTCTAAAATCCTTATGCATCTTCATATCTCCATTTAGTATGTGATTGCTTGTGAAATAAGTTTATGGGGCTGGATGCCCGGTTTGGGATCACGATCCTCTCCATTGCACTAGTATAATGGGAGGGGACATGACAGAATAGTATCAGAGCTGCATTGCAGCATTGGGCCTCTATGGGCCAAATCTGATAGCAATTACAAGGGAAGATTTTGAATTTTCCTAAGTTTGTTTTTGAAAAATTTTGGTTTAAGTCCGTTTTTTTAAAATTTTTGGTTTAAGACTGTTTCGGAAAGAATTCTCGAATGCTTTCCGCAACTGCGGAAGCATTCGGTGAATCGTTCTGAAATTTCAGAAGCATTCCGAGAATTTTTCCGAAAATTTGCGAAGGGAAGTTTTTCGGAAGGAATTCTCTTCCGAAATTGCGGAAGGATTTCTCTTCCAAAATTTGCGGAAGGAATTCTCTTCCGAAATTACGGAAGGATTCCGCGAGTCGTTCCACAATGCGGAAGAGTTCGACGAGCCATTCCGAATTTGCGGAAGACTTCGGCGAATCGTTCCGCAACTGCGGAAGACTTCGGCGAATCGTTCCGCAATTGTGGAAGCATTCCGCAAGTCTTTCCGCAAAAGCATTTCGCAAAAATTGCCCGAAACCGGGGAAGCATTCCGCGCAACGGCGGAAGCCTTTGCCAAATGGCTCCGCAATTGCGGGAGCATTCGCCGAATGGCTCCGCAATTGCGGGAGCATTCGCCGAATGGCTCCGCAGTTGCGGGAGCCTTCGCTGAATGGCTCCGCAACTGCGGGAGCCTTCGCCGAATGGCCCCGCCCTTGCGGAAGGCTTCAGCCAACCTCCCCGCAGTTGCGGAAGCCGTCTCCAAACCGCTCCGCATTTGCGGGAGCATATAGTGAACCGCCCATCGTGGAAGGATGCAGCGAACTACCCATTGTGGCAGGATTTCGCAAACCGCCCGATGCGGCATGATTTGTAAAAAAAAAAAAAAAAAAAAAATGAGGGCGCTGCCCTCGACCCGCCATGCAGTGGCGCAGGGAAGCCACAAGGGGGCAAGCCCCCTTGACCCCCTTTTTTTTTTTCCCCTCATGTGTCTTTGTTTGTGATTTGATGAATTGACAGTATGGCATTCTTCCCACGTGCATGAAGTAGTTTGTGAATTTCTGAGAATATAATGCAACGGCATAAAATGTGCAGAATGGGAGTGAAAGTTGTCATTTTTGAAAGGATGCAGTTCCTACACATGATGTCAGAATGGAGCATGAAGACAGGCATTGGAAAGCTTATCCAGCAGGGAACAATGATGCATGACCATAGTTTGAAGGAGGTCTACATATATCATAGATATTTAGTGCCGAAGAGTGCCAGCGGCTGTTTTGACAAACAAATTTTGTTGTCAATATGGGCAATTTCTACAATTGCAGGATATGGAAGAGGAATTCCATGTCACGATGAGGGATCGAAAAGGGAAGAATTTCTTAAACCTCTGTTTGTTATCATACTTATAATTATGAAATTTGTCATATGGCATAAAAATGTTAAAAATGTAAAGGATTACATAGATATATATGCACTAGATGGCATCTTAACAAATTGCATAGTGCATATATAAATGCTTGTGCATAAATGGGATATTGCACATTGGTAGAATAATGAAGTCGGCATATGCAATAAACCACTAATGGAGAATATTGTGGTTGATAATCACTATTGATGTTGGTATTGGTTGTAGGACCAAAGATAAC
Source organism: Larix kaempferi (assembly GCA_027924585.1). Classification (NCBI taxonomy): domain Eukaryota; kingdom Viridiplantae; phylum Streptophyta; class Pinopsida; order Pinales; family Pinaceae; genus Larix; species Larix kaempferi. The sequence continues at coordinate 175,203 of BSBM01001806.1, forward strand.
AAAGAGCATGGCTAAATGTTCTGAGGATGTTGTTGCATGAAGCCAACAACCTTATGCAGAAAGGATGGCGCAACAAATCTGTGATCATAAAGTTGGAAAAAGGACTGAACAACCTTGGTAAGAGGCCAACTGATCAGGTGACATCAGACGATGTTAATGGTAACCATGCAGGTAATGATTATTGGTGCCAAATTGCATGAATGTTGAAAGGGGATTTGGTAAGATCTCTTCAACTATGTTTGAGCTATGTTGAGCTAATTTGCATGTAATATTGAATATCGACTGGGGCTGTTAACCTACCAAGCTTGGTGAGGTGTGGGTAAGTGAAGAGGATGAACCTTACACCCTATGACCGTTTAGAAGTCTCAATGCATTCATGTGAATTTATATCATGCCATGCGTATGATTGGTTATGTGCTTAATAACCCAAGCAAGTGAGGACTGGTGGTCCTAATTATGGTAATGCAGGTTATATGAGATAGTCATGTTTCGATCATAATATGCTTGAATGCATAGTACTCATGAAACAATGCAAGGTAGCATTGAGTAGATGTGCATTAAGAGATTTTATAAATCTTGTGATTCATTGTATGAATGCATAGGGATGATACATATGTCATTGCAAAATAAATAATGAATGAAATGATGAATTGATGATAATTCTAGGACCATTTCATGGGCTATTATGAATGCAGAATAGTAAGTGCATGAAGATCCCAATCATGATCGATGGGCTGCTAGAATGCTCTGTGGAAGGACAAAGTTGTATGAATGATATGACTGTGAAATTTGATCTAGAGCTTATGAGAAGGAATCTCATGGTTGAGAGCTCTAAGTTCTGTTAGTAAGAACAGTTGTAAATCTCAGATTGGTAAATATTTCGGATTTGAAATTTTGCTAATAATTGCTAATGACTGTTTGGCTTATATGAAAATGTGTCAGGGGGACATGCTGTAAGTGGATGCTCATGTATGGCAGCAGGCATAAGACCATAACGGGCAGAGTGGTGTCCCTTACAGGAGCCAAGCAATAGGAGGATAGCCTCATGGATAAGAAAACTAATTTATGTAGGAGACATAATTGTAAATTCATATCGAATTTATTTATGAATGCTATTGATTGGTTATGGAACAATCGTAATTGAAGCTTATTGCTAAATGTTGCTGATGGTTTGGCTATTTGATAAAGTGTGCTAGGATGACACATTGCAGGAAGATCATGTGTGATGGCCTGCAGAATCCAAACCAGATGGGAAAGACCCCATGCTTTGGAAATGGGTTTCGGGTGAAACGCCATTGATAATGTCTCAGCCAAACCGCATGATGGTAAACCATGAAAGTGAGATGGTAAAGCTATGCCCAGAAGGCATGTGAGACACATCTGCAAAATGAATGAGTATTCCGTGACCCTAGACAAGAACATTCATGTCTAAATTTTTAGGGTTAATATGCAGAGCATACTCCATCTTATTTATACCACTGCAGACTGCTTGAGTGTGATTAGGGCCTACATGGCACACATCGGAAAGGGGGTGCACACCTTTTCTGGTGCTGAGTCATGATAGGGTTTTCAATATTGACTACACCCTAAGGGAATGGACGCATTCTTGGTGTTTCAATACTTGGTAGTGAATGATATGGAATGTGGTTAAGAATTGAATAGCAATACTGATGAGCTTGCTTATTCTTCTTGTGTTGTCAGCCTACACAGATGCAGATTGATACTGCACATTAAAGGGCAAAGTGAAGAAGGGTACGCAAAGAGACTGTATGGGAATTGGAAACCTTTCTATGCTCACATGAAATATTACCAGAAGGGATGGACAGTCCCGAAGAGGTGTGTAATAAGAGAAGGTATCGTCCTTGTGTGAGTAGGGGTCATGTTAACCTACAGTCAAGAAAGTCACCTATAAAGTTCCTAAAAGGAACCACCGATTTGCACAAAAGAAGGAGTGGCATCCTTGTATAAATGAAGAGCTGATGTGTGTGAAGGGTTACGGTGCAAGAAGGTGTGGTGGCATTGGTAAGGCATGAAATCTCTATTGGGTCAGCAGTGGGAGGGCGGGCGCCGATGACTGACAGGAAACCCTGAGATGCCTATTGGGACAGCAGTGGGAGGGCGGGCGCCGATGACTGACTGGAAACCCTGAGATACTTATGGCTCCATAGTAAAGCATTGACCTATAATGGTCGGTGGAGCAGTTTCCTTCCATTGGTCGATGACCCAGACGAATGTGCTGGCTCGGTACTGGAGAGGGCCAACTAGGTATGGGACTGGTTGGGCACCACCAAATGCTTGGTAAATCCAGTTGATGGGGAGGTGTAATGGTTAAGCATTAACTATATCCAAGTCCATAGGCGATCCCAAGGCTTGCAAAGCGAAGCAGGATCCTGTGGACCAGAGGGGAAACGCACAATACAGATAAGTATTCGTTTTCATTTATGTCTTGTTTGGAATAATGAAGATTTCAGGTATAATTATTCTAACAGCTAAGCTGATACACTATTGTTCCTTTGTTGGAAACCTTGGTCATTGCAAGAAGGCAAGACCCTGGAAGACTATAAATTGCTTGTAAATCCAGAAAGTAAATGAGTGGGCGATATGAATTGCTAGTAATCCAGGGAGTCAATGAGTGGGCGATATAAATTATTAAGAAATCCAGGGAGTAGCTGGTTGAACGCTATAAAGTTCTTGATAAGTCCAGAGAGTGACTAGTTGGGCATTAACCACTTGATATGGTAAAGCAGCGTGTACGTTGGCCCAACACCCCTTAAACAATTGATAAAACCAGTCGGAGTACTGGCCTAGCATGTTGCTAGAGGAAATGATTGATAAACCCAGTCGACGTACTGGCCCGAAATTGCCTATTCGAATGATTGTGGAGTAGCCTACGTGCTGGCCCAACATTCGTTATTGTGTTCAAGGGAAATCCAAGGCTTGTAAAGCGAAGAAGGATCCCGTGGACTAAAGTGAAGACATCCAATACAGATAAGTATTCAGTTACCTTGCAACTTCTTGATCATGAATATACGTGTGTATACGATTTGGTTATGATTTCCTAAAACTCTTGTTTAGAGAAAAACCCTCTGAAAATGAACTAAACATGTAAATTGATTCAATGTTTGAATGTAGGTATTGCTGGAAGCAAGGATTATGAAGGCATCCTAGAGATGCATGTGGACATGTGACCGTCCTAAAAAGCTCAGTATGAGCAGTAATGAAAGATGGTGCTAGTGGATACAAGTGGATCCTAGCAACCCAAGGTTCTGTAGGCAATAATGGGAAGGGTGCCCTAGCTGAAAATCCATATGCAGACCTTAGACGCTAAGTGTCATAGCCAAGAAAGGAAAGTGGATCAATGAAGAAGCGTTCATCCAAATGTCCGAGTAAGAAACGTTCCAGGTGGGAAGACTCAAAGGAAATGGACCAGGAAAAGGTAAAGCCGCCAATGAAATGTTGGGGATGTGGAGGAAATCATTGCCTCCGTGACTGCCCAACAAGAGAATAACAAGAGGGTAGCAACCGTAAATTCTCCAAGTTCGTGGACCAGTTGGAAGGAAAAGAAAAAGAAGGAATTGTTTTGGAACGATGTCCTCATGCAGAGCTAGAAGGTCCTAGCCAGCAAGAGCAGTTTGTAAAGACCAAAGGACTTAGTCCTAAAAGACCCAAGTAAAGGGTGAGCCGCAGGACAAACCTACCACATTTTGTGAATTTTGGACATATGTAAAGTGGGTATCTATTTTTTTCGAAGTGTTGGAACACCGAGGACGATGTTATTCCAAGGGGAGGGGAATGTAACATCCCCAGCTTAATCCTATTGCATTAATATTGTAAATGATGTAAATATTGTCATTTAGTCATGGCGAGGAGCTCAAGGCCAAGGCCCCGCCACTGACTTATCATTTTATGTATCGGCAATTAGAATAGATGCATAAGGTTCTTGTGCTAGCAGTGCACAATGTAAAATCGGACATCATGTAAATATGCAATTTTAATGAAAAACCCACAACCAGCTACGCAATGCAACAAAAGAGATGGGGGCATGATCTTTACAAGGAAGAGGGAGGGAAAATAACCGAACCCTTGAGCCAATGGTCTTAATCCACGTGTCAATGAGAAATCCCATGAACTCTCAACTACCCATTTTGGGTTATGGACCAATCATTTAATTCTCCCAAGAAATTGGTTAAGGCAGTGAATGCCTTGGAAATGAAGAAGTGTGGGACGTTTTTCTAAAAACGGATTGGCTTCCCAGGGTTGTTCCCCATCTTCCCATTTCGTTTTTGTGTGTTCCCACGTTTTTCTGAGTGAGCTGAAACCCCATCTCATGCATCCCACTGTGGAAAGCATTTTCCTCATGCCCAGTAATTGTGGTTTTGTTGTTCAGTGCATCCCGTTTTGGATTTGAACCTGTGAGTAGGAGCTTCAAGAGTGGAAGAGGACAGATTTGGCTTGATGAGCCCAATGGTGTATCCATAGCTCCATGGTTGAGCCACTAGCTTAGTAATTCACCTCTGCCCACTTCTTAGCAGCCTGAGAAACCCAACTGCTAGTTGGCTTGGCTGATTCCAGCATATCTTTGGCTATGTGAGAGCCTGTTTGCCCTTTTCCTTGTGGAGATCATGCCCAGCTTGGGGGTGGCAGTGGTGCTGAGATATTAAGGAGCACACTGGCCTACGGTTGGGTGGAACGTTGCAGAAGCGTAGCTGGTTGCTTGGGGTTACTCCATTAAGATAAGTATCCTCTTGTGCTATCTTTCAATTGTTTAATGTATGAATACCTTGAATGTGAAATGAATGAGTAATTGAAATTACTTCTGCTGTGTTTCTAAAATCCTTATGCATCTTCATATCTCCATTTAGTATGTGATTGCTTGTGAAATAAGTTTATGGGGATGGATGCCCGGTTTGGGATCACGATCCTCTCCATTGCACTAGTATAATGGGAGGGGACGTGACAATTGCACACGACTCCACTTCTAATTATGTATCCATGGACCTCCTTGCCTTGTTCCAGAGCTACCAAGTTGGCACACGTGGACAGAACAAAGGAAAATGTAACAGAGCTTGGATGCATACCTATTTCTTGCATTTGTCGAAAAACCTCCAATGCCTCCTGAAAATACCCATTCTGCGAATAAGCCGCAATCATGGCATTCCCTTGTTCAATACCCAGTCTTCGCTTGTGAAGTTTAGTTTGATGAACTGAGACGTTCTTGCAGCTTGTATCGCAGTTCCAAATTAAATTACCTACTCTCTTCTTCCATGAAGATGACATGGGAGGCAATTTTGACCAGTTTTGGCGCCCACAGGACTTGGGGATAAATCAAAAATCAAAATCAATAAATTTATATTAAAAGCATAAGAATGAACTTTATCAAACTAATATAAAAATTACTAAACTATAACTAAGTAAATTAAAGTAAATCTTAACTAAATTACATTAAAATCATATAACGAACTATATCAAACTAATGTAATATCAAAGTATTTTTATAAACATTAAACCTAACATCTTGTACTAAAATATTATTAAAACTAAAAATATTATTGAAACTAATAATTCTAAATACAAATTCTAAATAAAACTAAATAATAATTGAATTTTAATAAAATCAAAAACTATTTGAAATTAAGTAATAAATGAATTTTAATTAATTAAAAGATTTTTAATTAATTAATGAAAGGAATTTTAATTAATTAATGAAAGGAATTTTAATTAATTATAAATCAAAAATAAAATTAAATGGATTTTAATTCATTAATTAATTGAATTTTTTAAAAACTTTTAAACATTAGAGAATATACAAAAAACAATTAATTAGTCATATAACTAGACAAACCCTAAAACTTCAGCCGACACCTAACCTACTTCTATCCACTAAACCAAACCACCACCATCACTACATATACGAAGGTCATTGGGCAATCACAATCTTCTTCCCAGGCTTCATTTTCTCCTGATGATGATCCCACATTAGGGATTGAAACGTCGAGAACTTTCATTTCAAAAACGCAGATCCTCTCTCTCTCTCAAATGTTTTTTTTTTCAATTTTTTAATATAAGTAAAGTTTAATGGATAGTTTGTATGTGCTATAACACTCTTTTTTTCACAACCCCATAAAAACCATACTCCTATTCATATAAATAAATCAAAGTATATAGAATTTACATCGGGTACATCAAGGATCAAAGATCAAAGAGAGAACATAATATGTACCAGATTATGTAAATGTCTGTGACAACATATCCATAACATAAAGTATAAATAACATATTGCTTGCTCTGTTAAAGTATCTCAAAACTGTAAAGAAAATAAGAATAGTTGAAATGATGAAAGGATGGGTTTTAATCCATGGAGAGACTGCTATGTATATAAAATTCCCTCGGGGAAGAGAGGGCCTTCTTTCACAACCTATCCACTACCCTGTTGAAATCTCTTATATGTGCCTAAACGAAATGTTCGGAAAAGACTCTTGTAAGGCATGAATTCTAAGCATCCAATAGTGCAAATTTTGTTTTCCCAATCAATGATGACTTTGGAGTTCCCCACAACATGCAAAGTAGGAATGTTTCTGTCATTTGCTAAGAACAAAAGAATCCAAAGTGCTAATAGATTAGCACTAGTGTTTATATTGCTTCCACATTCAATCCAAAAATTGACCGAGTGCCCCTTTTCAAAATGCAATTTATCACCAACCCCACCTAATGACTGACCCTCCTGAGAGGCTCCATCGAAAAACCCCAAAGGATAATGTTGATTCAAAACAAGGGTGATAAGGGAACAAGTCTTCATAGATTTTGAGGACCCTTTCCACTCTTTATAGGTTCTCACAATGGAAAAAATAACTCGTTTATAGTTTAGTACCATGTTTCCAAATAACACCTTGTTTCGGTGTGTCCATATATGCCATAAAACAAAGACCAACAGAGTCCTATGCAAAGGTATGGAAGATTTCCATGAGCTTAGACTAGTAATAATTGACGTAGAATCCCAGTTCCATATTATTTTTAATAGATCCCTTAATTCATCCCATATTGTATAGGTGAATTCACAATGCATGAATAAGTGTAGAGTGGATTCATCTTATTTTTTGCATAAGAGACAGACCCTAGACCTAACGCCCCCTCTCTTCAAGTAGTTTTCCCAAGTGAGGATCTTATCCTCTAGAACAAGCCAAGTGAAAATTTTAATCTTAATGGGTAGTGCCACTTCCACAGGTTACGATGCCACCAATGTGTGTTGAATGGGGAAAGATGGAATTCAGATTCATATGCCATCTTAGAGGTAACCTCTCTTGAAGAGTGATCCCAAGGCCAGACCAATGAGTCTTATTTTTCTTTAAGAATAATTCCACAATGGTGAATTCCAAAAGTATAGTGTTACCATTTTGTGGCCAGTTCACCACTAATACCTAGATCAGTTGCCTGAAGCTAGTTAGAAAAATCATGTGAATTACCAACAATATTGGCAACTTAATATAGGAATATTTTACCTGTTCTCTTAAGAAATGTAGTCAGGGGCTCCAAAAGCTTGTAAAAACCTTCACCACTTATGAAAGGATCCTACCCACAAAGAACTCTATGATAATCTCCCACACGTCGGGCCAACCACTTCTGGATAACTAGAAAAGAAACAACAAGATTCTACCATATGTTAGAGATTCTTCCATATTGCACTATGGTAATGTTTGAGGCCGGTGCATGCTCCAGTTTGGCTAATAGAAGTAGAAATGTACTTTTTTTGAAATTTTCTTCTAATTTTCGGGCTGTAAATTAACTGTTTGTGAAATTGGAGAAAATATAAGTCAATAGACATCTTTATCTATCCCTTAGCCCAACCTCTTGTGACAGGGCCATGTTGTTGAAGCTTGAAACACACAATGCACTAGACAAGTGGGGTGCATATACCATAAGACGCAAACTTGTGCAATTGAACTAACCAGAGACTGCCTAGCTCAAACACATACCGGGGTTGATATAAACTACTAATGTTACAACACACTAACATACATATTTGTTGACCAAGCCAAAGGCATGATTGTGAACAATTTCAGTCTGCTGCCTGCAGTGCCTGTAGTGAAAAAAACCTATACTACCAACATTATGAAATTGGCTTAAATATTTGTAGACCAATCCAAAGGCATGGTGTGACTGTATTAAAAAAAACATACTTAACTGAAACTTCAATGTGGAGGCTTACAACATGGGAATTTTTGTTTTGAAACTTGTTTTTAAGACCTACCCTATTTGAATGTCTTGGATGGTGAGAGAAGGATGAAATGTCCAGTATCAATATCTTTAGAGCTTTGATGATTACACTCTGCATTATTAGTGAGAAATGAGAACATGCACTTAGTTTAATCTGAACTTCCATGCTAATATTAGAGCTAGCTTCCACCAAAACCATTTTCCAAATTGTCTTTCTCGGTAAATTTCAATCTCTGCAAGGCAACCTCTAAAATCTGATCCCCTGAGTAATCATTTAGATAGCCCTGTTCCACTATCAAACCTTCTTTTTATGCTAATGATGCCACTTCCTCCTGCACTTTATCTGGACCAACATTTTTGGCATCCAACATGTTACAAGCAATCTCCATGCCCTTAACCCCATGTAACAGAGACATAGCCTGTACATCAGGTAAACCTCCACCTCTTGCACTGAGTTTCTTCGCAATTCGATGCCCTGTGACCAGATTATTAATGGAAAGTATGGGCACATTATAATTGACCACAAAAGGGAATGCATCAACAATCACAACCCCAGTACTAGAAAGAACTTGAGATGGGCCATAGTCCAGTGATAAACTCAAGGGACCAGAAGCTAACCCTACCCGTTGCCCATCATGGTTGGGCTTGAAATAACCCAATGCTCTTCTGATGGAATCTAAATTTCCGTTTTCATGGTGTGTTGCTCCATATATATAGAAAGGTCAATATTGTAGCATGCCAAGGCCTCCTATCAATTATGTGATTGGTCGTGATATAAGAATTCAATGAGATTACAGTTTGGTCCTTTATGCTAATATGAGATATTGAATGAGATACAATGATTTTGCAAGGAAAAAGGAACTTGTGATACAGACCTTTAAGAGTGATACCAATGTCAGCTTCCAAAGATCGATCCAGAGAGGCTACCTGATGCATAGAAGCATCCCCCAAGAGGTGGTAACATATGTGGTCAACAACTCCCAATCTTGGATGAGTTCCAGAATGCCCTTCAAGATTTATTGTTTGTAGTGCAACCCTCACCATGCCCAATACCGTGTTTTAGCCGGGAGGACAAGATGATTGTTGTTGTTGTGATGAACAGAAAGGAAATACAAGTGTGTAACCAACACGGTTGTACTCCTCGTCTTCAAATGCATTGAGGAGGGAAGCAACATGTGAGTGGGCTCTAGATTAGGAAAGTGTTAGGAAATAAAATACATAGTAAATATGAATACCTAATTAAGAAGAATATTTTCGCGATGAAGAGAGAGGACATGGGACAACAACTTGAGAGGTGGTTTCATATTTTTATGGTAAAAGTAAAACTAAAAAATGATATATATTATACTAGTAGCTAGTAACTAATTGCAATTTTCCCGTGACTAGCTAGTTGTATTTATATTCCCATGACTAAATTAGTCATTTATGTAACTAGTCATTTTTAGTTTAGTCACTTGTTATCTAGTCATATATTTTATCCCATGACTAAATTAGTCGTTTATCTTAGTCGTTTTTTGTTGGCTTATTTAAAATTTCTCAATTTTTGTCGCTTATCCCTTGGAAAAATGGTGGTGACTAACTTTTTTAGTTGCCTCGTCACTTATCTCTCATTTTGTACTAGTGACTTGGTCATATGAACGCTTTGTCTAATAATTATTGTAATTGCATCTTGAATTCACTCAACTCATTAGTTTAAAATATATTCTAGTCCTTGGATATGGGCATGTGTGTGTTATGTTATGCTCTCTTGTTTCCATTGTTGTCCATTGGAATCCACTTGAGTCACCCTTCACAAAAAGGGGAAAACAATGAGAAGAAAGGGTAATGGCAAAATGAAAATTACTAGCATGTTGAAATTGACAGGAAAATTTTCATTTTTGGTGTTACAGATCTAAAAATTACCAACATATCTCACTTGTAGTTGAAATTAGATTCACTATTTAGAGATTATGTGATGTCGCAAGGCCTTAATCATCACTCAAGAGTTCAATTCAATCATGAGTTTTAAGGGGGGTTCCAAAAGAACCGCCTCCCAAAGTTCAATTCTCATGACTTTTAGGGGGGGTTTTGACAAACTGCCCCCAAAAGTGATGAGAATTGGGATTTTAGGGGGGGGTTTCAAACAACTGCCTCCAAAAGTTCAATTCTCGTGACTTTTAAGGGGGGTTGCAAAAAAACCGCCTCCAAATGTTCAATTTTCATGACTTTTAGGGGGGTTTTGACAAACCGCCCCCAAAAGTTATGAGAATTGGGCTTTTAGAGGGGGTTTTCCCAAAACTGCCCCCAAAAGTCAAATTTCAGGACTTTTAAGGGGGGTTCCAAAAAAACCGCCTCCAAAAGTTTAATTCTCATGACTTTTAGGGTGGGTTTTGACAAACCGCCCCCAAAAGTTATGAGAGTTGGGATTTTAGGGGGGTTTTTCCCAAAACCACCCCCAAAAGTAAAATTTCAGGACTTTTGGGGGCGGTTTTAAAAAAACCGCCCCCAAAAGTCCAATTTCCATGACTTTTAGGGGCGGTTTTAGAAGACCGCCTCCAAATGTCTGAAAAAACTTTTAGGGGGGGTTTTACCAAGACCCCCGCAAGACAAAACCGCCCCTAAAGGGCTAGTTTGTTGTAGTGATTGTAATCCATGATTTTATATTGAATGCAAATCAATCTCCTTATGTGCCAAAGAGAAATGGTGCATTTATTGGGAAATGTTTGGTAAAAGTTATGAGCCAAAGGACAAAACAATTGGACAAATATGTATGAAGATGATGTTTGAAGATTCTCAGTTCACCATTGAATATATCGAATTGATTTGTTGTATATCTAAGCTATTTCTTGATAGATTCGATAACAAAAATAAATTATTTAATAAGGTGGATTTTCAAAAAATATTAGGATATGGTATGGAATATTCCTCATAGTCTTAAATCCCAATTGATTTATTGTACTTAAAAATCATGTCTACATTTTGACTAAGTGATACACAAATAAACCCTCTAAAGAGAAGCCTTGTATTTTGCTTGATCAATCTCAATCCCAATCTCAATCACTCACACTAGAATGTCGACCATCAATAAAACATTGAGGTTAAAAATTTAATTTTTTCAAACTATTAAAACTACTAGAAAATGTTGCACCTTTTATGATGCAAAGCAAAGCTTCCTTTGAAGTTTACTACCACACACGGGTAATTGAATGGAAGTTTCCCAAGTTCAATATTAAGTAATATAATCTAAGCTTTAGGAAAATAAACTAGACTTGTAACAAATTTAGATAAGGAAATAATAATTGATAAGTGATATTTTAAAAAAATTTATATTCCATTTTAAAGATATCTAGAAGATTGTGTTTTATTATTATTATTATTATTATTATTATAGAATGATAGATCTAAATAATAATATTGTCTCAAATGAAACCTTCAAATTGGATTTTTTTCAATGCCTTAAACTCTTCATTTTTTTATAAGATAATCAATTAAATACAATTTTAACACTGAAATGTTCACATCTTCTAAGTGCTTACCACATTCATCTACACCCTTGATTTTTCTTGAAACTAACCTCTTCCATAAGTTGATGATATGTGAGTTAAGCCTATTCTATTTTCTCTAGATTTAGATTATCTTACAACTTTTATTTAACTTTAAATTTTATTAATGGCTATTGTAGATTAACAATGCAATTTAATGTTATTTTCTGTCAATTTATTGGTTGGATTTAAAAAATGAATGTTAATTAATTCTCTAAACTATAAAATTATATTTAATATTTTTTATTCACTATAAAATTTTATTTAATGACTAAGTAACTAAATAGCAAATAATGTAAAGTCAAAGTGGTGCCTAGGCAAAACCTATAATCCCAATGTAACATGGACTAACAATAAAGTGCATGATGGTCATTAGGCTTATGGTATATGGCATATATGAAAGGATGGATTCACATATATTCTAATAGCCTAAATGGGGTTGGATGTGATTGGTGTGTGACATACTGAGATATTCTTCTCAATTAATGAAGGGAACCTTTAGATTCTACCACATATAAGTGGAGGGAAAGTTGGGATCTAACTATGCTATAAGAATTTATTGTCTCAATCTTTTCAAATGATTATAATGTAATTTATAATTAAATGAGATGACAAAGATATCATATTAAAAAAAAAATAACACTTTAAATACAACAACTTAAGTTTAAAAGGTGTCGTCTTTTAGTCCTTGCCTTTAACATGCAAGGATTATATAAATAGGCTTGCATACAATGCATATTTATTCAAAGTTTTGTTGCTTGAGAGCCCGTAATTTTCTCTATATATGCTCATAAAATACTTTTAACCTGATGTACATCAATAATATAGTTTTTAGTCTTATTTTACCCCATCCCAACATAAGGCTAAATCAGACCAGTCATTTCATGTTTAGATTGGACTTAGGAAAATATATCAATAGCACAAATATTTAATATTGTATATGAAGAAGTTGATTAATGTTAAATTTTGGCTAGCTCATGGGGTAGAGTAATTGGTAATGAGTAATGAGATGAGAAGTTGTAAATGGAAGGTCATAGGTTTAAATCCCCTTGGGTACTTACTTACAAAAAAAAAGGTTAAATTTTAGCTAGTTCGAAATATGATCTTGCGCACTAATTTTAACTATGACCTTCACTCATGCTATGTTTGGTTTGTCGCATGGCACGCTTAGGTTGTCACACAATGTCGTTATAACAATTGAAGGTGTCCCAAAGGGTGAAGCCTTCTCTCTTGTTCCCATGAACATCTATGAACCTTGATTTATCACTGCATATGTTGTTAAAAAGAGATTCTCTTAGTTTAAAGAATTATATATATTCTCTACTGACGAGGCCAACCACGTGAAGGTGGAAGCTCATTTGGCCCCACCCACCCACCCACCCACCCTAGAATCAAAGAAAACATTCATCAACCTTGATGTGTTCTTGAATCATAAGAAATGTGCCAGTGGCATATTTTCAAGAATGGCATTATGATCTTCTATCGACAATTTCCATTGTCGATACTTGGAATTTTTCCTACTCTTCACTGCCTTCAACTGCAATCGGGCTGCTATGACCAAATGACTGTATTGAGCACATATAACATTTGAATCGTAGTCTTGAAAAATAATATGGTCTTTACATTTCCTTACTTATGCAAAGAAATGTCCCATTAAAACCATTGAACCCACTGCATACGTATAATTTGATGGGTCTTTAAATTCTTGCATCAGTGTGCTTTTTGACCTAGTGCATCTCAATAAATAATAATGCACATTTTCTGGATTATCTGCTGGTGCAATGACTGCAAATACATCTCCTTCTCTAACCAAATCAGAAACATGATCATAATCTTTGTCAATCACAACCACTTCATTGTCGCGCTCTACATCGCTGATATTTCCAAATGGGGGCAATGGTGTCAATTCTTGATGTCTCCATGGTTTCACAAATTTGTTAGTTGGTTTTGACACTCATCCAAAGACTCTACATCATCAATACATGCAAGACAGAAGCAAGAGTACTTCCGTTTCTCGATTGCGTGTATATTTTCCATTTTCTTACTCCTAATGGAGTGTAAGCCCCTTGTTTTGGGGATTGCAGTACAATTATGCGGCATTGATCTATCAACATCGCCCATTGCAATATTCCAGAAAAACCTTCTCACATTACCCATCCTTTCATTGAATCCATGGCTCAAATTTTGTTTGCACCAATTAACAACATCGTTTGAATTTGCAAGGTGAGAAGTAGAATGATTCATTTGATATCTCCTAATTGCATGTTTCACACAGGCCCCAACACCATCATGTTCTCATTTTCCATGTTTCGTTTCAAAAAATCTCCGTGTGTGGAAAACATCCGTGTTTCTATGAAGGTGAGACAACCATAAGAATGATTGTGTCAATTTAAACTGACCAGCACAACCATCTGACCACACCCAATGTTCTTTAAAAGTGACCCTTCTTCTTTTTAATTCTTCAAAAAGCATACCAAAACAATGCTGGACAAAACATGTATCATGTGTACGATCATCATTGATGTAGAAATGATACTCCTTAATCACTTCACGATTATTTTCATTACTATCAAAACCATCTACATCAAGCTCTGCATGTCTATACGTAATATGCACAAGTATAGATACCTGATCTAAATGATAATACTCACTTTGTATCTCCTTTTGCGGAGTGAAAGTGTAATTTTCTGCAAAATCAACAATGGATAATATTGTCCCTTTTGGAAATACATCTCGTGATTGCTTGAACTGTAAGTCCTGCCATCGTGCTGAGTGAGATTGCTTGATATGTTTATATATTTGATCCCTGAACAAATTCATAAAATATGTCAAAGAGATATCACTTTCAACCAAATTAAGCTTTCTTGATGTTGTCGTTGAATCTGTAACAATTTATGCAACAATTGAGCTTGTTGTATGACAGAAATAACTTCAAAATATTTTTTGACTGTCTTATCTACTCTATAACTAGCTGTACGATCAAGCATCTGTGGTCCCATTTCTTCAATTTTACTTGGATCTGAATTCTCCAAAAAAATATCATCAATGACAATATTGTTGCAGCTTCTAGTTAATCTCTGTAAATTGCTAACTGTGGCAGGATGTTGTATGTTGGGTGTCAACCCTACATAAAAATAAATATAAATTTATAAGATTTTGTTCACTTTCAAGTCAGATATATATATATACTCAAGTATTATAAAGTAAATTATAAACATAAAAAAATATTTACTCACCACTCATGGTCTCAATATCAACGCTACCCATAGTTTGCTCCACATTTGTCATTTCCTTGTCACCTCCATGTTCCTCATTTCTTTCATCAACGTGATCCTCGACTATTTGGATTCCTTCATCACCGCCATGTGCATTCACATTTTGCATTTCTTCATCACCGCCATGTGCATTCACATTTTGCATTTCTTTGTCATTGCCATGTGCCTCCACGTTTATTTCCATTGCACTTTTTGCTCTTAAATTTCTCATAGAAACATGCGATCTCTCTTTCCTTGCCTCTTCATCAACTCTGGTGTGATCATATTTTCTTTCACATTTATTTCGATTTCCCATGTTGAAATAAATAAAGACCTAAAATCAAATGCATGAAAACATATGAGAATTGAGAGTTATATGCTGAAAAAAAAAGAACAGTACATTGACCCAATAAGTGTTATTCATTCAAAATGAAATAGTTCTTGTTATGGCCAAATAGTATCCAAAAATCTATTCAACATGAAATAGTTCTTATGCATGTAAAATGAATACAAAGCATTGATTGATCTAACCTTACCTTTATATCAAGAATACCATGATCATATAAAACAACAATTTCAAAATAGTGCAAGACTTGTTATGTGCTTCAGTCTCAATTCTTTAGATCTCAAATATTCATCAAAGACATGTGATACTACAAATCTTAAAACAATTCCGAATGTAATCAAAATGCTCATTATGGGTGATTCAAGAGAAAAAGTAGTGAAAACTTAGTGAATAAAAACAAACGAGGCATCTTTTAGGGAATATTTTGCCATGCAACAACCAATACAATTCGCACAAGTACTGATTCTAAAAAATAAAGAATAATGTGATGAAAACTTTCTCAATGGAAATGTACTAAAAGATTTTTCTTATCAAACTAAAAATAGTCTTCATTAAAAGCACTAAAAATTTACTTTAAATACCAATGAGTTTAATCTCCAAACCTTGCTTGATAGAAGTGGTGATTTGTAACCCTTTTCAAGTGAAATTTACCATTTTGTAAATATATAAGATGAGTTCAAGGTTCAACAACCAAGAAGAGAGCAAGTGCAGCATTAGGCATAATTGAAATTGAATGAATAGACTCTCGACTGAAAAGAAGGCTCACCCAAAAAAAATCTGTTGAAAACAAACCCTCGGCTGAAAAAACAATCCGCTGAAAACAAACCCTCGGCTGAAAAAACAATCTGTTGAAAACAAACCCTCGACTGAAAAAACAATCCGCTGAAAACAAACCCTCGGCTGAAAAAACAATCCGCTGAAAACAAACCCTTGGCTGAAAAAACAATCCGCTGAAAACAAACCCTCGGATGAAATAATTTGGAAGACTATCTTAGCCGAGAGATTATATATACCATTCTCGGCTGAGAATCACAAGCATCCCATCCGAATAATGTGGAATCCCGCCCACAAATCAAGGAAATTTAATATTTAATGTGTCGGAGCCTAAAAGATTCTCGGGGGATTATGTAACAAAACTCTCGGCAAGAAATGTTATAACCTCTACGACGAGAGTTTAAATCAACTTTCAGCCGAGAGTTTTTGTTAACTCTGGGTTAATTTTAGAGCGGGAACGACTCTCGCCCGAGACATTTTAAATCTCTCGCCCGAGACATTTTATGGGCTGAGAGTTTTTGGTCAACAGTTCCAGCAGAATTTCTGCAGAATGCAGAAATGTGTCACTTTAACAAGGTCGGACCACTACAAAAGATGAGAATTACATGTCGGAGTTTATACCAGTAGATTCGTCATTCAATCTAATTTCTCATAATATAAAAATTTTCGAATTTCGTTTAGGATTACTATTTTTTAATATTTTTTTACTAAACTTTATCATTAAAAAATTTAGTGACTTAAAAATCAGTCACAATGAAAATTCAATATCATCACAATGCCGAAGCCAAAAAACTTTAAAAAAATACAGGGATGTTCCTTGAACTATCCTCTTCAATGGGTTGGTTTTAGTTTTTTTGATAAGAGTCACATTTGAAACAAAATGAGAAGACAAAAACATGTGTCGATAATGTACCGGTTTTTGAACATATGTTGTTTCGATAAATAATAAAAAATAGTTCCCAAGTCTTAAAAAACTCAAAATATAGTCCAGGATCAAGTTCAGCGTGTGTAGAATATGAGCCTAAAATTGTTTTCCCTAAAATGAATAACGATATATCAAAAAACCGTGGTCAACACAGGTCACTCATTATCCATACCTAAAATTTTCAAGTATATGTCGTTGGTTGACAACAAATTTGTCCCACGATATGTCCATAAAAAAAATTAAAAAAAATACGAGTAGAAATCTAATTCAATTCTGTAAAACCTTTGTGTTTACTTCAAGTTGAAATTCCTAAGGGATATATGGGTTTGAATAGGTCTAAGTTGAAAAACATAAAAATTAGCAGTTTTTTTTGTCAAAAACAAGCCAAAATTGTTTCCCAACTTCATGTTTTCACCCTACTGCCATAGGCCAACTCCTAACTGTGACGGGAAAATCCATAATCAATGAGATTTTAACTGAAATCTTTGTCAACATGAATATTTGGAGTCTTAAATTCTTTGTACATGTCAACGTTTGTATTGACATGCTCAACCTATCTCAAAGTAGTGCAATAGTTAGCAATCTCAAAGATCTGTCCATTAATATTCACAATGGATTTAAATCCTTGGGCATGGCCCGACCCTTATCTAATATAACTATATAATCATAGGTCAAATCAAATTTTTGGTGCTTGACCTTGATTCTTATATATACGTATAAAATATTGAATAAAATCCAAATGAATGAACAACATATGAAAATATCACTATGGGGAGATGGAATCAACCTTGGTTTCATTGATTAGTATGTAATTATTTTCTACATCAAGTTTGAGCTATGGGGTTCGATTATCTAGCCAAAATTGTCAAAAAACCATCAAAATAAAACAAAAAGAACCATATTTAAATATTTAACAACCTAATTAACATTTTGATTGTCAAATCCCAACACATCCTTCTTACCTCAACACCTCCAAAGATCCCAATGTTTCCATACCTGGCTTCTCCTCTAACTCAGAGCACCTACAAACACATAGGCATTGAAGCTTTGTCACATGCGCTAACCCCTGTATGCTTTCCAGCATCACACAATCACCTTCCCACAAGTACTCTGAAAAATCCTCACATTTGCTCTAGAAACCATTTTGGAAGGCCAAAAACTGGAACGACTGTAGAAAAGGGCATTTCTGAAATTGTTTTGTTTCTAAGCCATTAAATTTGTTTCTATTTCTAAGAGATATCTGTGTGAGAATAGAGCTTCAGTTCAGAGATCAAAATTGAAGGGCAATATCAGTAGAAATTACATTGAACAATCTTGAATTGAATTATAAAAAATGGAATATGCAAGAATATTTTAAAGGGACCATTTTAGCTTAAGCTGAGTTTCTTCGTTATTATTTCTTGAGAAGACAAAAGTTCTTTTGTTGAAAGAGGCCCATATTTCATGGGTGGGACTAGACTTTGTGTGAAGTTTAGAAGTTTGGTTTGATACCATTGTGGATACACAATAAATATTCCCAACCTAGGAAAGGTTCAAAGTTACTTTTAGAATTTTGGGATGGATATGTATTCTCAGCCATAAAAAAACTTTGGCAAAAACTACCTCAATATCGCAGACAACCAGGGAAAATAAATTTGTTTAATACAAATTGCACACACAGGAACCTACATTGCAAATCCAGTGGAAGAGATGATAGTTGTCTTGGTTTTAATTCCAAAAGTAGAAAGGTAACAAAAACTATACTAACTAAGGTCTATTGCAAAACGATGTTAAAACTGTTGTTTGACATAATATAATACTAGGTCCCAAATCTGAAATTTTCCAGCCTAGAAAAATTGTAGAAGGAGAACCATGCTGTATGGATGTACTTTTCAATTTTTGGGAATATGTGATTTAACATTCTCTTTTCCTGTCAAGAATAAAACATATTTATGATGTATATTTGGTCTATCCCATCACATATACTTGGTAAACATGGGTATATATATGTATTTGTCTGGAGGAGAAGCTTTCAATTTTTTTAAAACCAAATCTTTCAATTTTTCACATGGCTAGCAATCCTTGTGGTTAACATGAGTTCAAAGTAAAAAATGGAAAGCACCAAGAAGAACAAGAAAAAATTTCAACATCCAATTTCAAAGTGTCATAACACAGAACTAAACATCAGTGCGCATTTTTCATCTCTACCAATACCAACAAGTGGACATGATCACATACATTTCAATTTTCTGGGAATCTATGATTTAACATTCTCTTTTCATGTCAAGAGAAAACATTCTCTTTGTATGCAGGGGAAGCTTTCAATTTTTTTAAATCAATCTTTAAATTTTTCACATGGCTAGCAATCCTCGTGGTTAATCCAACATGAATCCAAAGTAAAAAAAATGGAAGGAACTGAACTGAACATCAATGAAAACCATATAAAATGCACGGTAAACTTCGCTAGGGGATTCTCCATGGAAACCATACAAAATGCATTGGCAAACAAACCTGGGTAAGTTTAGATAAACTGCCACAAATCTAGGGTTGGACCAGTTAATAATCTTAGATTATTTATTAGAAGAAACATATCAAATACCTCAGACTGTTTAAGAAAAATTAAAGAAGTTTTATTCACTTGTTCATTCATCCATGAGCAAATGTCGCAGAATATATCAAACACTTTTATAACATACAATTGATTGAGTGCATACTGCAAACATAAACCCTAATGTTTGACCAATGAGAATTTCAATGCTCCGGTTTGCTTGAAACGTGAGGGACCAGTGCACCCTTGGATCTTAGAGACAACCGAGTCAAAGACCATCAATCGTAGCAACTCCACCATCTTCGACCTCAAAATTTCCCCTTCCTCCGCTCACCATTCGACTTGGTCCTCGATTTCCATGATCTCATCTGTAACACAATTTATATTTTTCAATAGTAAAAACCCTGTCCGAAGACATACTCATAGTAAAACTCGGGGAAAATAGAAGATCTAAATATGTTATCCCCTGGATGAGTTGATGTGTTTTGGGTAAGGATTTTCTTATCTGCAGGGAAGATAAGTGGTGATTACTTTCGCCAGGACGAAAAGAATTCACATGTACTACAGAGGAGCTTATTGGGACTACTATGAATCTCATGAAGGTAAGGGAAAGCCACAAAAATTAAAAAAACATATTTATTATAGTCTTGTATATATAATATACCCAGGAAAAATACAGTCAATATACTAAATACATACATACCTAAACCATGACTGAATAACCTTGATTTCAATTTGGGTGCGAAGTTACAGAGAGTGTGGCTTCACTGCCTGGATACAATATGACTCCTGGATATCCACAATGTCTAATTTACTCTCTGGGAGACTGTTTTAGGTTGGGGTTACAATTTTCCCAGCAACTCTGACCTAAACCATGACTGAATGACCTTGATTTCAAATTGGGTGCGAAGTTATGGAGCACGTGGCTGCACTGCCTGGATATAATATGATTCCTGGATATCCAGAAAAGGAAAAATATATATATATGACCCTGCAAACAGGGGCACCAAGCCTACTCAGACCTGGCAAACAAAACCGTGAAAACTTCAAAACCCTAACAACAAATAATGTTCCAATTATCCATTCAAAACAATAATGTTTGTATAGTCCTCGACCAGAAAGCCAAAATCATTCTAATGCATGCCTCTAAGATAATTTAAGTAGGGGAACAACTTACAATTCCATGCTTAACGTAGATACCAAATACTTAAAAAACATATGAATTCAAGCCCTTTCAAAAGATCAGTATTGTGGCAAGTAATAATTTATCAGCCACTATGTCACTAAATCTTGGGCTGAAACAATTTATAATCTACTATATTATCAGAATACGGGCTGAAATGGCCTTAGAATTCATATCATCACTAACATAACAAAAATGCTTTCCAAAATCTTGCAGAAATAACACTGGTTAATTCTACACTGCCCAAAAGCTTACCATTCAAGAGTTCCCTGCAATCTTTAAGAGCAGCCCATGGCTCTTGCCTACCCTTGTTCTGTTCAGATCCAAGGCAAACTGGGTAACCCTAATGGCCTCATCACAGCTAACCTCCACTGCAACTCTTGCAAGCTCGCTCATGTTTTCCCTCAAAGACCCTGTACATGGTTAGAGAGCTGAAATACAAAGGTCATGATGGGAAGTTGAGTTGCATACCTTGAGGACGAGATCTGAGGATCGAATCCGATTATGGCCAGATTCCTTAGTCACGGGTCAATTGAATGCCCACATAAATTACGCCAACGAGAAGAACGATGTAATTTGTGCCTAATGGCTTGATGTTGGAGGTGAAGGAATGATTTTACTGTAGCACTTGTAAGCATTCATCTCACTTTCTATATACCAAACACGGATTGGATTTCCGAAATTTCTTGGTTCTACTCCATAACTCTTAGAAGATATGAGCAAAGACATGTAGTGAAATTAAACTTGCAACAGTAAGGTGATGGAGTTCTTCCCCATGTAGGCATGGTTGGATTCACAAGCAACACTCCTATCTGGCCTTTCAATTCACTGCCATTCCTTGTCTACAGAGAATTGAACGGAGAAGGTAAGGGTCAGTCCAAGGCATTGAAATAGGTACATAATCACATCACCTTCTAATCAAGAGAACAATGAGCAGTGACCGGAGGATAAACATGTAAAACCAGTGGATTGTGCACAGTTAAGATGACGACACGTGGCGAAATCGGATTCGTTGGAGGGACAACGAAAAGGAACAATGTTCCTCAAGACGACCCTCGGGAAATAACGCCTATCGGCGTAAAAATTCCTTACGGTGTAATTATTCTCCTCTATTCTATTTTATAAAATAATAAAGACCATTATTAATAGGGTGGGAATTTAGAAAACATATCCCACGTTTTTTTACACGGATGGGTGTATTTATTGAAATAAAAAGACGCAGATGGGCCTATTTATTGCAATATTGGACTTGAGGTGCATCCTTTTAATCACAACTCGGACATCTGCGGCCATCATTCATTAAATCCGAATATACTTCGTTGTATGTGGCAATAGTTTATCTTCAATGCAATTCCTAATCCTGGCATTGCTGATTAGTTGTTAATGATGGTGTTAATAGCATCCATTGAACCATTTGGATGGCCACGTTGCATACGCTTCATATTCAAGCACCACCTTTTCCTAAGTACATTTCAAAGAGTGAGCCATGTTTTTAGCAGAGATTTTGTTTTGGAAAGATGAAAGTTTTTTTATTATGGAAGAAAACCTTGGTTTTATCAAAAGAAGTGATAGAACTATTATCAATTTCGTTAAATTTACATTAGATTTATAAAGTTATAATGGTAGTTGAGTCGTTGACTTAATTTAAAATTCGTAGACATAATATCAATATTTTTTTCCCAGAGAAAAAAGTGTGATACTTTGGCAGCAGAGGCTCGTGTTAACAACCAAATTAGAAAGCAAGTCTCATTAAATAATTAATGGCATTCATCATTCTTAATGACTCTCACTGTTCTAGACAACTCCTCGTCTGCATTCTTACATCACAGTTCTAGACAACTCCTCTGCATTCTTACATCTGATTATTGTGAATGTAAACAAGTAGATCTAGATAGATCTAGTGCCGATCTAAAAGACCTAAATGAGATCCACCTAGGGTTTAGGAAAATTGTAGTGAGGTGTCTAGGAGATAGATATGGAGGTTTGAAGCCAAACTAGCCACACCCAACTGATAGATCTAGAAAGAAACTGAAAAACCCACAAGTGTGTCCTCCCCTAGAGATGGCGAGTGCTTGGATTTGAGGTTAAATGGAGTCTAATTCTCACCAAACTTGGTCTCTAAGGTTTATTAATTATTTTAGACTTGGGTTTCAGTTATGATACCCAGATCTATCAGATCTACAAAACTATGGTTTGAAACTTGTAAATTTAAATGATAATTGAATAGAAGTAATGGAAACCAATATGTACCTTGTAGATCTTACCTCAAATGCTTGAGCCCGCTGAGCACATTGATGATCTTGATAATTGGATACAATTCCGAGCAAGATCCAGTTAATTCCAAGCTAGTGCGTGTGGGTCCAAGAAGGTAGTGATACCTCGTCAACCTGTAGAGTCAAACAACTCAAGTTAGATTTGTCTACGGATGGAAAAGAAACCATGCAGAGCATCAAAGAGACAATAACATTAATGGAAACAATTCACAATTGGTTACTCCCTGAAAGACAAACAATTTCACCCAAGCGAATGGATGGAGAAACCCTCACAATCCTCCTCAAGCAAAATCACACCCCTTGTAGCAAATCAATTCGGCCTCCACAAAAATGTTATGAAATCAAGTTAGATATACTTAGATGTCCAAAAGAAAGTCATTCCAATCATGTACAAGAACATTCATCAAATCAAGAGAGAAAGATATGCAAAATAATAATTTTATTCTTTTATTCCAGAGCGAAAAGTCCCCTTACAAATGGTGAGAGTGGATATTAATAGCCTCTCACAATAAAAAAACTATAAAATCCCAATAGTATGAAGGGCTAGGATCAAAAGATATAATGATGAGATCAATGGCTAAGATAATCCAGACAAATAATACATGGATCACTCATGACAAAGGGGGACACACTCCCTCAATAATGCCTAAGGGGGGACGTAAGACACATAAAGTGACTAGGGATGTGACATAATACATGGTGGGGGATTGGAGGTATTAACATCTCCACTATCCATGGCACTAATACATCATAACAAGATACATAACATAAAGTGTCAAAAACCACTAGGACATGTGCCCAAAGATACAATATAAAACCCCCAAAATGATGACTAGGAGGATGTGTGGACCCCACTGCTGATGGAGATCATGCCGGAAACTATAGAAAATATCATCATGAATTCTCGGACCAATCACATGCCATTTCCTCACCCCATTGAGCCAAATCGATTTCCTTTGTTAACCATTTTACTGCCAGAAAACCACCTCTAAAACGATAGAATGCCTATAACTCTCTTCCATGTGCCCAAGGAACCAAACTAACTACACCAAAATGTACGGGGATAGGTTAATATGGTAATAACGGCTGGATGGTCCCCATATCCCCTCAAGAGCGCCCTAGGAGAACAAAATTAATCTCTAAATGTGTTGTACAAGCCATTTCTACATGGCAAATTGCTGAAAAGTGGTAATCTGACCATATCATCACCTGTAACTACCCGAAAATAATAACTTAGTGTACCAATGGAATCAGAATTCCCAATTACACTAGGAATTAGTACTCATACACTATGTGACCATCAATACCATCATCTATAAGCTCATCCATGCCCGAAATAATAAAATAATGGCCTGTAACTGCTGATAATAATAAAAATAATACAAACCATCATCTGAAACCACTGTCTAGAACATGGAACCATCTAATGGACACAAAAGGGCCATGAATAATCAATCTCTAACACTGTCGGCCAAACTCATCCCAGATCTCGCGGTTGACTTGGTCAAACTGGGTTGACCAGGTCAAGAATGATCAAAATAGTGATCCAGACCATAAATAACTACTGTTGCAAGTACATATGGATGATATATGCTCCTTCAAATATATTAGTAGTGAGATCAAAGTATAAAATGATGTTTAACTGGCACTAACATATAGATATAATAATAATCATAAGTCCATATCAAAGTAACCAAGTACCATAAACAAGAACCTCAAGTGTATACTCATTTATAGACTTGGTCAATTTGCTAACCATGGGTGAGTGTGGAAAAACAAGGCTAGGCTAAGGGGAATGACTTGAAAACCTCAAAACTGTAACCTCTCGGATAAGGGAACAAGGAAGGACCACGTACACATATGCTGGATAGAGAAAGACACAGGGGATGGAGGTGTCTAAAAAATGGGTAGAGTGAAGAGAATGCTTCCAATAGACTCTCGAAAACAACCTTTATAGCAAATTACTGTCAGCTTTATACACTTTGAGATTTAGCATTTAATTCCATTTAAAGATTTTCACTAGCCAACCTCCAAAAGTAGGTGCCCTGTGTTGCCACCTAATACACACCTATGGGGAACCCGACAGGAAAGCTTCAAGCCGCTCGGTGTGTCATTGGGGGCAAGTCAGAGTCAAGTGCTATCACCTGATTACTCAACTCCTCCGTCTAGGCTTACTCCTAGCGAAGCCAAGGGGGATGATCCCTATGAAAATATTCTAAGGCTTTTAACTACAAAAACAAGTAAAAATCTAATCTAGGAGTTAATATGATGAAATGAACAAATATAACAACTAAGCAAGGTCTACAAATTGAAATTAAATTAGATACAACACATGATATAGATACATTCATGAGATTTTATAATTGAATTTAAACATTAAGAAATAAAGACTAGTGCTGAGAATGATTATGAAATGCTTTTTGTGTTGTGTTCTTACTCTGTTCCCTTGCAAATTGGTACTCCTTATGTTTCAACCACTTTTCTATTTCTTCTATTGTCGGTCTCTAGAAAACCATTCTTCAACCCTCACGTCCCTTCAAGCACAGATACCTGTCCTGAAAACATAACCATTTGTTGGCGCATGGGAAGACCCAAGGTTCAACATAAATCACACCAACAAAACCCCATACACCGACCCTTTCAGCATCACCTGCAAACATATGATGTCTCACCTGACGTATCAAAGGGGACTACAGTAACCAAGTTTCTACAGTGTTGAAGGGATGTGAATCAAATATTCGACATATCCATTATTCATTCATTTAATGCATGACATATCATTCTTCCACATTAACAGAAGTAACAATAGCACATAAACTTAACTATGTGCAACCGAATCAAGTATTCATCCCATTGAACATAAACATATAGTACTGCAACAGAATCAAGCATTCATCCCATTGAACATAAGCATAGAGTTTCCCAATTAACATTGAAATAGTTCTACATAGCTTGCGCAGAGCACACCAATACTCAGTCTTCAACTACTAGCATTACACACAATAACTACTATTAGTTCTCTAGACAGACATGTTCACTCTCTCTAGACCCCATCTACCCTCAGATCTCCTACATATTTATACATCAAGATATGGGCGGAGCCCGTTATAAAGTGGACAACACTCATAACTAATTTCTAACTAACTTATGCCTTCTGCGTGGTTTTGGGCCGATTGTTGAACTGTCACATGGTCTATCTTCGTCGCGCGACTTCCAAGACAAGTCCAAAAACCGCTCCAATAGCGGGTTAGGCCACAAAAGAGCTCCATCAAATTTGGAAAGGGGGGCAATTCGTCACCACAGTTTGTGGGACCATTTGATATCATTGATATATTGAGACCGATTGCTTACCGTCTTGCTTTGCCATCATCACTAAGTAATATGCACAATATTTTTCATGTGTCAATTTTGAGTCATTATATGTCAGCTCACACTCATGTTATTGAATTGAGTAACTTGCAGATGTTGGATAAGGGGGCCTTGGTGGACGAGTCAATCCATATACTAGAGCAACGAACTCGATAGCTTCGATGTTGATTAGTCGACCAGGTCAAGGTCCAATGGGATAGCTATAGTCCCAACTCTTTGACCTAGGAGGATGCATTAGAGATGCATGCACAATTTCCTTACTTATTCTAGAACTTCAAGACGAAGTTTCCTGAAGGGGGGTGTATGTAGTGCCCCATTGTTTCTTTTGAATTTGATATTGCTGCGACATTATTATTTGAGGGCTCTCAGTTTTGAATGACCCGGTTATGTGTGGATTCAAACTTGGATTATATGTTGTGTTATTTTTTATGACATTTGGTTTCAAATGACCTAGTTATGTGTGGAAACTTGTACTTTGATGATTAAGTTAAATGTTTGAAAACTATCTATTATGAGACAATGTTATGATGATGATCAATAATTATGATGTCTTGAAATTGTGAAATGATTCGATGGTAATCGAATGTTTATGAATGATATGAAATTATGAAATAAACTAGATGAATATGGTTATGTTTATGTATAGCAAGTACTTTGATGGGTTTTTGAGTGTGACAGGAAAAGACGGGTACATGTGATGCGAGGTTGAGATGATATTGCATAGACTTCGAACTGAGACGGGTATCCACGACAGGTGATTTTAGCCTGATATAAATTTATATGTTATTATTTTGCTTTAAAATATTTGATGCGCGTAGTGTTTCATGTGCAGGTATTGGATTGAGGTTGCCAATCGATCCACATCAGGTAATGGGACTGGGCGGAAGAAGATGTAAGAATAGCGATTATTCCACGTTACGAGTTGGGAAAAAGAGAGAGAATTTTGCTTGTCAAATGCGTGTTGCTGTGAGGGTAGGCCACGGACTCAGTCACTCAGGAGGCATTGACTAGGGGGCAAGAAATAAAGACATGGCAAGAAATAAAGACATGGCCTTATTCTCTCGGAACCACTACTCCCTCAACAAGATCGCCCAGATTGAGTTAACGATGTCTCACTTGTCATACCAAGTCCCCACCACGGGGGAATATTTGAAGGGAATGCTCAAAGCATGGAACCCTTAATATTTTTGCTGCAACGAAAACGCGATAGTTAAAAAAATAAAACACTAAATAGGGGGTAAGAAAGAGTGTTTTAAAAGATTTAGAAAAATGATTTTAATTAAATAATATATGAATGAAATTCTAGATGGTTAATTTTAAATATGAGGTTGTGAATAAAGAAAGGAGTGAAAATAACTTGATTCAAGTATTAGTAATCACATGCACCCACACAATTAGGAGAAACTGAGGGAATCATTAATGAGAAAATCTAGGGGATTAAACTAGAGTAAATCTCAATTATATGAAAGTAGAGAGAAGTGACACTTGGAGGGTGAGTAATCAAAAAAGAAATAAAGAGATGAGATGTATGAATGTTTCGAAAAGTTATAAGGTGAAGGAGAGGGCATGAGGCTCTCATCTCTTTTACCTTACTGTTGGACGGCATAGTTTATGTTGAAATTTCACGGTGATGGTTTAGGGTGTGGTTTGTTTTGGTACGAATGAGGATGAGAGACTCTTAGCAGCAGTTTACATACCAGGACTACGTTAGCTATTTCTTGCCTTCAACCCCGTTTCGGCTCAGGGGTCTAAGGGGGGCTCAAGGGTCTAAGGGGAAGAAGAGTACATTTTGGGAGTGGTAGGGAGGTTTCCGGTGGACATCGAATGTTTGGAAATCAGTGTGTAGACTTGCGACGGATCCTCGATAGCGTCCGCATCCTTCGACACTCCGTGATAAGATTGTCACATCGGTACCATTATTGATTTAATGTTTTCTGTTATTTACTCTAAGTTTAATATTGGATTATCCTAATTCTGTGATTTGTGAAAATGCTCATCTCCGATATTCAAGTACTACGTCGAAACTGCATGCTAAAAATTAGAGTTAGATCTACTCGTCAAATTAGGAAGTGTATTTGTATGAATTTTAGATCGACGGGTTTTAAAAAAAGACAATAATAACAATGATGCATGCCAATATCGAGTTGTTGTAAATTTTCTTACCGCTTGATACTGACGTTAGACTCATCTAACATGCCTCTAGATTCAATGTTTATTATAGATTTATTGAGTAAATATATTTACAGAATGTTTATGTCTTTAGATCCAACTAAAATGCTTATCGGGTTAATCATAAATTATGAATATGTTGTTGGATTATTGCACAATGTTTAAGAGTATTAGATCCATCAATGCGATTTGGAATCACTGACTATTATGGGTCTTGTGTTAAAATTAGTTACATATTGTATAGGATACTAGATCCATCAATATGATTTTGAATCGATGATTATTATGATTCTATGGTTTAGTTGAATTACAGATTGCTTAGGTGGCTAAATCAATCTAATGTGATTTTTGAACCAATTACTCTCATGTGTCATTTGTTAGATTTATGGCAAACTAATATGTATTCACTTCACCCAATGCACCCCAATCCCAATCAGAGTATTATAAATTCGATTGATTAATATAAAATGATGGAATACGCATGAGATTAAACTATCGGCTGCTCTTCGAGTATTACATACTTGTACATGAAAATGGTGTACTTCATGTATTATAAATTTGTAAATGAAAATGATATGGCCCATACATGGATTAAATGGTGATATGGCATGTTAGTGAACTTTTCATTGTACACGTTGCATAGTCATAATGTGAACCTCATAAATATGATCACTCATTGCATAGTCATTGTGATACTGTGAACCTTATAAATATCATTTATGTTCAATGAAAGTGATATTTGATTAGATAGGTTAAATATGTTATCTATTAGAGGACAGTCAGTGGGTTATTATGTGAACCTCATAAATTTGATTTATGTTCAACATTAATGATTCTAAGTATAAATTCAACATTATGGTCAATAAATATTTTAGTAAAAAAAATTATAATACTATTTAGGTTGTTAACATTATAGTTTCGAGAAGCATTTTCATACAAGTCGGCCCAGAAGATTAATAATAAACTATTATTATTATTATGCTCAAACAAGTCGGCCTCAACAAATTATGCAAGTCGGCTCAGCTAAGGTTACCTTTCCAAGCAAGTAAGTTTGCTTGCTCTCCTTGACAAGTGTGCAGCAATAGAAGAAGGATGAAGACCAAGCAAGTAAGTTTGCTCTGCTCTCCCTGACAAGTGTGTAGCAATAGAAGAAGGATGAAGACAGCAATAGAAGACTATTTTTGGGTTCACTTTCTTTGAGGGATTCTTCTTTGTACCTATGTGATTATTCTCGTATCGAGATGTACTTGTATCTTTGATCATATCTCTGCATAAGAAAGGTTGCTGGGTTTTCTATATATCTTGATCATATCTCTGCATAAAAAAGGTTGTTGGATTTTCTTCGCTTAAACATAAAGGTTTCTCAAAATAAATCTCTATATATCTTTGTAATTTGATATTTCTAATCAAAATTATATATATCAACTATACTTGAAACTAAAAAGCAAAAAAAAAAAAATTCTACACTCACCCTCATAATTTCAAAAAAAACTTTTGTTATTTTCAATCAAGACCAAACCATTGAAGTACCCTCTAAAATTCAAAACTACTACATCATTAATCAAAAAAATAAAAAAATGTCTTACCAACAAACATAGCGACTTAATAACAAGAAAAAAACTAATCAATCTAAAAACATAGAGTGGCCCAAAATCCACCCATTTATGTTAATAAAAACTAATCAATCTAAAAACATAGAGTGTCCCAAAATCCACCCATTTATGTTAATGTACTACTCACATAAAAATTCATAAAAACATTTATGTTGTGTAGCACATGAGAGTGGTTTAACAAGAAGTATAACTAAAGGATTCGACAAGTTTCAAGAGTGGTTTAACAAGAAGTATAACTAAAGGATTCGACAAGTTTCAAGTTTAACCAATCCTTCGAATAAAAACCTCTGGGGACATCACCCGCTCAATCTAAGCCATGTGTTATTGAATGTTATCACCTCCAAGTAAGTGCAACCCCCACCAACCCTTAGCATGGTTGGATTTTTTGGTATCCACGAGATTAGAACGGACGACTTTTCCGCTTAGGAGGTGCACTTAGAAGGTGTCTTAACCATACCCTGCCACCAACTATTCTATATCTCACAATACCCTACCACCAACTATTCTACATCTCACAGATCATAACGATCATAACTATCATAACTATCTGTTCTATTGACTTTGACTTGCATTAATAATATGATTTAATGACACTTGCATTAATAATGTGATTTAACGACAGAGGTGTATTGTGTGATTAAATTTTTAATGATATTGAAATTATCTGGGTTGTACTGATTTAAATATATTGCTGTGATTTAATGACAATGAAGTGATTCGTGTATTTACATGGATCCGTGATCCAAAATCTTTTAGTGAATACAGAAAGAAGTTTAAAAAAATATGATTTATGTTTAATAGTGATAGAACATGCCAAAAAAATTCCTGAATCCATTGTATAACATGAGAAATTGAATTTAACTATCCTGTATACTTTAACTCATGCTTTTAATGAATTCAACTAACATGCATAATTTAACTCATGCTTTTAATGAAGAAGATAGATTTCTCAATATACATCAAACCAGAAATTCATATACAAATAACAAAGAACCCTTCAACTAAGGTGACCCTCTATTGGCGAATAGAATCTTGTGGGTGTTTGTAGAAATCTATCGACTGCCAAATTAGTCCATTGTCCTACTGTCATTACAAGGCAACCCTAAATAACTGTAATGGATCGTGAGGCTGCGTCTAAACGAAATTCGGAGGAGGTGCTTCAGATGGAGAGCAAGCAGCTCAGTCAACAGCCAAGTCCACCAACACATCTGCCGTGCCATATCTGTAACTGATCTCATCAACAGTCCATCGTCGCTGTACATGAGTGCAGATCAATACTTATTATATATATGATCATCACAACATAGCAATATTCAAATTGGATTGATTATCTCGGCATTATAAGTACGCAAGATCAAAGTTATCTGCAACGTTTACAAATGGTATACCTATACCCACCAACCTTATATAACATGCCTGATCTCTTTGTTGCTGCCGTTGGATGTGAAAAGAATCAGAATTGGTATTTCCAGCTACAGAGAATGATAGGAGTGCTGTAGCAAACGGAAGTAAGATGGCGCACACCATTATTATCAGCCCAAACGATGACGATGACAATGAGTCCTCTTGCATTGTATCTGCAGATGGACTCAGGAGATCAAGAAAAGTAATCCAGTAAAGCTGCATGCACCGCCAGGCAGTCTGGTGGTATAAAGTGTTATATTATACATGAGATTCTGCATGTCTGTGAGTATATATAAGCAGTTGAATAGATTGCTCGTTCCTTCTAATTTTTGGCTGGTTTTCATTGATTCATATTTTGGTTTCTTCCTGACGGGACATTTGTTGATTTGCCCATCATGCAGGGGACACGACTCAACCGGGATGCTCTCTCCTTTCCTTCAGCGACCCCTAACTTCGACATGTAAAGGGACAGCGCACCTCATTCGTCAGAACAACCAGAACAAACTCGGGGATGTTGGGGAGTGTGAAAAAATCACATTTTCAAGGTAACACGATGATCAAACATGGATTTTTGTCTTAAATGTGTCAGAAAACAGAACAAAAAATCTCTGAACTTATTTTGAATAATTTATTTTTGGATATCCAACATGTATGAAGCAAAGTTAATTGTCTCAAAGATAAAGAAGCTTAAAAATAATGTATTTTTTAATAACTTTAACCGATAAAGAAGCTTAAAAATACTGTATTTTTTAATAACTTTAACCCCCACCATTTTCATCATCATAGCAAATTCAAGTGGTATGCGCTCCCACATGAGGAATTTACAATTCCATGCCACTCCAAGACACAACCATTATTGATATACTCAAGAAAACACTTGCTGCCAATACTAGCTTTGATGATGGATTAGTCATTCGTGTGCTTGTGGGCAAACGATGTTCTGTTACAAACTGCACTCCACGAGGACAAATTTGTATAACCCTGCATGAGATCCCTAGTTTGTTATCTTTGCTTCAGTGCAGTGCTAATGGAGCCTTAAATTTCCAATATACTATTAAACATAGTAGTATAAATCAATAACAAAAAATAGATAACAGAAAAATTCAATGGGAGGAAAAATTCAATAGAAATAAAATAAGGATATTTTATATATAATATTTTTAATCACAATAAATA
Source organism: Larix kaempferi (assembly GCA_027924585.1). Classification (NCBI taxonomy): domain Eukaryota; kingdom Viridiplantae; phylum Streptophyta; class Pinopsida; order Pinales; family Pinaceae; genus Larix; species Larix kaempferi. The sequence goes on from BSBM01001806.1 coordinate 207,948, forward strand.
CAACACGTTTACTCAAATATATATTATAAATGTACATCCACATCTATATAATAAAGTTATCAAACATGTATATTATTTTTAATAAAATATTAAAGATTAATCATTAAATAGTTATTTCAATAAGAAAGTAAAAATGTATTTATCTAGATTAACTAATTACTAGTAATTATTTTTATAAGAAAGTAAAAAGGTATTTAGTGAGTGTGATATAATTAATTGATTAGTTAATGTTGGAATGAATTATGAAGTATGATGACTCATTAAATAATTATTTCAATAAGAAAGTAAAGATGTATTTACCTAGATCAACTAATTACTAGTAATTATTTTTATAAGAAAGTAAAAAGGTATTTAGTGAGCGTGACATAATTAATTAATTAGTTAATGCTGGAATGAATTATGAAGTATGATGACTCACTAGTGGTTGTAGCCCTAGTGAGCTATTTGGGTTGTAGCCCATAGAGGACATCATGTTGGTTGTAGCCACATGAACATGATAAGACCTTTCTTATGATGAAGAGATGTTCAAGACAAGTAGGCTAAGAGCCCTGGACCCGATGGTTAGATTATAGAGTTCTTCTTACATTTTTTTGATCTGGTGGGTAATGATCTTGTTGAAGATATGGAAGAATCCAGGAGCAAGGGATATGTCCCTAGGAACAAGAATGCTACCTTTATTGCCTTAAACCCTAAGAGAGATAAACCTCAGTCCTTCAGTGATTACCGGCCCATTTCACTATGTATCTTGATTTATAAAGTAATTACCAAGATCATATCTAACATAATCAAGCCAATTTTTTATAAGCATATTTCTATGGAGCAGTTTGGCTTTCTGTCTAATCGAAAAATCCTTGATGTGGTTGGTGTGGCTCAAGAATGCCTTCATTCTATCAAGACTAAATATCTGCAAGTTTTCATACTCAAAATGGACTTAATTAAAGCTTGTGATCGATTTGACTGGTCTTTATGCGATTTATCCTTGTTCAGATTGGGTTACTAGTTGATGTTGCTAATTGCATAATGGCATGTATTACTTCTGCAATTTTTTCCATTTTGATCAATGGCTCTCGTACTTATTTTTTTTAAAGCAACCGCAGATTAAGGTAGGGGTACCCTTTATCCCCTTTGTTGTTCCTCTTAGTTATTGAGGGACTTAGCAGGTTAATCGATGATGCAAAGAAGGAAAATAAGATTAAAGGTATTAAAATATTTCATCCCCTTTACATATCCCGCTTATTGTTTGTTGATGACGTTTTGTTATTTGGGGGTGGAGTAATTTCTGAATGGGAATGTTATCTTTCTATAATTAACACCTTCTATGCATCTTCTAGGATGGATGTAAGTGATCAAACGTCTATGTTTCTATATAATTGCTCTTATTCGAAGGTGTGCGATCACATATCTCTTTTATTTCCCTTTCATATGACAAAGTTGGAAGAAGGGTTCAAATACTTAGGTTATTTTTTGAATCCTAATTGCTATAAGGTCGAGGACTGGAACTGACTGCTACAAAAAGTGGAGAATAGAATCAATCATTGGACTTTCAAATGGTTATCTTCAGGAGGTAGGCTCATTTTGGCCAAGTCATTTTTAGAGAGTATACCAATGTATTGGCTCTCCCTCGCTATGATCCTGGCTTCTGTTATTAGTAATATCAAGAAGAGAATTTTCCATTTTCTTTGGGTAGGTAATCTAGAACAGTCAAAATTTCACCTTTCCTCTTGGGAGATTATTGCTCTACCAAAAAACTGGGTGGATGGGGGCTTAAACATCATGATTGGTTTAACTCAACTTTAAGTATTAAAATTCTATGGAGTGGATTGTTTGGGGAAGGATTGTGGAGCAAGATTCTTAAATCTAAATACATTAAACTTTTTTCGATTACACAATGGATCTGTAATCCTCGTAAGACTTTTTCTAATGCCTCAATCAATCATAAGGGGTATTTTGATGTTCATATAGCTGGGGATTCTAAAGTTGTGACAGACTAGGTTTCAGGTGATTCAATGCTTTAGGTGTTACAACTTGACCAATGGGAAATCATGTGATGGAATTGAAGGATTGTTTTTCCTATATCACCTTCTCTTATATTTACTGAGTGTACAACTGCAAGGTTTATCAACTTTCTAAAAAGGCTATGGGAATTATGGATGGATTCCTTCACTTTGAGGAGATCATTGATGGTGAGATGGTGGATGTTGGGACAATTTTTGTATTTTATGTTCTTTTAAGTCTCTTTCTTTCTTTTCCTGTATCCATTTATGGCTATATAGCTTGATGTATGGAAGTCTAGAGTATTGTTGTGGTGTCAAGAACATTGTTTTGTATTTTTGACATGAAATATTTTCCAATATGGAGAGATAGTGTTATCTCCTAAATAAACGTAGATTAGTCATGTCATCTAGAAGATAGGAAGTATTTTAGTTTTGTGTCTTGTTTGTACATGTCTGAGTTCTAGTCCATTAGAGTTAAGAAGGCAACGAAGTCTGATTTGATACTTTTACGCCGGCTCTCCTTCCAAAGGCAAAGTTTCAGGTTTCAGTGGTTTAGGAGAGCCTGGTAATTAGCTATCGAAAGCCTGATTTTCGGTAGTTTACAGTGTGAGAAACAGAACGCTCCAACCACCGAAAGGGAAAATTTACAGCATAAAGCAGAGGGGCATTTTTCAGTGGCTTGGGCGAACATGACGGTGTTCATTAGCCACCGAAAGATTAGGCGCTTCCCGCAGCTCGAGGGATAGGTTCAAAATCTTCCATAGCCGCTGAAAGGCAAAGTTATGCCCGCTATTCACGAAGCCGTTTTGGGGGTTTGGGCGAACACAATGGTGTTCATTAACCACTGAAAGTCAGGCATTCTTTCCGTAGCTTGCCATCAAGTGGGATGGATTAGCTTCAGCCACCGAAAGCAAAAAGGTAGTGGTGAAAATCGTTTTCCGGTGGCACAACAGTTTTGAAGCTGGGTTATTGGCTGCTGAAAGGGGAGTTATGTCAATCGACGGGCATGTCCAATAGAGGGTTCGGGGTCATGATTCAGAGAACTCATCATGGTTTAGTCACCAAAAGGGTCGTTTCAGGTAAATTCTGGCTTACCCCAAGGGAAGGCCAGACGCCACCGCCTTAACTCTGACCAGTCGTATTTCATTTCCCATCCACATAACAACATTTCTCAAATTTCGTTCCACTGGTGCAATCATGTCTCCGTAATCATCTTTTCACCCTCATGATTTCCCACCTTTTCATACCCTTGGAATCAGCTCCCGAAAGGCCATACCACCTGCCTATTTTTGCCCTCACCGCATCAATTGAGCCCATTTTCCTCCTATTTACCATCGCTCCCTCAGTTCAGGTTTGAACAGCAGTGCCAACGAGTAGGTTACCAATGCCGAAAGGAGGTGGAGCGGTCCTGAGAAAAGAATTGAGTGACATCTGTTACCTAGAGGCACACCCTGAGGTATGTCAGTTTTTTAAGAACGTCGGCTGCTATAATTTCGGCAAAAAGCTTCAGGGCTCTCATCAACAGGTGGCTGAAGCTTTTGCACTCACATATGATGGAGAAAAGGAAGTGATAGGTAGGGAAGAATTTAGGGTGAACGAGGCCCTCATAGCCTAGGTGACAGAATGCCCAATGACCGGGGAGAGCTGATTCAAGACCACTGCCAAGAAGGATTTTGAGTTTCGGTCATACCTGAAATCGGAGCACAGGAACCTGGTTTGGAAGAAGGACATCCCTATGGCATACCTAGAGGATAACTGGCAACTTTTATTGAAGTCTATCCTGGTCTATATAACCTGTGAGGGAAGGTATAATAGGGTGCTCATTTATCATTTTAGAGTACTGGACCATTTCACGAGCAAGAGCCCTTTAAACCTCCTTTTCTACCTCCACAAGAGCCTCACCAAAATGGTGCATCAAGTGAAGGCTCAGCCCTCCAAAATTGCAAGGAGGTTGTTCCACCATGGTTTGATTAAACTCTTAGTCTCTAAGTTATTGTAGAGGAAAGGCATGAAATGGACCTTCTTTCTCTTCTGGAGTGGGCTCGAAATAGAATTACAGCCAGAAGAGGGAAAGAAATCTTCAAACCCCAGAAGTGGAAAACGAAGAAAGAGGGCTCTTCCCCCAAATTCAGTCAAGCCCCTTTCGTCAGCTCCACCGGAGAAGAAAGCCAAAAGGAAGCTAGCATTTGATGACAAGGCTGAGCATGAGGGGGTGCTTTCAGAGGAGACTCCCTCGAGAAGTACAAATATTTTAAACCTCCCATACACTTATTTTGAAGAGGAGGAGGAGTTGCAAGGAGCTAGAGCAGAATTTGAGGAGGTGAAAGCAGAACAGGGACCTCAGGAAGTAGCCCCAGCCCTGATGAAGCAGGAGAAAGATTATGTCAATTCGCTTCCATTTATCTCTATGAAAGAGCAAGGTTTTGGCTGTGTGAAGTTATCCTCCCATACACCCGTGGAGGAAAAAAGTCAGCAGATGGACGACAGACCAGTCCAAAATGCAAAGTTTTCAGCCTCATAGAAAATTAATCGGCTCCTCCAGTAGGCTTACGAACGCGAGCTACTCCAGAGGGTCATTAAAGATAAGAATGAAAGGCTGACAGAAAGGTATAACGAGTTGTACATATCTTTTCACGGATTGACCAAGAAGCATGGCAAAATGAGGGGCAGAAACATCAGGCTTATTAGGGAAAACGTCAGATTGAGGAGGAAGGTCGAAATTTTGGAAGGTAAGGGAGAAACTCAGAGTCCCCAGCCCATGGTACATTCGAAACTTGAGACCTTGGCTGCAGCTACAATCGACTTTGCCAATCCTCCGACCTCGGCCCAGAAGGAAGAAAAATCCAGGTAACAAGAGGATAGGAACACAGTTTTACTGTTTTTGCAAGATGGGTCATGCATGGTTTTCGGCAATTTGGGTGAACCCTGGAGCTGTTCATTAGCTGCCGAATCCCGTTCTGGTAGTTTATCACGTGCAGGCGACGCCCTCCCAGATACCGAAAAGGACTAAGGTTTTCCAACACTCTTAAGCATTTCGATGGTTTAGGCTAAGCGTTACTCTAATTCATTAACCACCGAATGCTAGGCTTTTGATTGCTTATCGCCTTCAAGCCCCAATTTTGTTAGCTACCGAAAACTAAAATAAACGAACAGGTTTGTCTTCGGGCATCAAACCTCTTTGTGTCATTCCTATAATCTTGAAGGCGTTTTCTAGGGGATTGAGAAGCGTTCAAGTACACCACGATCGCATTTGGTCGCAGACTCGGAGCACTGGCAGATTTGACAGTAAAATATTCCTGCCTATTTTTGGAAAGCACTTCTACAGGTTTTTTGCAGAATGACAGTTTCACACCCGCTCCCAGCTCCAAAACGCTCGTCTCAGCTATCAAGCGTAGGTTCACCAGTGAAGAGCAGTTACTTTGATTATGACACACTGTTACATCTTTCATTAGTTGTTCTCAGTTGTTATTTTTAGTATATTCGATCCATCTTTTTGGGATCTGAAAAACTCTGTAATGGCTATAAAGCCGAGGACTGAAGTAGGATAGAGGTTCGACTTTGTAGAGACTAATCGACTTTTGTATTCTCAGAATCCTGTGACTTTCTAGATAATACAAGCTTCTTTTATTATTGGCTGTCAGATTCTTTCTTCTCGTGTTTTTGTACTTGCTGTGCATGACGTATTTTCTGTATGTTCACTTTAATTGCTAGATAGCTGTTATTATGTCATGGTATTAAAGGTTTGAACATATATGTTGTGATTTTGTTGTGCTTATCCATTTATATACGTTCTGCTGTGTATGAGTCTGCTAAAAGCAACCAGGATTCACACCCCTTCTTTTAAATCAAACCTCTGAAGAACCATGGTCAAAGCCTTGTTTGTCTGAGTGTCCTCATGCATGTTGTGAGAGTGTAAATTTTGATTCTTATCATCCAACTTGATCCAAAATAAACTCCTTCTTTCAAGACAAGTTTAAGTTACCAGGCATCTCTGAAATACAACCTAGGAGAGCTTCCTGGAGTGATAACAGATAGATCCATAGATTTTCCAAATCTTTTGAGAAGCAACATATGTAACTTTGATTCATGTTGTTGAATAACAAGTTATAGTTTTTCCTTCTTGAAAAACATATGGAGTATGAAATTGAATGATATTTATATTTTATAGTGCTTAAATAATTAAAATTTGTTTTTTTAAATTTAGTGGTATGCTAGTAGGATCCCATATCCATATCACACCTACCTAGACTATTCAATGAATTTTGAATTGTTCTGAATTTCCTTACATGGAAATCCAATACAGAAATAATTATGCTACTATGATCTATTCTATTCCCAGTAACTATAGTTATGTACATGGTCATGCCCCTCCTTCTCTTGTTTTTTCTATTATTCTGCCCCTCACCTATAACTGTTTCTACGAATTTCTACAACAATTTCAATATAACATGGGGCAATTATCATGCTAAAATCCTTAACAATGGCCAACAATTGTAGCTTACTCTCGATTGCACTTCAGGTAATATTTGTTTTTGGTATATTTTATTTTTCATTCCATCGTATGTTGTCTCTTCATCTACACAGTCTACTAGTTGTTCATCCTTATCTCAATTAATTGCATATATACTAAGTCCATATTATTGCTTCCTGGATAAAAATTTGTGGGTTTCAATCCAAACAAGAGCATATGTTTGCGAAAATTGATATGCGAATCAAATTGGTACCTAGAAACTCTTTCAGCATAGTCACTTCTTATTATGTATGTGTTATTAATAAACTATACCTTGTTTCTATTCAATTAAATTAATTTGATTAACAATACCTTCATTCCTTCTGAAGTTGTATGCTTCTACTATACTAACAAAAAGAAAATTGTTGTTATGGCAACACTACAACTGTCGTCCCAAGGCCCCAAACATGATGAAATAGACTTTGAATTCCTAGGCAACCTCTGATGATATCCTTATATTATGCACAGTAATGTCTTCGCTCAAGGCCTTGGTAATCGTGAGTAGTAATTCTACTTGTGTTTCGATCCCACCTTGGATTTCCACACATATTCTCTGCTCTGAAAACCAAACCATATTATGTATGTACTCTAATCATTCTTTCCATTGATTCATTTAATAGAATATACTACAATACAATCTCTCAAACTAACATAAAAATACATGTTTGTTATTCATATTTTATGTAGACAGGACTCATGTACGAGTGCTTAAGAATAGGGAGAAAGAGTTTCATAAACTGGATAACAATTATCATTATCCAAAGAGCCAAGTAATGAGGATCTACTCCAGCCTTTGGAACACATATAAATGGCAAACGAGAGGTAGGCTTGTCAACACATATTGAATTATAGGCCCCTGTGTTGCATCCTTCTGCAACTTCAATGCTGTAGGTGGGCTAGTGCAAGGTAATGATACCCACTTATGACACGTTAGTTGCAATGGACTTCCTGAAAAACATAAATCTGACCATTGTTATTGGACAATCTACTCGAGCGGACGTGAGCCAAATCTCCCTAGTTCAATGCGAAGCTAGAACAAATGAAGACAGAACATAAAGCTACTTTCCTAGATCTAGTTAGAGATCGAGTAATTAGACATCTTACCTTCAGATTGTAGATCTTTCTCCTCATTGTTGCTCCAAGCTCCACAGTCATCAGATCTGTAGCTGCAAGACCTGTCAAAACATGTGGAAACAATACAAGCAGTAAAACATATCTAAACACTAACTTATCTAAGTAAACAATTAAGGAAGTAAACTACAAACATTATCAACACAATAAAATTTGTGGAAAGAGTTTATATTATTGTATAAATAGAGGGGAATACAAAGTAGAGAGATTATACAACCCAAGCCTTAACGCTGCAATCCTCCTCCAACAAGCCAATCCAAAGCCTCCAAAGGAAATGTAATCCTCCCAAGAGATGGATAAGGATCACCTAGGCTAATTCCACTAGCATGTAAGTGCTATAGACTTCCTCCCTTTGGAATGGAGAGGAGCTTTGTATTTATAGGATCAAGTGGATAGAGTAGGTTGAGGATCATGGGGAGAGGGATAAGGGATCCTCCCTTGAGGTTAGGGAACTATAGGACAGCTCACCTAGGAGTTAGCGACAGAGATCCACCTCATCCAACTTCTAGAAATCGCTCGAAAGCCACCTTTACCCAAATAAACCAACCCCGATGCAAGTTGCATGAGGGAAACCTACGCCTGAGAGGGGAAACACAGGTTGCACAAAGACAACCTATGCTGCCAATGTAGTCTGGTAGAATACACTCTACGCCAGGCCTAGTTGGGTGCTTCTTGCTCAAAGACAACATGCACTAGACCAACTAGAAAGTGTGGATAAAGGCATCAACTTGCTCTACATGATTTGCTTGGTCATGGAGACTTCATGGATCAAGGCATTCGGTTGAAAAGGGACTCATGATGATGATATTTAGGTGTAATAGAATGCCCCCCAAAGCATGAAGCTGGAAAAACAAGACAGGTTAAGTGCTTTGAAAGAGGGATGGCAAGGACTTGTTGGCTAGAGGATGCTGCTACAGTACAACTAACTCTGAGATACTAGTCTCACAATGACTCACAACATGGCTTCCGACCAATACATTGCATATCCATGGTAGTAAAGACCGACTAAACACAATCATGGCTACTAGACACAATCATAGATCCATGATGAGATGATAACACAACCACGACCAATACAAAGTGGATCCATGTAATATGATTCAAACAATCTCCATCGCAACCTAGGTAGAATATGACTTCCCTAGGGTCTTCAAGATGAACCCAAAATGATAAGAATCTATCCATGTGATTACAATGTTTTGGAGTCGAACATGGTAGAAACCACTTGATTACCGGTCATTGATGTATACCGTTAACAAGCGTGAGCGAAATCACCATTGATGTCAATGATCCCCAAGGTATCACAGTACATATCACCAAGCGTGAATAAATGAGTTGAGGTCGAATGCTCGATGAAATATTTCAATCAAGATTCAATGATGTGAACTCATGTTGAAAGCAAGGTAACCTGCCATTGAGGCATGCAGGCCCAAGGTACTCAATTGGTTTCTAGATTCAGTCCTCGGATGATGTGACTAGTACATATGGTCAAATTTGCCACAATTTTTTTGTTGTAATTGCCATGAATTTTCATCCCTGTTGCAACGATTGGGGTTTCGTTTTTTCGTGGAACGACATTCATGGATATAGGGACGACAATTCCCCATCATGGCAATAGCAATGCTTCTTGGTGAGCACGTGTCAACTACACAACAGTTCTCAGATCTATGGAAGATGAATCCTGCCATGAAGTTTCATCTCTATATCGACGTTCAGCTTCTACAAGTTCCACAAATGTGCATGGAAACATGTTTATAGTTCCACAAATCATCGTCTCAATATCCATGCAGAGATCCAAAAACTTTCGTGGCAGGTTTAGCACCTGCGTCGAAACAATTTTACATTTCCACAAATCATCGTCTCAGTATCCACGAATCGATTCACAAACTTTCGTGGCAGGTTTAGCACTCGCGTCAACACAATTTTACATTTCCACAAACCATCGTCTCAGTATCCACGCACCGATTCACAAAGTTTCATGGTAGGTTCATCACCTGCATGGACACAATTTTATATTTCCACGAATCATCATCTCAGTATCCATGCTACGATTCACAAAATTTCATGGCAGGTTCAACACCTGCATGGAAAGAGTTTCTATGGCCTACACTAATGTTCATCGATATATCGACAATACCTAGAAGTGTTAAAAAAAATCAATTTGAATGCACATATTCTGGCCTACTATGGGTGAGCACTAAATACAAAGCATGAAAGCAGGAATAGTCAAGGGGACAACTACATGACATTCCACATGCATTATTCCTATTGACAGTTTGTCCAGGATTCACCCTAAAAAAACTACCATTCATTCAATGTTCAATTAATGCTGCATTAGAAAGACATTGTTTAAAACTAAATGCATCGCAATAAAGTTAACGATGAGAATTGAAGAAAACTCCACAATGGAATGGTCAAGTCCTTCAGCTCCTTGAACAATAGTAGTAAAATTCCTGTAGTAGATGCATGAGTTGGTATTTATAGAATTCTGGCCCGGGAAGACAAAATTGATAAAAATAGTCAGTTTATACATCCTAAATAAGTTTTTATATAAAAAGCTAAACCCTTTAACTTATGTGAAAATTAATATAACTTTCCAATTTTGTAATGTTCCCATTTTAAAAATTAAAATGAAAAGGCTATGCTCTTTATCCTACTATGGGTACAGGAGTTCAAATTCTGGTGGGCATGCTCCCTCCTTGTTGATTACTTGTTTGTAAATCATAGTGCAAGGCTATCACAATTGCACTATCATTAACAATAATGAGTGCATTTGTCTAGCACCCAATTCATCCTTGAAGCACTACTTCTTAGAGTTACATTCATCCCCCAATGCAGGTCACTTGGGTTTTCATAAAACCTATGAGAGAATTAAGCACTTATTTTGGGAAGACATGAAAATAGACATCCAAAAATTTGTCACAGCTTGTGACACTTGTCAACGAAACAAGGGTGAGACAATATGTTTTGAGCAACAATCAATGGTACAATGAGTTTTCCAAACTATAATTTCTCACCTCATCACTCATTCATGAGGTATTTCAGGCCCAAGAATATTCCAAGTACTGAGAGTCGTGCACAAAAGAGCCTTCAAAGTTTCTCATGTATGTGTTTAGTAATGTTTTTTGACAAACATCGTACCCAATATATTGTTGTCCTTGGATCAGTATCTAATTTTTTCTTGACATCCATATACTTTCCTTTTGTTTGAGCACTCTCCATATGTGAATTACCCTCAAATAGTGTTGGTCCAAAGTGTTGTCAGTGCATATCATCCTTTCTCATAATCTTCAGAAATTTTGATGAATTTATTGTTGCAAAATTTTAATTCCTTGAGTTATGGAAATCATCTCTCCCTATTACTTCCACCCTTTGATGTATTGTGAGACTTCATAAGTAATTTGATATGTCCAAATAAATTCTCACAAATCTGTCCCTTCTGACTATCGTCCTATTGATGTCCCTCTTACGAATGCACTGAAAATATTGGTGTCAGATATTGAAAGGGTGCAATAGGAGGATATATAAATAATAACTTTTGTCACCCATCAACCAAGTTTGACCCAAACATAATTTATAAGAGACAGGACATCTCTACAAAAAGTATCAAAACAAGTCATCCCATCCTTAAATATGGTTGTTTGTGACGTTGAGATGTCGAGTTAGGGTTTTTCTTTAGTAAAATTAGCAAGATAACTAGCATGAATTTCCAATTGGAAACCTAACCGAATGGTACTTGTTAACATTCATATATGTCCATAATGTTTGCAATGCAAGTCAACTTTCCAAAACTTGTTAAGTGGAAGGAAACCCTAAACAAGTGGCTTGATTAATACTACCTCAAGCATTCAAGACATCCTGAAAAGAGGCCCACGAGAAAGAAAGGTATTGTTGCATGTTTGGGGAGAAAGAGTCGATTCCATTGACCTTTTCACAACATAAATTAATGCTTTGGTTTAAAATCATTAGGCCTCTGCTTCTCAGTTTTATACTAGGTTTGGATTTGAGTGATTGGACAATCAAAGTATCGAGTTTTGTTGGTGTGCTAGGTTCTACTCATATTAGTAATTCAATGAAGATACCATCACATGGTGTGGTTGCAACTCATGGTAAAGACATCAATTTTGTGGTTGTTTCTCGGAATGACATTTTTATGTATGCTGATTCTCAGGACTCAAATGATACCATAATTGGGCATATGGTAGTGAGGCTTGTTTTCATAGGTTTTGTAGTGAGATGAACAATTTAGGGAACCATGCAAGTGAAAAGGTTTCCTGTAAAACAATTGAAAAAGCCAAGGGAAATACTACAATGTATTTTATGCAAAACTTGACCAGAAAATGAACATGGCATCATAGAAGAACCCTGGTAACCCTAGATATTCACTACAATCATGGTAATTAGAAACTTGGGTTAGTAAATACATAAATTAATGGAGGATACTTGTAGATTTTATTTTAGGTTTCCTTAATGCTTAACCAAATTAACTATCATGTTTGAAAGCATAGAGAGTGTTTCCTGAAATTCGATAGTTATTGATTTCCTATTCATAAAAACCATCCAACATCATATCATTTCTTTAGGAAAATAAGAACTACAAGACAAAAAATAGGAAACCAAATTTTTCACCATAGAGACACATTAATGCGAGCCTAATGTTTCAGACAACATCATTCATAAAATTAAATTAAAAAACCCACAAGAAATGCAGACAGTACACAAGGACTATGAAAACAACAAACTGATAAATTTTGGTTATAGTATCTACCAATTAGAGTCATTAGATTACAAACAAAATTTCTTCACAAGAATTAATAAAAAGACATACCTTGTATATCAATAAAGAGATTGATTTCATCAAATCACCAACAACAATAAAATATCCACGAGACTGAACATAGAGTGCAAGAACATGACCATGATGTCCACTTTCAGACTGCAACTCTCTTGAACCATCATCACGGAGTACCCACTTGTATAACTAAATCTTTTGATTGATGCCAGCATGAAACTTTCCATTAAATGCATTCAGAATATAAACAGGTCCCTTTGTCTCCTTCTCAGTAACAAGTTGCAGTTTACCATCTTCAACAGAAAATACTAAAATTCTGCCCTGTTAACAAAAACAAATGAAAATAAAACAATTGACTGAGATTTTAAAAAGTGAAAGTGACTGTTGCATGGAAAGTACAAGACATCCATCTAGCATGAACCTTTGTTGTATTTACTATTCTCATAAAATTGTAATAAAACCCTATAAAAAATGAGAGAATTAGAAGAGCAAGCATGAGTGATTTTATAAAAGAAGAAACATAAGTTTCAGAGCTTTCCTTGTTAGGTTCGTTCTCCTTAGGAAAGACATATGTTTTCCCAACACAATAATAGGCATTGTTGTCATCATAAAATGAACAACTGAGGATGGAACACCCATTTTCATAAGCATCAAGTTGATATGATGAAATAGTTTCAAATGTCTAATCATCTAACAGACGCACAAAGTGTGTTTTTTACTCGTCCACATTCAACTGGGTATAATTCACATTGCAAATGGCAATTAAACAATGTGTGAGGCTAACAACCATCCATATGTTAAACTATACACCTACACATATGACTTGGAAATCTATTCGCACATTACCGTTTGAGTAGATTTTGACTCACAAGGCTAGAATTTGAAGCACCAAGGTTTCTTCTCCAAGTTTCTGGTACAGTATTTCCTATTGGATAATAAGAAAGAAAATGCCAAAGATTCAAATTACATACATCACTTTCTCAAAAACTAAAACATAATAAACTTAATAGGAAAATAACTCATATGTCATATAGTGAAAACAATACAACACAATAAATATATATTGTATAAATATAAAGGCAATATGACTTGTCTTGTAAACATTCAAAGTGAATTTAATCTCTATTGTCAGTTGAGACTCAGAACCTCTAAATTTTTTTAAGAATCTGGATGTGTTTTGGTCATTTAAATTTTCGACAATAATCTTGTCAAACACTTGTGGTTTCTGTTGTTGTGAGGATTGTTTATACTCGAAGTACAATGTTTGAAAAGATGTGCATGAGATCCAAATGCAGGTGTCTTCTAAATATTTGAGAACCAACAGACACACAAAACTTCCATAGTCTAAAAATTTGGTGCAGTTTTCATTAGCGAATTCATCACCCTTACACAACTCTGGATTGTGTTTCATATCTTTATTAAGAGTGTTTTATGTAGTTCATTCTCCCTCACAACCTTGACCTTCCATTTGGAGTGACTCAACATGGTTTGAGCTGTATGTTTCAAATCCAATGATAGGATTACTCTATGTTGTAGAAAAGTTTGAAGGTTGGAAAGAAGAATGCTTGAAGATTCTCCAAGAAAATTATGATAAGGGAAGCTAATATTTTTCTCATGAACAAGACATATCAACTTCTTTGAAGGAAATTTATATTGGACAACTTGTTGACTTTAAGATAATTATTAAATTGTGCATGTATTTATTGAGATTCAAAAAGTATGAAAAACTTGTTGTTAAGGCCATGGCCCCAGATGTGAAAATACATTTTGGTGAGATGCAAGCGTTGCAAAAAAATGTTGACTTAATCAAGAGGTATATAGGACTTGAAAAGTTGGAGAATTTTTGTATAAGGGATGAATCTCTAGGTTTTACTTGAATAAGAGAAGAATAAAAGGAGGCATATTCCTTCAAGGACATGCTTGTGTGATGCATGATTGTTGGAGATCCTTGGTGTGATCTAGGGTTTTCTTGGTTTTCTGTATCTAGAGTTTTCTTGGTTTTCCATATCTAGGGTTTTGGATAGCTACTGGATTGTACTATCCTTGTGGAGGATATCCATTATGTGCCCCTACAATCAATATATCATGGATATATATGCCAAAAACAATCCACTACATTTATATAACAACTCCTGAAAATAGGAGGACCTCAACATGTGCGTTGACAGAATGTGAACAATCATGTAATCATGATAATCAATCCCATATCGATTGGATCTACATATATATGTGTGCAAAGTGGGAAATGGATGTTAAAACAAACCCTTAAAACAAGGATTCCCTCAAAGAATGTGCATTAAACCCCAATTTGCGCATTATGACCAAGTAAAACTACTCATAAAATCATAATGATGGAACACCCTTAAGATATGTACAATGGGAGTGATCCTCCTCTAGGATACAAATGAAAAAACAAATATAAACAAAAAAAACATTGGGAAACCCTTAGTTGAAGGGTGTTTCTCTCAAAAGCGTGCGATGACATGTGTGGATGCATCTATTTGTCAATCCACCGCCCAATGTGTATAACACTCCTATCTAATAGAAAAAACCTAGACACTTAATAACGTGTCCTGCCCCCAAATATGTGAATGCATAAAAAGATAATGCATGGATATAAAATATCAAAGTTTCCATATGTGTAGTGATTCCCTAAAAAGATGAACCTCCATGAAAGAAAAGACATCAACATCTACTACACAGACCTCCAAAGGAAAATATCCATGTCCAACATGTTGAAACATGGACTTCAACACTAGTTCAAGGCCTCATGTCATATGAGGGGTAGCATGCCACATAATTAGAGGAGGAATACCTTACATGAGTACACTTGGAAATTAAAATTGAGAAAAACTTGTTGGTTAATTCAAGTAACTCCATGTTTTATGTTATCCTCCCTCACATGTTGTATATAAAAGGAAAAGATAGATTTTTTATCACACATCATCATTGTACTTTATTCTATATTTGTAATTATCTTAGATCAGTCTTGTAGGAAGAAAGACACCTGGGTGTGTGATGAAACCTTAGGAGAAGACAATTAGAAGAGATATTTTTCTTGGATGTTCTTAGAGAGTTTTATCTTGCAAATTGCTAGGGTTTTCTCTTATAAGACACTAGGGTTTTTAGCGGAGGTTACTAGCAGAGGAAAGCGAGGTTATTGGAATTTGAAATTTTGAATTGCTTACAAGACCTCTCCCATTCCAGAGGAAACATATAAATCATTTTAGTTTAAGCATTTCTACATCTTACACCTTACATCGCAAATATAAAACAGACAACATACTCTGATATTGCATTGTATGTGTTTCTACAACTTCAGGTTCTCAAGAATTGTCTAGATATGGGTAAGACTCTTCAAAACACATCAAAATCTAAGTGCAGAAAAATACAGTTTTTGTTCTAAGTTGCAAGAACATTGTAGTATTGCCCTTGAGTTAAAAAAGAAGACTCTATCCCATGAAATCAATACTTAATTACTTAAGCTGACCCATCATCTTTATTTTCTTTCTCAGATTCTTACAACTTAAGGAAATCAACATCTTAAACACTGTGATATGGTAATCGATACCCGTGTTTACACAAGAATCATAATATGTCCAATTCCGACAGCATCGATGTCCGATTTTTGACATCTTGTTGTCGACTATCCGACAAATCCCATCTTTTTTTAACGTCGGTTGGAATTTGGCTGCAATCCGACATCTTACATAGCCATCGGATATTCGACAACTCTTCTGTCAGATAGTAAGTTGGATATCCGATGGGAAATCCATCTTAAGATTGTCGATATCTGACGTTCTGTGCCATTGGAGGTATGGCAGGAACGTCGGACGTTAGGGTGGGTAGAGTCGGATATCCGATGGTCGTATCCGTCGGTGGAATGGCATGAATGTCGGATATCTTCATATGTAGAGTTGGATATCCAACGGATATAGGTAATTTAAAAAAAAAAACACTATTGATTTGTCATCGTGATCATGCCATCCATCAAATTGAAGACAATTCCTGAACCAATTTATATTTTTTTTAAATTTATTAATAACCATTTTGGTACTTTGGTCCAAATGTTTTTTCTAACTCATTGTTTCTCAATATTGTGTGCCTAGTGCCACCTCTCTATATCAATGCATAAATCAACCTTTGCTTGGTTTCTGGTTCTAGATGCATGCTATTATTTGTAGTTGCATGCCATTGAGTGTTGTTTAGAAATGATGTAGAGGAGGACTAGTATGTGGCAAATATATATTGATTCTTGATGGTTATCTCATTCACTACTTGGTAGTCAGTACACATTCACAAACATTCATCCTTCTTAAGCACTATGATGATAGGCAACCCATAAGGTGAAACACTAGGTTTCATATGACTCCTTTCTCCAAGAGTTATTATAATTGCTTCTTGACATCATTGACTTCCAATAAAAATTGTTGATACAATCCAATATAGGGAAATGGAAATTCTAAAAACTGTATGGTGGAAACTACAAAAGATTTGTAAGATGCTACTAATTGCACATGGCATTTCTCATTCAAATATATCTAGAGGATTTGAGACATATCTCATTCAAATATTTTCAAGGAGATTCCAAGGAATTTAAAGATATTGGTTCCAGTGCATCATTTACTTAGCCTTTGAAGTTGTGGAAACTCGAAATTGGTTATGATCAGGAGCAACCAAACATCACAACAAGGTCCAAGAAATTGTCAAAATTTAGATAACATGGGAGTGGGTTGTAGAAAGGCAGCATCGTTGCCATTCATTGAGCTCCTCTATGTTTTCAGAATAATTTAATATTCTCTAGTGAACAGGGCCAACCACGTGATGGTGGAAGCTCTTATGCCCCCCCGTACATCACTCTCAATTCCCCATACCCAATGCATGTACTTGAAAAAACATTTACATGCAAATTCATGCATATTTCATCATAAACAAACATATACCATTCATTCAATCAACCATTCATTCATTTAATCTACCATTCATTCAAAGAGTGCCTTACAATCACATTGATAAGGACTTCACCTACGACTTATGTCTAGTCCCAAGGATACCACCTTCAAGCTTGAATTGCAGCTGACAATGGAAGACACAAGTGTAGTTTATTACCACCATGCAAATTTAATTTGACCTTTCAATTCCCATCGCCATTTCCTCTCATATGACGTCCCACAACCATTTGTCTTGAAACCCACTCTTCATTCATTCTGTATGCATTTCACTATGCAAACGTCTCAGATTCTCACTGCATTTTCCCTTAATTAGTTTATCAATTCAATATGACCCATGCCCTCTGTCCGAGGAGTGTTTCCAGCAGTCTTGAGTTTCATCCTAGCAACGGTGATGATTCATGGTATTATGTTTAATCCCTTTGACTGCAATATGGCAAACTCATAGTTCACTACGAAGGTTTGTCTGACAAATGTGATGGTTTGGGTTCCATGCCCCAGGAGTAATTCCTCAAAGTGTCCTTGAATGGCACCGGGGTTACGAAACCCAAACAATCTAGTTTGTTAGACAAACCTTCGTAGTGAACTTTGAGTTTTCCATATTGCAGCTTAAGGGAAACAAAATACCATGAATCATCAACGCTGCCAGGCTGAAACTCAAGACCGCTGGAAACACTCCTCGGACGGCGAGCATGGGTCATACTGAATTGATAAACTAATTGAGGGAAAACACAGTGAGAATATGAGATGGTTGCATAGTGAAATGCATATAGAATGAATCAAGCTTGAAGGTGGTAGCCCAATGTCTCCCATTGTGAAATGCATACAGAATGGATCAAGCTTGAAGGTGGTCTCCCATTGTCAGCTGCAGTTCAAGCTTGAAGGTGGTAGCCTTGGGACTAGACATAGGTCACAGTTTCGAATCTTATCTTACTTAAAATCCAAAGAAATGCAAATCCTACAAAAGCACCTTTCTTAAACACCACAATACATTGTTTCTTAATAGTGGTGATATTGTAGTTTTGTATAAAAATGAAAAAAAAAAGCATCTCTAACTTCATATATTTTAAGCAATGGGAAGAACTAAGCCTCAAATCATACCAATCACACTAAATAGCATGTGCATTGCATGTGTGAATTAATAAAGATTCAAAACATGGAAGCTGAGAATGTAGGGAAAAAATGATAGATACTCTAGTCTTGTAGATACTCATTTAGCAATTTTATTGTAACATGAAAGATTGAGTTTGAAGGTTGATGTTATGGTAGAGTAGTTGAATGGAGTGGAAAGTTTGCAAATAATTCATGTATTTGTCTTCAGTCCTGGAGTAGAACTACAAGACAAAAAATAGGAAACAGAATTTTTCACAATAGAGACACATTAATGTGAGCCTAATGTTTCAGACAAAATCATTCATAAAATTAAATTAAAAAACCCACAAGAAATGCAGACAGTACACAAGGACTATGAAAACAACAAAATGATAAAGTATGGTTATAGTATCTGCCAATTAGAGTCATTAGATTACAAACAAAATTTCTTCACAAGAATCAAGAAAAAGACATACCTTGTATATCAATAAAGAGATTGATTTCATCAAATCACCAACAACAATAAAATCTCCATGAGACTGAACATAGAGTGCAAGAATATTACCATGATGGCCACATTCAGACTGCAACTCTCTTGAACCATCATCACAGAGTACCCACTTGTATAACTGAATCTTTTGATTGATGCCAGCAAGCAACTTTCCATTAAATGCATTCAGATTATAAACAGAGCCCTTTGTCTCCTTCTTAGAAACAAGTTGCAGTTTACCATCTTCAACAGAAAATACTAAAATTCTTTCCTGTTAACAAAAACAAATTGCAATTGCAAGGATGCTCCATCAAAACAGACCATAAATGTCAATTTCAGAACTAGAACAAATCATCAAGATCCTAAAATTAATCAAGTGGGCCCACATGGATGGTCTAGCAGAAAGCAGCAAGGTGATTGGGCTTGTATTAATGAGAAGACCATGTTCAAAAGCCCTAAAGTTTAGATCTGAAGTTTGTTTTAGGATCCACTTTTCAAGGCTTTGACTTCTAACTATAGCAAAAATGTATAACTAAAAGATCTAGTCTAACTAATCTTGACAAATGTCAAAACTATATTAAACTTAGAAACCTAATCAAAGTCTCGTGGCTGCCTGAGCCAAAACAGCTAACCCATCTAATACCTTTGCCTTTGCTTGTAATGTGATGATCTCTTTCTTCATTTGGCTGAGTTGTCTCTTGAGTTCCTCTTTATCTTTCTCTAGCTGAACATTATGTTCTTGGGCCGCTCTTCCTCTTTTTACAGCTTCATCAGCTACTGGTGTCACTTCTGCAAAGTTTTTGTTCACTTCCTAGAGGTCTTGAGTCAACATACTATTGGCTTTAATCAAACTATCATTAATTTGTCTCATATGTTCATTCTAGCATCTGAAATGATCAAGTTCCTTTTTCTGCTTTTATTTTTCAAGTTCTTCCATTTCATCATCTAGATCTTCGGATTTTTCATCAGAAATTATCTTTTTAAAACTTGCTTGCTCTTTGGAGGATTCAGCCACTTCAATTATGACTTTCGCTTTTCCCTTCGAAGTCTTTGATACTCCATTATCTTCCATACTTCGATTATTATCATTGGGAAAATTCTTCGGAGTTATATCTGGGATTTTTCTGAGACTTTGATCAATACCCTCAAGAATCTGTTTTAAAGCTGATTCTAAAAATTTTGCTTTCATGTCTTCCTCATCATCACTTGTTGAATCCTATATGCTTACAATTTTATCCTTTTTGAGTTCAGGATTCAATGTGGCTTCCATATTCATCCTAAACTTATTTCCAGGTCTTGTCCTTGGCCTAAAATATGCTATGAGTGGTTCAGATGAACACTCTGAGGATTCTGAGGGTTTGTTATGAGAAGAGACAGGGTCTTGCTTTGCTTCTGGCGAAGTTTTTTCATATTCTTCCATTCCATCATCAGGATGTATAACAATACTACAATTAAACTCTTTAGGATTTCTCTGTTTCATCTTTGCAGTTTGTATATCTGCCTCTTTTTCAGGTAACTCTTCTTCGTGGTGGCATTCTTCATTTTCAAACAAGATCTATGTCTCTGTACAATCGGAAATGACCTCTTTTCCAAAAGGATTTTGTTTTCTTTTTCCCTTCTTCTCTTCTTTAAATTCCACTTTAAATCCTGACCAATATAAAAAATGAGACCAAGTTCTGCCCTGCTTTTCTACTTCTTTAGAAATTAACAATTTTATCAGGCCATGGTGAAACATACTGTTATTGGGAGTATCAGACTTATTCTTAACCCTAGATTCCATTTTACTTAAACTCTTCTGCAAGTAATAGGGTAAGTTTAATTTCTTTGTACCTGAAACATGATGTAACAGACGCATATGATAATGGTATACGGTAGTGAACCTGCCTTCACATGTTATATACCTTTGGATAATGTGTAGAACATCCTGCCATTCCTTGATTAGGAAAGTATTCTGAATGCCTTGGCTCCAATCAGGATCTTGGTGTGCCGGAAGGAGGAACTGGCTGAAATATTCATCCATTGATTGCCTCTTATACCATTTTTCACCCTCGGGAGTAACCCCAACAACCTATGCAATGGTTTATTCTGTTACTGAGAATTTAAGGCCATTCATTTTCACCATTGAACCCTCAAGGTTTTCACAAAATGATTTTGTAACCCCTATGTGAAACTCTCCCATCGTTTCGAACATGGTAAACCAGCCAGCTGCTTTAACCTTATCAACAGCA
This sequence comes from Larix kaempferi, assembly GCA_027924585.1. Taxonomy (NCBI): domain Eukaryota; kingdom Viridiplantae; phylum Streptophyta; class Pinopsida; order Pinales; family Pinaceae; genus Larix; species Larix kaempferi. The sequence continues at coordinate 229,134 of BSBM01001806.1, forward strand.
GATGGAAATTTCTTCATCCATTCAACATTTTGGGGCTCAATCCTGAGCACATCACCACTTGGGTGTGATTTCTTGTCTATCTCCATGACTGAATTCGTGACTGTAGAAGCAATACTTGAATGCGAACTTTGGGGAGAAGATACTAAAAACCCTCTTTGATTCTCGAGCTCCATTTTGTCTATCAAAACTGATATAATCAGTGATCTATCGAGCTTGAAATGATTCAAAGATATGGAGAGGTACGAGCCCCCAAATCGGATGCTTGCTTCATGAACCATCTTCGAGGCCTGATCACTCTCATAATTGCACCCTGTACTCAAAAACCTAATCAATAGCAAGCTAGCAGTGCCGTGCATGTATTTGAATAATGATATGTGTTGCCAAATTGGGTTAATAAATCAAGACTATATCATTCAACTCTAGCACATTTTCCATTTAATGAAAAGAAATTAACTAGTCTATAGGAGCTTAGGTTAAACAATATGCATTAAATATTCAAAACAATTCAAACCTTAAGAAAATGGGAAAAGCAAAGGTTGGAATAAACAAAAGGAAAAAAGGCTTAAAATTGAAAAATATACCTAGGGAGGAAAGAACATGACTCAAAACACCCTAGGACAAATAGGTAGATCTAGTACAACTCGTCTCACTTTCAACCTCTTCGAGTATATCTTCATCATCACTTGAGGAAGATGAAGAATGTGTTAGTTGCAATTAAATGTGTGGGGAATGTTATGTAAGTCCCTCAGACAACCCTTATACACCACATGTGCTTGATGCAAACATTCAAATCCTTGACAATTTAAGCCTTAACTTAAGTGAAATCAACAAGAGATATAAGTGTTGGAAACAACCAAACCATGACTACAATGATAGCTGAAAATCTAATGTGCAATAAGACAATTTTGAACATTCGAAAACACCATGCATACAAAGAAGAAATGAAGTCCATGTTCATAGTATCATGATGAATAGGATTGTCATTAAGCCAAAAAATCACATAATTTGGTTTACTTTTTCAAGGAAATGAATATCCATTCTTAACTCTAGTTAAGTCTTCCATACCCAAAGGCTTTAATACTCCATGTTTATCACTATTTTCAAGTTCCGGCATTCATATCATATTTAAGAGAGGTTTACCTATCAAATAACCCAAGTAATATGCATGATAGAATTCCACAAGAATGAATAACAAAACATGATTCTCTCACATGATAATTTTAAAGGAAAAATGTGTATGATGTCATGACCCTCACACTATCTCTATATACATTGTTGGATGTCACGTTATAATTGTTCAATTCTAATAAGTGACTTCCAATACATTCCAAAATCAAACATTTCGTTGCTAATAAAAAAATGAACTCTTGAAATGAACATAACTAGGTCCTAAAGACATTTCCATGGTAATAACCTCTTATTTAACATTCAAACCCACTACTAAGTATGTCACGACATCCTCATAATTCCACTTTCCATCATGTGACCTCCAACATAGTTAACTTAATAAATAGGATTCACATTAATCTCTTCTTTCCTCTGCAATGATCTGTATCATTTTTATTTGTCCATAAAACGCTTATCACACAAGACTATTAAACAAGATCATTGATTACAAGAAACTTGCACATAAAGGTATCCATTATACTATTTGAAAAATAACAATCATTCATTCTAAGCTAACATTCATCCACCCAATCAAATTTGATTTTTTTCACATGAAGAATGGTGCAAATGAATGCTCAAATTAAATTCACCATTGGCCATGTTAAGACTACTAATCCTCAATCAAGGTTTGTTAAGAGAAATCTTAATGAAAAATATAAATTCTAGAATACTTTCTAACCAATAAATATCATTGATGCTTCCAAACTTGAACTAGTGTGTACATTTTTCGATCAGACACTAAGTAATTCAAAGTAATGTCTTAAAAGCGGTTAGGCTAGCATGTAATAAGCATTTGATGTTGCATCAAAACTATTCCCATGGTGTATCTATAAGATCCACCATGATCTTGAAGGCTCGTTAAATAATACCAAAGAAAAAAAAGGGAGTAGTTGTGCAACTCATACTTTGTCTCTTAAAATGGTCATATCATCAATCATTCTTATGGAATCACATATACAAATTTGTACACTTATTCAACTTAACTACAATTTATCTCCTCAGAAGGATGCAAATAATTGGTTCAAATGATGCAAGTAATAATCCTAGGTAACTAACTAAACAATTGTGTTTTCCATATACATGATCATAAATAAGTCAATACATACATTTAGCACTTTATTCATTAACTTTATAAATGCAAAAAAGGAATAAGCAATACTATAAAAGGAAACATAAGTCATTCAAATAATACATATTGTATAGTTAAGGTGTCAAAAGGGAATTAGATCGACATTTGTCTATATTGCAATGGAAAGTGAAACCTAAAAAATTTGTCCCTATATCGACGAAAGTTCGTGGAACATTACAAATCGTGGATATTGCCACGATTTTCCTACCCTGAAAAACAAAAAATATAAAAATTCATTTTTTTAACCCACGAAGGTTGAAAACGTGGAAATATTTCGTTGAACAATCCACCCATATGTAATAGTGTGTGTTGAAGTCGACAAGGATGAATCCGTCGAAGGAGGGCCATGATCAATCCCCCATAAACGACACGAAACTCGATAACAGATGTTTAGAGTAGATCAGACGGTAGAGTAATGTGCAAGACTGACTCAAGGTAGACTGACATAATGGAAGGTGTACTGACTACAGATGATGATCAATGAACATATCTTGATCATTGGCATGGCATCACTTGGCAGTATTGACGTGGTGAGAATGATACCGACCCCCAATGCAACTGATAGTGGAAGCATTCTTTGGATGACCCAAAGGAGTGACAAGACTCGTGAAATCAGTATGACTCGAAGACAAATGGATTACCCAAGTATGGAATGCAAATGCAAATGAGTGCCATGTTCAAGATCGATGATGTACTTCCGTAAATAAAGTGTAATACAAAATCTTTCCTTTTTCACCATCATGACTGATGAGTGCCTCACTTTTTTTTTAACGACCTTGAGGAGGGTAAACAAATGCTCGGTAAATCTCATCCCATGGATGATTCCAATCCCAAATGTTTTATGAACCTAGGAGAGGAGGGGTTCGTCCCATGACGGTCCCTTCAATGTTGAATTTTAACGAGTCCATAGAAGGTAAACTTGGCATCATTTCATGTTTAGAGAGTCTGAAAAGAACTAAAGAAGACTCCAAAGGTCTTTTTTCTTAAAGTTAGCCTCTTCGCCCAGAAAAGGGTAAAACAATGCGAGAGAGGACTCTTCCAGTCATGATCGGCTGGAGTATTCCTTTTTCGTAAGTAGTGCACCCTGGTTTGAAAAAGGGGTAAACTATCACTAGGAATATGATCATTCAAATACTTTTATAAGCGTGAATGCATCAAGTTTGCTTGGCGATATTTTCATATTTAGAGAGCCTGAAAAGAACTTAAAGAAAAGACTCTGTGGGGTTCCTTTTTCATGGGAGTTTAACGAGCCCGAAAAAGTGATAAACTATAACTCGGTAACTTATTCTCATTGTTTTACGAGCACGAGAAAGAACAAAGAGTTAGCTCGGTGTCATTAATAATTGGATTTAATGAGCGAAATAAATGACAAAAATACGCTCTAAGAATTGTTCATAACTGAAAATACACATGGAAATACTACAATTGTGAAAAATAGGATCAATGTGGTACTTAACTTCACCTACAAGCTTCAAAACTAGGTCAAAATGATTAACCGAGTATAAATGATTCCAACTATAGCAAAATAACCCACATTTCAAATAAATTAGAAAAGGAATATGTTGTTTTTCTATATGAAAAGGGGTAAATAGTAAAAAGAATTAATATTTGTTTTTTACCAAATTGGAGAGGTGAGAAGTGCCATTTGGAGCCGTTTTTCTTTTGCTGATTCTGGGAGTTGTGATCGATCATTTTGGATGCCGTCAGCAACAAGTAACCCTAAAATTGACCCTTTAACTTTTCAGTGGATTAAAATTTGTTTTCCTTTTCATTTGGGTGAGTTTTGAGCTTGTTATATGGGGGGGTTTGCGCTCACGGACTAGAGCAGGTCACCCTTTCGAGATCTGCACCGGTGCAAAACCTGAAAGAACATCCGGTGCCGACAGTGCTCTGTCCAAAAGGATGGGCTGCCTGGCACAAACCCTCATATAAAACTCAAAATCTAAATCAAACAAAAACTTTTTGATGCTTAGGCAAAGTTCTAATGGTGTTAAAATGGCCTTTTTGATAGGTTTGCAGTGATCACAATGGTTCTTGAGTGGAGAGAACATGAGCATGAGCTCGATGATGCACAAGCGCAAAATGATCCACAATGTATTGCCGCGTTGAGAAACTGTGGTTTTCTCAAGTATTTTCGAGTGTCAGGGATGAGGTCCCAAGTACCCTTGTTGAAACACCTAGTCCAATGTTGGGACCCAATATAGCAGCATTTCCAAATTGATGAGCAGACGCTGACCATAGATGTCGAGGACATCTATTTTTTTATAGGGTTGTCCCAGCGAGGAAACCCTGTTTCCTTGACTGGATCACGAGGTGGTGATCGCTCCATAGAGGACATGATTGAGCAGTGGTGTACTCTAGGTATGTTGATGACTGGTGGTAAGATTCCCATCAAGGAGGTCCAGGACCGGGCCCTTCATACCGTACTCTTTACCATTTTGAGGGTAGCTAGCATCCGATCTGCTCATCTGGGGAGCAAATTGCAGATGATGTATGCCGAGGAGTGCATGGATCCCACTATGTTCAATTGGTGTGAGGGGCTCCTCACCAGTCTCCGTGATCATTTGACCAAATGGCAGCGCGGGGTGCTGAAGCAATTTGGTTATGGTTTGGTGGTGGTAGCTTTCATGATGGAGCGAGTGCCACACTTACACCTACAAGTAGACCTTGAGGACTGGGATGCATAATATCCCCACATGAACAGGTGGTCAGAGGTGATGGCTCGCTATGGTGGCGTTGGTCCTATCATCAGTTTCAGCACAGGTTTCTTCATGTGGCTGAGGGGACATATCCTCATGGTGGAGGACTACCCATACCATGGGCCAGAATTCCAAGGGGACCCTGACTTGGTGCTTCTGGAGGGAGCGCAGTGGGACAATATCGGTAAGAACAACTACTATTGTGTTTTTTCATTTTATGTATTTATTATTTTTTTTGGATTAGTGCTGACGTGGGTCCGATGCGACCGCTTGGAGTCTCTCCCCTTTCTCGAAGAGGGACGATACCAGAGGTGGTCCCCACAGTCCGGGATGCTCTCAAGGAGTTGGAGGAGCTCGAGGAGAAAATCCACAGGATGAATTTGGAGATTCTGGAGCCGGGTGTCCATGGCTTACCCCGTCGTTACCAAAAGCTAACGGTCGGGGTATCATTACGTTTTGGCACACTACTCCGAAAAGTGGCGAGGGTCGTGGTCTACTACCATGCACGTCCTAGGGATTAGGCGCATGTTTCATATGTATACTAAAATCTTATGAGCTTCAAAGTTTGTAGATATGACTCTTACCTAAAATCTAGCATGCTTCAGACTTTTGTATCAGCACTACCATTTTTGTACTTTGTACAGATTTATATATATACAGACACTATCGACGGTTTTTATACATTTTGTGTTCTATTGGTGATTAATGGGATCTTGTTTACATGTTTTGCTTATACAATGGATGATTTACATGTTATGTTTGTTTTTATATTTTATGAATATGTTATGTGTGTGCAATGTACCAACCCAGAGTGAAATTGGCCATCGAATTAACAACTCTATTCATGTCTCATGGAATGTGCAGGTATTGAATATATTCAAAGGAACTTTCCAGAAGATAAACTCGTCGGAAAAGACGGAGCAAATTAGGGTCATGGATAGCGTAGATCCAGTTAAGATGAGAAACCACTAGTTGTGAATCCAGATGGATAACAACGTGGCTCATACCCAAGGAAAGAGCTTTGGTTAGGGTTCCAATCATGCCTGGTATTCCGCGGCATTATTGGTTGCGTATCCTATACAACTTCCTCCTGACCTAATAAGCTCGCCGGTGGGGAAATAAAGTACCCAAGCTTCCGAAGCAAGGTTACAGGTATGCCGGCTGGTGCCGTCTGCGAATCCATAGCAGATTTCCATCTGCATATGTAGACAAAACATGGTATAAGTAGTGAAACAAGATCTAGACACACTAAAACAAAGCATCACACCACACAAAAACACACGCCATGTAGAATATATACAAGATACATATGCGTGAAAGACTTAGGCATAGTACCTCTTCAGGTAGAGCCCATTGCGAGGCTCTCCCAAAGATAGCCCATCATAATCCTCTAGTTCGTAGGCTCCCTTTCCCAGAACACGTTTCACAATGTAGGGCCCATGCCACATGGACTCAAACGTACCTGCCCCAAGCTTATCATGATTTTGGTCATAAGTGAAGACCAAATCACCTTCAATGAAGACGCGAGGTTCAACAAACCTATCATACTGTTCTTTTATGCACTTCTTATGTGCCTCATTGGAAAGAGCAACATCGTGGTAGGTCTCGTCGAGTTTTGCTAGGTAGAGGAAGCGTTCTTGTTAAAATATGAGCTTAACTCAGCCCAAACACTTAGTAGAACTCTGATATCATTCTTCAACATTCATAAAACCAAACACATATCGCATGCATGTAAATTTCATGTCTCTGTAAGCTGATATACTGTAACTAAGTAAACTTTGCAGCGAAAATTAACTCAAAATCAGCAGACTGTAAAACATATTTAAGACTCAGTATTTTGGTCAAATTTGACCCTGGAAAAACCCCCCCAACCCCCGGGGAAAACCAGCATGCAAGAGAAATTTTATTGAGCTTGAGAGAGAATTTCAGAGAGTACAACAGTCATTAATTTCAGCATTAAATAAACAGAACTGAACCTTGATTTCTGTGCACTTCATCTACCTCGAAATGCGTGCCTGAATGTACACAATCAGCTACAGGAAATCTGCAAAGTCTGACCTTACTGTATGGACCTCGCAGGCTATAGTTACTCCCTCGGTTTGTGTGCATAGACATCATACATTTATGTATTGTCAAACATGCAGCTACAGTGCCTCGAAATGTGTGCCAACAACAGCAAATCTCTTGCTGTACGGCACCCTCATTCTCTGCTGTATGATCCTCAATTAATGCTGCATCCACCTCAAACTTTGAGCCACTTTTCTACCTTGAAAAGTGTGCCAACACACTGCTGTAAATTCTGCACATGATTTTCAGACCTCTTTGGGAATGCTTGCTCATCAACAATCTCTGCTGGCGTGCCCTTCATCTTCTAGAAAATCGTGCCCTCTCTAGAAATTCGTGCCCACACTTTGCGCTGCTCTCTTCTCTCCTTCTATTGCTCAATCTCTTCACATTCTCTTGCTCAAGTGCTTCACACACTCCTCACTAAGCTCCTCCTTGGAAATCGAGCCACACCAAGAACTCTCTCTTGAATATTTTTCCCAAATGAAGTCTCATGCACTTTCATTTACCCTATTAGGGTTACCCTCATGACTTTTCAAATTGAACGGACGAGATTAGATCTTGGCCAAGACATCTATGGCTGGGATCTAATCTCTCACTCACTTAAATATCCTAAGTGAACTTTAGAACAAATTTTTCCTTTTGAAAAGTCATATTACCCTAAATATTTAAAAGTACACTTTATGACTTAAAGTCACTTTAAAAACATAATAAAGTGCGACTCACTTTTAAATCATAAAGTCACATCAAAAAGGTACTTTAATAAAAAAACATTACTAAAGTCACTTTAAGAATATAACTGAGACTTCAAGTTATTGACCCCTGCACCTAGGCACCTAATGTAGGAGTGCCACCGAGCTATCAAATGCTAACACTCCCTCTTAGCGAGGGAGGTACTACTGTCATCAGTTCCACCTGGATCTCTCCCTCCAATAACTGAAGCTCCCTCTGAATCTAAATGCCTATCGGATATCTGCATAGATCAACTGCTGAAGGTCTCCGTCTGACAACTCTGAACTGAGAGTTCTCCTCACTCTCCTGCTCATCCTGAAGAACCATATCATACCAACTCTGTTTCCTCACAGAGTTGGATGAATCCTCCACACTGACAGCCACTGTTGCTGCCACTGAGTCTGATCTCTCACCAGGCTCACCATCCACCTGATTCCCCAAAACTCGGTATATCCGACCATCACAGATGCCAAGCATACTCGCTGCAACCAATCCCCCACTCACCGGATATATATAAACACGCCCACTCACATGAAGAACGGCATATCCGTCATCCTCCAAAGCTTAAACTGAGACCAAGTTCCTCTTCAGCTTTGGAACAAACAACACATCGCCAACCTCCAGATAACCACCAGACTCGAGTTGGAATAGGACTTTTCCAACTCCTTCTACTGCATGGGTGCCGGCATACCCATCCTCAGTCAGTATAACTCTGTCAATATCTGTGAACTCTCGGAACACTGCTCGTATCCCCGTCATATGGCGTGCTGCTCCACTATCTATGTAGCATGCTCCAGTATCCAAACTCTCTGCTACACTACTGTCTAAAAGAATTGAGACAAGCGAGAATTCCCTCTCGAATTCCGTCACAAAATCTCCCACTTCAGCTGGAGAGGCTGCCTCAGGCTCTTCTTTCTTCTTGTTCTTCTTCTTGTTGGGACACTGCCCAGCATAGTGACCATAACTCTGGCAAGCAAAGCATTTTACTTCGCTCAAGTCTTTGGCTCCACTACTCGAGCCACCCTTTTTCTTTCTACCCTTAGCTGAAAGGGCCACATTCTCTTCATCAGCAACCTGCTCAGTCTTCCCTTCTTGGATCTCCTCCTGAGTAAAATCATCCCATAGTATTTCCCAAGAGGGAAAGTTCTCTCTGCCAACTACACACTTCACAAACACGTCCCACTCCTTTGTGAAGCCCTTCAAGGCTATCCGCACTAGCTCGGGATCAGGAGTCATCTCACCAACTGCGCTCAATTAATCTTTTATCTGTCTCAGTCTAGTGAGGCAAGAGGCTACATTCTCACCTCTCGCCATCTTAGTGCCATGAAGCTTATCTTTTAGGGCCATTTTACAATTTTCATTCTTGTTCTCATACAAACTTTTTAAAGTATCCCACATCCCCTTAGCAGTTAGTTTCTCTGCCAAATGTGGGATGAGGTGATCTCGAACACCATCCAGAAGCAGTCTCTGCATTCTGGCCTGCTTCAACTCATGTATGTCAAGGGCTATAGGATCAACTGTGGGAGGAACCACTATGGTACTGACAAAGGTCCATAACTTGTTTTCCTTGAGAACGGCTGTCATTCGGGATTTCCACTATAAGTAGTTGGAAATCCCTTCCAACCTATCTTCATACCAGATGCAAGCCATCATTTCCTTTTGCTCTTTTTCACCAAAACACACTCTTCCTTCTTTGACCAAAAATATCAACTGTACTGAGCCAACACTTCTCTGCTCACTCTAAAAAAAATTAACAGACAGCTGTAACTTCACATGCACATCATTTGCAAGAAAAATATCAGCACTTCTCTACTACCCAACAGTCCACAGAAATCTCAGAGCCCCAGCTCTGATACCATGTTAAAATCTGAGCTTAACTCAGCCCAAACACTTAGTAGAACTCTGATATCAGTCTTCAACATTCATAAAACCAAACACATATCACATGCATGTAAATTTCATGTCTCTGTAAGCTGATATACTGTAACTAAGTAAACTTTGTAGCGAAAATTAACTCAAAATTAGCAGACTGTAAAACGTATTTAAGACTCAGTATTTTGGTCAAATTTGACCTTGGAAAAACCCCCCCAACCCGTGGGGAAAACTAGCATGCAAGAGAAATTTTATTGAGCTTGAGAGAGAATTTCAGAGAGTACAACAGTCATTAATTTCAGCATTAAATAAATAGAACTGAACCTTGATTTATGTGCACTTCATCCACCTCGAAATGCGTGCCTGAATGTACACAGTCAGCTACAGGAAATCTGCAAAGTCTAACCTTACTGTATGGACCTCACAGGCTGCAGTTACTCCCTCGGTTTGTGTGCACAGACATCATACATTTCTGTATTGTCAAACATGCAGCTACAGCACCTCGAAACGTGTGCCAACAGCAGCAAATCTCTTGTTGTACGGCACCCTCATTCTCTGCAGTATGATCCTCAATTAATGCTCCATCCACCTCAAACTTTGAGCCACTTTTCTACCTTGAAAAGTGTGCCAACACACTACTGTAAATTCTGCACATGATTTTCAAACCTCTTTGGGAATGCTTGCTCATCAATAATCTCTACTGGCGTGCCCTTCCTCTTCTAGAAAATCGTGCCCTCTCTAGAAATTCGTGCCCACACTTTGGGCTGCTCTCTTTTCTCCTTCTATTGCTCAATCTCTTCACATTCTCTTACTCAAGTGCTTCACACACTCCTCACTAAGCTCCTCCTTGGAAATCGAGCCACACCAAGAACTCTCTCTTGAATATTTTGCCCAAATGAAGTCTCATGCACTTTTATTTACCCTATTAGGGTTACCCTCATGACTTTTCGAATTCAAAGGACGAGATTAGATCTTGGCCAAGAGATCTATGGCTGGGATCTAATCTCTCACTCACTTAAATCTCCTAAGTGAACTTTAGAACAAATTTTTCCTTTTGAAAAGTCATATTACCCTAAATATTTAAAAGTACACTTTATGACTTAAAGTCACTTTAAAAACATAATAAAGTGCGACTCACTTTTAAATCATAAAGTCACATAGAAAAGGTACTTTAATAAAAACACATTACTAAAGTCACTTTAAGAATATAACTGAGACTTCAAGTTATTGACCCCTGCACCTAGTTACCTGATGCAGGAGTGCCACCGAGCTATCAAATGCTAACAGTTCTTCCTCAGCAGTGGTGTTCGGAAGAAGTTCAATTGTAAGTTTGAGAGATGGAATCTCGCACTCTATTGGTAGGACTGCGTCCAATCCATAAACTAATTGGAATGGTGTGAATCTTGTGGCAGTCTTGACGGAGGTCTGGTATGCCCATAGTGTGGAAAAGAGCATGTTATGCCAATTCGACTTGTGTGTACCCACCATACGTTGGATCATAGTTTTCAAGAGCTTGTTAATGGCCTCTACTTGTCCATTGGACTGTGGGTAATAAGGGGTTGAGTTTTCGTGACGAAAACCCAGTCTTGCGCTCAATTCATTTACCATATGGTTCTGGAAGTGAGATCCGTGGTCGGTGACTATGGCTTGTGGAACTCTGAACCGTGCAATAACATGGTTGAACATGAAGAGTGCAACGGTTTTTCCGTTTTCATTGTACGTAGGCATAGCCTCGGCCCATTTAGTAAAATAATCCACGGCAACTATGACATAACCATGCCCCTCGGCCGAGGTAGGCTTACAGTGCATGAAATCTATGCCCCATTTCACAAAGGGGCCCACGACAATAACTAGGTGTAACGGGGCTGGGTGGGAGCGCTTTTTCATTTGAAAGTGCTGGCATGGGGGACATTTCATAACGGCCTCAATGTAATCTTTAAATATGGATGGCTAGTAATATCGCGTGCGTAGTATCTTCTCGGCCATATCAATCCTAGAGAGATGACCGCCACAAGCCCCAGCGTGATAGTCATCCAAGACATGTTCAGCCTCCTCATGTGCCAGACAACATTGAAGAACAGAATCAATACCACAATGATAAAAGGTATCGCTGATGATCAAGTAAAACTTGGACTGGTGACGTATACGACGACGGTCGTCATGAGACAGTTGGGGGTTGAACTATTGGGTTTGAATATATAAGGTAATATCTCCATACCATGGGTCTAACGTGGGGATGAGGAACAATGACTCGTCTGGAAGAGAATAGTTGGGCTCAGATCCTAAATCAACACGGGGAAGACCACAAATGAGTTCTGCAAAAACCAAAGACTTCTTTGACTTGGACTTCTCGAAGAGGAGATCGAATTCCTGAAGTATCATGATCCAGCATGAATAATTTCCCCCAAGTACTTGACGTGTCAAGACCTGGTACATGGGGTTCAAGTCAGTGATAATGATGGTGGTGCGGAGCAGGATATAATGATGGAACTTTTGGATAGCAATGATTGACGCAAGAGCGAGTTTCTCAACATGTGAATAACGAGTTTCAAAGTCAAAAAGACCCTTACTGAGGTAATAGATCACATGTTCCAGGACGTTGTTGTCCTCCTGGACCAAGACCATGGCGATTGTGGTGGCAGAAGTGACAAGATAGAGGATGTAATCCTTGTAGTAATTGGGTGGTTGGAGCACAGGAGCATGGGTAATGGCATGCTTCAGACTGTCGAAGGATTGTTGCACTTGATTGTCCCAAATGAATGGGATAACATTCTTTAGTAATCGCATATAGGTAAGTTTCCTTCCCTTGCAAACTTTGGAGTTCCGTAATGTTAGTAGGAGGTGGGAGAGAAACAATGGCTTCCACCTTCAAGGGATCAATGCAGATCCCATATTTTGAAACGATAAAATCGAGGAGGCATCTAGACTCGACATAGAAAATGCACTTGTGAGGATTCAGACGGATGTTATACTACCTACATCTGAGCAATATGGTCATCAAATGATCGATGTGGAACTCACACTGCTGTGAATGGGTAGGTAGATCGTCAAGATAGGGCTCCACAAAGTCCTTCACATCATGAAAAGCGTACGACATGGCCCGCTGGAATGTAGCACCAGCATTTTTACTACCAAAAGGGAGTCTGCGATACGCAAATGTGCCCCAAGGGAAGATGAAAGCATTCTTATGTTGGTTGATCAGGTGGATCTCAATCTGGTTGTAACTGGAAAAGCCATCCATGAATGAGAATATGACACTTCCAGCACAATTGTCAATGATCTGATCAATGAAAGGACTAGGGTAGTTGTCCTTAGGACAAGCCTTGTTCAGATCCCTATAATCGACACAGACACGGATGGTGCCTTGCTTCTTAGCCAAAAGGACAAAATTAGAGACCCATTATGTTAACGCAACAAGTTAGATGAAGCCGGCCTTCAAGAGCTTTTCAATCTCTTCCTTAATCACTGCAGTTTTTAAAGGGTGTACCGGTCATAACTTTTGACGGACTGGTTTAGCATCGGGATAGGTTTTAATCTCATGCGAAATGATGGCAGGATCTATCCCGGACATCTCCTCATAGGTCCAAGCAAACACGTCGCGGAATTGCTTGAATAAGGCCATGAAAGTGGTGATCTTTTCGGGAGAATAGTTCTAGCCTAAACAAATGTGTTCCATGACACCAAGGTTAACTGAGATGTCAACCGGAATGGTGGGCTCGATGTTTTCCAAGTTTCCCTCAGTGACCATATGACACATGAGTATTGGTGACTAGGGAAAGGATAGACATTCGATGTGAAAATGGCGGTGATGTTGTTCTCCACATAATCAAATGGGGGTAGGAAAGATGATCGATGGTGAAGGTATTCCCATGGAGGGTCATCTGCACTCATAATCTCCATAATGGACTCATCGGAATGAAAAGTCTAGAGAAGAGGATCTGGTAAGGATGACATCCATTGTAGAGAACAAGATGGAGAGGCCACAGCCAAGTGGTCCTCGGGTGCTGAATGGATAGCCTTGTAAGTTGTTTCAGCATGTGAAAGAGGAATTATGTCTCCAATCAAATGGATGGTGGCTTCATCAGGTACAAGCAATTTATCGACGGAGTTGGAAAAATATGGAATCATCGAGGAGATCATGTTCACCGTGGCAACATGGTTAGGGGGATCCAGGGTCTAAAAAACGCCCATAAGAGATGAATCTTTTATGAGGCTGACCCCCATGCTCTCATATAACTACAAAGATTGTCTGAGCAATGGGACATTATTGCCAGGATGAGTAGTGGTGTACGGTGTATAGAATTCTAGTTGATAGACAGTGACAATTCGACCTTGGTGGGGGAATTGCACAATGCGGAAGACAAATGACGCGACCGCAGTCACGGCATAGAACTAGTTACAACCAAGTAAGAGATTATAATCCAAAGGGGTTGCGACTACTTCCACGTTAATGGTTGCGGTCTTACCCCCCAAATCAACCGCTAAGGCTTGTAGTAGCCCATGCGATTGAAAGCCACAACCGTCAAATGATTTCAGGGTAGTGGGAGAACGGTTTAACTTGGGATAACCAATGGCTCTCCAACAAGATAGAGACATGACCGAGGTAGAAGCGCCTTTGTCTAGTACAGTATGATGGACTGTTTTCCCAACAAATTTCATAGCAACTTGAAATGCCAACTGGTGGGAAAGCCTCGGTTTAAAGTACTCAAGTCGAAACATGATGGTATTCGAGGAATCTGGATCTACCGTGCCAATGGTAGCGAGAAGAGTCTTGCATTGGTCGGTGCAATTCTATAAGACCTCTAGCGTCGACATGGCGCAAGGAGCTTGTGCCAGGCCCTCTACAATGTTGTAGTTTTGAGTTGCCCAAGCATTGGGATTGAAAATGGATTTTCGAATCGTTCTCTTAGGCAGACGCAACACTGACTCTAAAGAAGGATTCTCAATGGTGAGAGAAGCTGGTGGTACGGTAATGTCTACGATAAAGGTGGAAGCTTTTTCAGTATTACTTCCAATGGGTTCCTTCGGAGGGACTGAGTCATATGAACGCGAGCGTGTACTCAGGTTAACTGTATCACTACGCATCATTAGAACATGCGCGGTGGATGGTGCCTCTCAGTGAAGAGGAGAGGGTTGAGTGATCAGTTGTTGGTTCTGAGTGGGGAAGGGATCATTGAGAATTGCAGGAGTGGGATTTCCCTTGAGAAACTTCTATACTTCCTCTCGGTGGGGAGATTCCTTGGAGAAATGGTCACCACCACACAGTAAAAAAGGATACTTTAGCTTTCGATTCTATTTGGCATCTTCAGGGGTGTTCTTGTCCTCCTACTGGTTAAAATATTTCTTGGGTTTACCTTTTTTCTTCTTATTACCCCCGAATTTTTGAGGTGAAGTTGATTGAACAGAATTCACCTCCTCGGTGGAAGCAGGAGTGGATGACTTGGTGGTGTTGTTACAAGCTGTGGTAGAGGTGGGGAAGAACCAAGGAGGTTCGACAATCCACCATTTTGAGTAGAAGGATGGGAATTAAGGGAACCGATAATGTCGTCAGCCTAAGGTCCCTTAGGTGGTTTTGTAGGGTCGTACGTAGGGAAGGGTGCATCAGGAACAATATCATATAACATGCCGGATTGAGCATAGACCAAGTCTAAGTAATGGGCACAGGAAATAGCGTGTTCCTCGCTGATGGCCCGTCCCATGGCCACGTCTCGAGCTACGGTGGGTAAAAGAGACTTAGTGAACCAGTCATCTAAGAGTTATTCTGGAATGGGAGCCTTAATGAGCTGTCATCCCCTCCACCACTCATGGATATGATCAGAGATATGAGTTGCAGTAGTTTGACGGAGCGAAGTCAGTAGTTATGTACCACTTTCGTAGCGCATGGGTAACTGGAAGTGAGTCAAGAAAGACATAACAAGGGAGCGAAAATCGAGAAAGGATTGTGGTGGTAATCCAATATACCACTTGGTAGCTAGGCCAGTGAGGGTCCTTTGAAACAGTCTTAGACGGATCGAGTCGTCCATTAAACATTTGAATGAGCACCAGAGATGGTAATTCATTACATGGTTTTTCGAGTCTTCGCCAGGTTTTCCATCAAATTTGGGAATATATGAGGGTAGCTTGATCAGAATGGGTGGCTAATTATAACCGTGTAGGATGGGATCATTTTTCAGATGAGACAGGTTGGGTAGGTCCAAAGTAGCCAAGAAAGGAAGCTGTTGGTTTGACTACGGATACTGATAGTATTGATATGGCATATATGGACTAGTCAGACCTTGAATCGAATGATTATAAGGTGTTCCCGTCGAGAATTGGCCATAAGGGGGTGGGACTCTAGGGTTGGGTGGTGGACCATATGTAGGTCTGTCGTCATAATAGGGTGGTCTTCCAATGGAAGGTGGGGGTCCTCCACCTCCAAAATAAGGTGGACCCCCACCAGAAGGTGGGGGTCCTCCACCTCCAAAATAAGGTGGACCCCCACCAGAAGGTGGGGGTCCTCCGTCGTTGTCGGAATAAGGGGGTCCGCCTCCTCCACCACCAGAATAGGGTGGGCCACTTCCTCCACTGTCGGAATAGGGTGGGACTCGTCCTCCAGAATGAGGGGGGTCGCCTCCATAAGATGGAGGTCCTCCACCACCAGAAGGTGGTGGTCCTCCGCCACCACCAGAATAAGGTGGGCCACTGCCTCAACTACCAGAATAGGGTGGGTCACCGCCTCCAGAATAAGGTGGGCCGCCTCCATAAGGTGGGGGTCCTCCACTACCAGAAGGTGGTGGTCCTCTGCCTCCACCGTAATCGGATGGCCATCCACCACTGGAATGGGGAGGGCCTCCACCTCCGCCAGAAGGTGGAGGTCCGCCCCTTCTAGAAGGAGGTGGACCAAATGGTGGTGGGGGAGGTGGGGCGTGAGGAAAGTTAGTGGGGGTCCAATCGGTGCAACATTGAAATGTCCCCATGGAGTGTATGGGTTTCCAGGATAAGGTATCCTATGGAGTACGTTTCCAAGATTAATCTGTCTAGAAAAAGGATCAAAATGACCTAGATATGCGTGACTCCATTGTGGTTAGGTTGGGTTGGACAGTCCCCCACCATGATGTAATCCCATGGTGGATCCCACAATAGGTAAAGAGTTTCCAAGGGAATCACCAATTGGCAGTCCTCCACTCGTATGATGGCTAGAAAATGAGGGTTTCCCACCAATGACAATGCGTTGACCACTAGTGGATGGTTGACTCATGATGGGTTGATGTTGACTTACTAGTGGTGGAACAATACTTGTAAAGAAATTAGGAGGTAAAACATACTCTCCCCTCGAATTTCGAGGTGAGGGAGGGATAACTAATGTTCCAGTTGCAGTAGGAGGGGTGTTTGATTGTTGTCCTTCAACATTCTTAGTCATTGGAGGTACGGAACTGGTCTCCTGATTGAGAGGTGTACTCACAGGAAATGAAGGCTGACTAGGTTCATAAGTGGTCACGTTGTGTGTGGTTGTCTCCAGTGAAGCAAGAGATAATGAACGAATGGGAGTATATTGAAACATGGGTTTCTTCGGGATGTTTCTTCTCTGTGAGAGACTCTGGAGACGAAGTTCGTCACCATGTTGGCGTAGTTGGTCCATGAGTTCATAGACTGGAGCCAAATGCTAAGCATGAGAAGCCCAAAGAGGGGAGGTTTTGGTCCCCGGATCGATAGCCAAGTGGGTCCATTTTTTCCCAAGAGAGGTGTCCCAAAAGGATGCAGATGGACCAAATGCTGCGGATACAAGGTCGTCCTAGGATGATTTAACCATTCTATAGATCCATGTTCTCCTGCCATCACGTGGTGAAAGGATTTGTCTCATGAAGTGGAAGGTTCTTCCTCTTCAACCCTTAGTGGGTTAGAGGTTGGTGAATCAGGAGGAAACATATTCACTCTGGACTCCATAGTGGAGTTTTATACTTCAGGTGACACGACCGTAACTTGTGCCTCCATGCTTACCCTCGAAATTACCTCCTGGTTAAGGGGATATTCAGGTGGTAAGTTTAAAATTCTACAGGACCTTCTCAAAGGTTTTTCATCTAGAATGACCGAACCATAATTTCTCCTCAGGGTATTCTATACAAAAGAAAAGCAATCCACAAAAAATATACTCAAACTAATGTCGCAAGCAAACTTATGTGATAGGTGTGGATTCAAAATTCAAGAACCTCACAGGATTTTGAAGGCTTTGGAACTCACGATATATTCCAGGGTCCATCAGTTATACTCGGCCCAATATTTCAGAGCACTAACTAGGGAGGATTAGGACCGTACCCCTGACCATATAACCCGAATCCCTGATAGTACGTGCGTAGTAGCTCCCCAAGTGTTGTTCTCGATATATTTCTCTGCCAAGATGGCCAAATGGTTAGCTCAGTTGGTCTCAAGAATCCTAGGAGTGTCTCCCAATATATGCATTGTACGTGGGAGCTCAAATCCGTAGTGGTGTTGCGTAATGCACAACCGTATGACAAGAGCCTTCCTATATACTACCGATTACGTGAAGTGCCTTTCGATATACCCTAAGGTACGTGAAAGAGCCTTCGATATACTGGTTGGTACGTGGAAGAACTACAATGCCCCCACGATGCAGTGTAGGCAAGTAACAATAGCTGCCATTTTTTACGACGCTGGAACACGTCTCTAACTTAACACACAAGTTACAAGTAAATTTTAACCTAGTTCTACCAGTAAATTTTATCTGGACGGTTAGGTGAATGGATGAGGTGAGTACATAAATGTAAACATAATCCACCCTAATTACATGAAAATGAACTCTTTCTTTTGATGAAATCTATGTATGGGAAGGAGAAATATTTTTCCAATGGTCTCACAAAATAGTAAATTTCAACAAAACTCCAAATATACCAAAAATGATAATGAAAGCACTCTTTTCCGTTTTCCAAGCAAAACATGAAAGTCAACAACACATCAAATCCAAATCAAAATACTTCTTTTGTCTTTTTCAATTAGAATGGAACTAAATGATGAAAAAGGGAGAATCTTTACTTAGAGCACACTAACTCTTCAATTTTCACAATGATAACCTAAAAGCATGAAAACCAAAAATGCATATAACTTCTTCAAGCATGGAATCACTTTTGCAAAAATTTAACATCACTTGGATTTTTCAAGAAAATGAATGACTCATAATTCAAGAAAAATACCAATGATTAATTTGTTTTTCAAACTTTCCAAAAGATTAATGAATGACGAATTCCAATGCATGAAACAATTTTTACAACAATTCTCAAATGAACTTTTAATTTTTTCAATGATATACCAAGACAAAACTTGATAACAATAATGATTTTAAATGTAAATGGCTGAAAAGAAGAGACTACTTGCAGCAGTCTAATCACTTAGAAATTCTCAAAGAAATAACAAGCACTCCAACGACCTAAAAACAAAAAAATCACTCAAAAATAATCAAATGAAAGCCAACAAATGATGACTAAACTCAAAAAGGGTTTGGAAGCGGATCTAGCATGCTGGATAGATCAAGTGAGGTGATCAGGGAGAACAAGATGGAGTGGATGAATGTGGGGGATTGAAATTGCCCACCACTTCAATGAAACTCGTACTTGATCAAAAAGACCCAAAAACCAACACAAGTAAAACCAAACGAAAGTAATGCTGAATAAAAGAGTCTCTGCTTCGAAGGTACAGTGCAGGGATGTCTGTTGATCAATCCAAAAATCAAAAGTTGGAGATAAATAACCCAAACATCAAGTTGAAAATCTCAGCGCAGGATGTGGTTAGGCGCAGAGTGCCTGGCGCAGGTTGTATGCAAGGGAAAGGCACCGACAGCGCAGAATGTCAGATCGACAAAAGCATCGATAGCGTAGTAAAACCAAAGGCAGATTGCACTCTGGATAAACAGGCGCACTAGGTGCACTACCCAGGTGCGTCGGGCGAATAACGCAATGCAAACAATGAAAAATATCCAAACAATGGTTAATAAAATGGACTAAAAATGGTTGAACAGACCCAGAGAAAGTTAGCAAACTCTTAAAGGAAAGAATCTGATGGTGAAAATAAGCTCAAGAGGAAAAGCAATGGCTCATTAAGAAAATCAAGAATAACACACTCAATCTTGAAATCAAAACAAATGTATTTCTTAGTGGAGTTTCCATATTTGTTATTGGATAATCTACTTGAGCGGACGTGAGCCAGATCTCCCTAGTTCAATGCAAATCTATAACAAATGAAGAAAGAACATAAAGCTACTTTCCTAGATCTAGTTAGAGATCGAATAATTAGACATCTTACCTTCATATTGTAGATCTTTCTCCTCGTTGTTGCTCCAAGCTCCGCGGTCGCCATATCTTTAGCTGCAAGGCCTGTCAAAACATGTGGAAACAATACAAGTAGTAAAACATATCTAAACACTAATTGATCTAAGTAAACAGTTAAGGAAGTAAACTACAAACATTATCAAGACAATAACATTTGTGGAAAGAGTTTATATTATTGTATAAATATAGGGAAATACAAAGTAGAGAGATGATTACAACCCAAGCCTTAACACTGCAATCCTCCTCCAACAAACCAAGCCAAAGCCTCCAAAGGAAATGTAAGCCTTCCAAGAGATGGATAGGGATCACCTAGGCTAATTCCACCGGCATCTAAGTGTTATAGACTTTCTCCCTTTGGAATGGAGAGGAGATTTGTATTTATAGGATCAAGTGGGTAGAGTAGGTTGAGGATCATGGGGAGAGGGATAAGGTATCATCCCTTGAGGTTAGGGAACCGTAGGACAGCTCACCTAGGAGTTAGGGATAGAGATCCACCTCATACAACTTCTAGAAATCTCTCGAAAGCCACCTTTATCCAAATAAACCAACCCTGACGCAAGCTGCATGAGGGAAACTTGCGCCTGAGAGGGGAAACACAGGTTGCACAAAGAAAACCTGCACCGTCAGCGTCGTCTGGAAGAATACACTCTGCGTCGGGCCTAGTTGGGCGCTTCTTTCTCAAAGACAAGATGCGTCGGCCCAACTAGAAAGTGTGGAAAAAGGCATCAACTTGCTCTACATGACTTGCTTGATCATGGAGACTTCAGGGATCAAGGCATTGACTTGACAAGGGACTCATGATGACGATATTTAAGTGTAACAACCATTAAAATGAATTTTTAGAGGTACCTACACAAATTTTTAGAACATTGTGTAAAAAGATGAAACGTAAAAAATTGGATCACCTACCAGAATATATAACTTTTATATATGAAAAATAGGTCTAACTCCCAAAAAATGGTGTTCTTATAAGATTGGTATGTTATTTTTTCTAAAACATAATGCATATGTTCGTGTCAGGCCCCGAGTTTGGTATGTAAACTATCCAAATTTGTAAAAAAAATTATGTAGAGTTGTAGATAACAGGCAGTTCTAGTGCAATCTATTTTTCCAAAAAAAATCGAGCTAATTTTAAATATTTTTTAAATTAAGGAAGTCAACGAAGCCCTAAAATGACAAGGTCAATCATTAGGCCTCGCTATCATGGTCTTAACACAGTTAATTTACTCATTTTTTTAGTGGGTTGGTCTTCCAGTATACCTGTGTGGGTTATTTTCCATTTTCAAAATAGGTGAGCCAGTCATAAGTTATAGCTGAAATACATGACCTATGTTTTATGTAAATATGACATGATTGCAAACAAAAATGAATAAAAATTAGAAAATACTAACAAATTTATTCAAAAAATAGATATCTGGAATCTGCATAGATATTTCTATAAGTGTGTGCAATTTCATTAGCAGTGGACAAGTGGAACATATATAGATTCAGGGTTGAAAAACATGAAGTTATAGAACATGATGTGTTTTTCTATAATGCAGTCTAAGGGACAAGGTTTGGCAATCCAAACCTAGAACCAAACCTGCCAAGTCATCACACATGGAATGGGAAAAGGCAAGTACGCCAAAACAATTTAAATTTTGGAGCGCGGGCGCATTAGTAACATGTGCGCACTAATAGCATGCACACATTAATAACATGTACACACTGATAGCACACGTGTTAATGTTATATATTTGTTTCTCCATCCCTCTAGCTATATATCCCTTTCTCAAAATAATTCCATGCCCCTCCCTCTTTATAACCCCACCCCCCTCTCTCTCTCTCAAACCCCCATCTATACCTATACTATAAAGGATAATCCCCCCATTGAAAACATATTCCATAAATTCTAATCCCTCATCTCTTTGTTACCATAAACCCTAACCCCCTCCTATATCTATTTTTCTAACCCTCCCTCTCTCCTCTTCCCCTTTCCTATCTCTCTCTTTGTCCCCTTTACCATCACACTACATTCCCTATATCTCTAAAACACCCCACTCTTTCTCCTAATCCCACTCCCACTCCCACTAATGTCTCTCTCTCTCCCACACAACTAATCACCCCTCCATCCTCTTGTATGTATATATATATATATCCCTCTTACCCATACCCTTAACCACCCACTCACTCTCTCTCTCTCCCGGCCTCTCACCTACTCCTTCCACTAACCACCACCCCCCGATCTCTCTCTCCCCCCCACACCACTAACCACCTCTCTCTCTCTCTCTCTCGATATATATATATATCCCTCTTCCCCCTACCCTTAACCACCCACTCACTCTCTCTCTCTTGGCCTCTCACCTACTCCTGCCACTAACCAACACCCCCAATCTCTCTCTCTCTCTCGCACACCACTAACCACCTTTGTGTGTGTGTTTGTGTGAGTCCCTCTGCCCCCAAGCCTTAACCACCCACTCACTATGTGCCTCTCCCCCTTACTCACCCCTACCCTTAGCCACCCACTTACTCTCTCTCTTTTGATCTCTCACTTAGTCCTACCACTAACCATCACCCCCCTCTCTCTCTACATCCCTAACCCTAGATTTGATCTCACTCTCTCTATCCCTCTCGCTAAATCCTAACCCATAATATCTCTCTCTATATCTACTCCCCCAAACCCCCACTCTTCACCCTCATACCCCCCCCCCTTCTCTCTCCCCCCTACCACTAACCATATCTCCATCCCTCTCACTCTCTCTATATCCATATTCCCCTACCCCCCCCCTACCCTTAACCACCCACTCTCTGTATTTATATTGTTATCTCACCTACTCCTACAACTAACCACCTCCTCTCTCTCTCTCTCTCTCTATATATATATATAAATCCCTAACCCCCAATTTCTCTCTCTAAACCCATAACTCTTAATTTCTATGTCTAAACCACTGACCACCTCCCCATCTCTCTCTCTCTCTCTCTCTCTCTCAATATATATATGTATATATATATGCCTCTCCCCCTTACTCCCCCCTACCCATATCCACCCTCTCATGGTCTCTCTTATGATCTCTCTCTCTCTCACTTTAAACCCGTAAGCCCCAATATCTCTCTCTCTCAACCCCTAACCCGCAATATCTATCTCTCTCTCTCTATATATATATATATATTTGGGGCATCCAAAAATTCATAGTATATATTGGTCACCTTATGCATCATTTCCTTCAAGACTTCACACTCTTTCACGTCTGATTCTCTCTCTCTCTCTCTCTCTAAACTCCTAACTCCCAATCTCTCTCTCTCTCTAAACTCCTAACCCCCAAACTCTCTCTTTATCTCTCTATAAACCCCTAACCCCTAATATATCTCTCTATCTAAACCCCTAACCCCTAATCTATCTCTCTCTCTCTAAATACCTAGCCCCCAATCTCTCTCTTTTTGTTCAGGTACATAGGGTACTCCCAAAAGACCGAACACCTAGAGAAACCACTTCACACAAACAGATCATAGATCGATACACCGATGTTTTGATGTTGTTTAAACCCTTGTGAGGGAAACACTCCACGACCCCAACCAAATAGATTCTACGGGACAATTTATTATGCAAAGAAAGAAAGTTACAAATGAGCTTCTCATAATCGATCAACTAAACAATGACCCTCCATGCTGTTTAAATAGAGATCATGGACCAATCGGGTGTTAAGTCATGGATCAAGGTTAGGTATGACCTAAGAGAAGTTGAGCCGTCAGATCACTCTATGTTGGGAACATATCATGACCGTCGGATTAACTATTTACAAATGCATACTGAAGAAACACACTTTCCCTAATGGATATATTACACAAGTTGATCTTAACTAACTCCTAAATGTCTAAATATCCTAACATCCACCCCTTAAAAACAACTTGGGATAGGATTGAAGGATTTACAAAAGTGACACTATTAGGAGAAGGAAGGAGACATTAGAGCCTATCCCCCTTTAATGACAAGTTCCTGAACTCCTAACATAGATCAAAGTTTAGAAAAATTTGCTTCTGTAAGAGACTTGGTGAAGATGTTTGCAACTTGATCATCCCAGAACATGATCATGAACAAGATTTTCGATGAAGCACATATGTAGCTCAATGTGTTTGCTGCATTGATGTAGAACTGGATCTTTGGCAAGCTTGATGGCACTTTGATTGTTGCACCAAAGTGGAGTAGGATGTTGCTGCTCGAATCCAAACTCTAAAAGGATCTGTCGAAGCCATAAAGCTTCCTGGCTGGTATTAACTGCTGCTCAATAATATGCCTCTGCTGAAAAAAGACCAAGAGCTTGTTGTTTCTTACAAGCCGAAGTGACAGGTCCAGATTCCAGACTGAAAACAGAACTTGCAGTAGACTTTCGATCATCAGGATTGCCAGCCCAATCTGAATTAGTGAAACCAACCAACAAAGGTTTCCCCCCTTACTGTAATGAATCCCAAACTGAATTGTACCTCGAATATATCGAAGTATTCTTTTAGCTGCTTTCCAGTGACTTTCATAAGGTGTTTGCATATAATGGGCAACATGACCAATGGAAAAGGAAAGGTCAAGACAGGAATGAGTCAAGTATAAGAGATTACCAACAAACTCACGATACAAGGTGGCATCTACTTCAAGTGAAGTACAAGTGGCGAAAAGTTTGACTCCAGAATGGAAAGGAGAAGGGGCTGGTGTGCAATATTCCATGTGAAAGCGACAAAGAAGGTCACAAGCATACTTAGACTAAGAAAGAAAGATTCCTTCTTTGGTTTGCAGGACTTGGAGACCAAGAAAATAATGCAAATATCCTAAGTATGACATTTCAAAATTTTGCTTAAGACTGGATTTCACATGGGTTATAAGCTTAGGGTCACTACCAATAAGAATAAGGTCATCAACATATAGAACAAGTATGATGAGATGGTTTTCTACTTTCTTGGTATAGACATTGGAGTCAGAATGGCATCTAGAAAAACCAGTGTCAAGGAGAAAGCTAGCCATTTTGGCATACCAAGCTCTAGGAGCTTGCTTAAGGCCATATAAGGATTTCTTAAGGCGACATACAAGGCTAGAGTTATTCTGAACATATCTAGGAGGTTGTTTCATGTAAATTTCCTCCTGTAAATCACCATGTTAGAAGGCAGACTTCACATCCATTTGATGGACTTCCAAGTTATGTAAGGCTGCAAGGGAAAGAACAAGGCGAATGGAGTTCATTTTCGTGACAAGAGCAAAGGTTTCATTGTAGTCAATCCCTTCAACTTGGAAAAAACCTTTGGCAACTAACCATACCTTAATTCTTTCAACACTTCCATCTGATGCATACTTAGTTCCGTAGACCCATTTACATCTAACAAGTTTTCTTCCTTTTGGAAGAGGTACAAGATCCCAAGTATCGTTCGCCATTAAGGAATGATATTCTTCATCAATATATGCATCCCAATCTGGATTTCCTGAAGCTTCTACAAAAGTTTCTGGATCATGATTCTCGGAAACTTGAGCCAAAAGAGAAGAGGCTCGCTGAAACTGAGAACATGTTCAACGTTGATCTCTAGGATCACCAGCAAGATCACCAACTGCTTCACATGTTGAATGGACCCATCAAGAAAGCACTTGTGTTGGTGCAACTAGAGGAACATGAGCAGGTGGAGGTGGATTTTCATCCTCACTGTCATCATCAGAAACTGGAGTTGGAAACTTGTAAAGGAAGTTGGAAGAAGAAGAAGGCACAATCGCCGAATCAGGCTCACAGGCCAAAGATGGCACAATCATCGAGTTAGGCTCGTAGGCCAAGATATTTTTATCAAATTTAACATCTCTTCTAATGATTACATCATGAGAATGTTGTTGAAGAAGTCTATAACCTTTTACATCTTCAGAATATACAACAAATATGCACTTTTCACTTTTAGGCTTCAATGCTTTCTATTTTTCATCCGGAATGTGATCCCATGCTTCACTACCAAACAGATGGAAGTGACTTACATCAGGTTTAGTTTTACTCCACGCTTCTTCCGGTGTGATACCCTGTAAAGCTTTAGTGGGGATGTGATTAACTATGTAATTTTCACAATTAATGGCTTCAGCCCAAAATTGAAGACTTAGTCACTTAGATTCGATCATACAATTAGCCATTTCTTTTAAAGTGCGGTTCTTCCTTTCAGGTACACCATTTTGTTATGTTGTATATGAAACAGTGTGTTATTGTTGGATTCCTTGTTCAGTGCAGAAAGTAGTGAAATTTTTGTTAACATATTCTCCTCCATTGTCAGATCTTAACTTAATAATTTGATGACCAGATTGTTTTTCAACAAGGGCCTTGTAGGCCAAGAACATGTTAAATACTTCGCTCTTAAGTTTTAGGAAATAAACCCAAGTGCGTCTAGTGTAATCATTAATGAAAGTTAAGAAATATTTGAAACCAGAAAAGGAAGCAGATGGAAGAGGACCACACAAGTCACTATGCACAAGCTCCAAGGGAACCGAGGTGTGCCAAGAGGCACGTTTGTCAAAACTGTCCCGATGATGTTTTTCGAGTACACAACCGAAATAAACACCATCCCTACAAGATACCATCGGAAGACCTATCACCATATTGTCTTTACATAGTTGTTGCAATGAGCGATAATTTAAGTGACCAAATCACTCATGCCAAAGTTTGCTCAAGTTATCACTATGAGCAACAAAAATTGAAGGAAAAGGTGATGACCCAAAGTTGTTAAATTTGTACAACCTGGTAATATCATCAACAATTCTGGTAGCTAGGACCTGTTGAGGATCTTTAAAATCCTTGATTACAACTTGGTGAGGTGTAAACGTCACAGTTTTACCTTCACCAGAATGAGTGATCTGATAGGCTGATAACAAATTGCAGGAAATTCTTGGAACACATAGTACATCACTAAAATGACCATTATCTACTGGAACTGTTCGAGCTCCTACAACACTTAGAGATCTATCATCACCAACAAATATTTGTTTGGTGTTACATTCATGCATAGTAGAAAAGATGACTTGATCCTTAGCCATATGATAATATGCTCCAAAATCAATGAGCCATTCATTTGAAGTAGAAGAAGAAGATGCATTATAAGAATAACCAGAAGCACAAAGTGCGTGTCCATCAGAGGTAGATTCTGAAGGTGAATCTAGGCTGATGTGGTGCTTCTTCATTGCTGCTTCCAAGGCTGACATCTTCTTGAAACACTTAGATTCATCATGATTATCTTTCCCGCAATAGTTGCAATGACGCTCAGTCTTCTTGCCTTTTGGCTTGGATCTTTTGTCATTTTTTAAAGAATGAGCTGACTGAAAGGGTTTGGGACCCTTGTTTGACTTATTATTGCAAAAATTTTGTTTCTTGGGAGGCTTGGACTTTTCTTTCTGTTGGGACAATAAAGCTTTTCCAGATGTATCTGCATTGTTAATTATTCCAAGATGGATGAGTTTATCTTGCTCTCAAATCAATGAATCACAAAAGGATTCAAGACTAGGCTCTTGATAGCTAGCTTCATTCAAAGATTCTTTTATGGAGTAAAATGTAGATACAAAAACAGAATATGCAGGTCCAAGTTTTGAAAGAATATGATAAATGCATTGTTTGTCTTCCCTCTTAATCTTACATTCTGCACATAAGAGTTTAAGAGTTTTGTACTTAGATAAATAATCTTGAATGCATGAAAAATCACTTGAATGTAAAGAAATCAACTCATTTTCAAGTTGGTGACCTCGAATTTCATTGTGTTTACCAAACACAGATTCCAACTTGTCTCAAGCAGCATCAGGTTCATCAATTCCAGATATGTGGAATTGCAAATCAATAGAGATTGACATCCCAATCAATCCACGAGCTTCGTCACATCTATTTTCCCATTTTATTTTCTTATCATCATCAGTGGGTTCTGTTTCTTTCCTTGAGGTAATTCTGAAAAGTCCCCTACTTCGTAGAACATCCTCTATACGAGATTTGCATGAGAAATAGTTGGAACTGGTAAGTAGAATATCCCAAGGGGTGGCCATATTTATAGGCTCTAAAATCAGAAACCAATAGTCTAGATGTGAAGAGCTTGAAAAAATAGGTGGTTTAAAAAAAAACGGCACTAAAAACTGACTTCGGATGATGAAGTTATGCTTGAACAAAGAAACTGTTGAAGATGTTCCAAATAGTGATGTGGCAAATAGAGAATGTCCAGCTAAAAAAAAGAACCCCCCCTTCCCAAGATGAACCTTTTGACAATCACTTTACAAGAAAGTTGCTTTAAGTGAATCACTTTTGTAAAATAAGTGATTTCACTTTTACAATGATATTACTTTTAAATAGTGCAACAATAAAAAGGAACTTAAATGACTCACTTTTTATTTTTATTTTTTATTATTTAAGTGAGATGCACTTTTACAATAAAGTAACTTGAAAATAGAAATTGTATGCACTTTTTCTTTTAAAACTAACTTCCTAAGACTTAAACTGAAGACCTATTAAGGAATAAAACAACTTTGAACCAAGTGAGCTAGATTAAAAGGTATGTAAAATATGGAAATGAGGAAGGGGGCTCTTTTTATTTTTATTTTTTTTACTCTTCTTACTCGATTTCTGTGCTTGCCTTTGTTTGCTACAGATCACACCACAAACCAAAACAACAAAAAAAATTCCACAATATGGGGTTAGATCTCGTTATCTTGCCCGACAACTCTATGTCTTCTCTCTGTTTCTGATTTGCCGAGATAGCGTAAGGTGCACGACAAAGAGCATACGCAGCCAAGAAAAAACACTTTTCCTTTCTGTTTCTGATTTGCCAAGATTGCACAAGGTGCACGACAAAGAGCATACACAGACAAGGAAAGCAACAATCCGAAACAAAAAAAATCTAACAATAAAAACTGATAAAATATGAGATATTTTTAAAACAAATAAAATGCGTCACTATAACATTATATTTTCATATCTGATGAAATACGCATTTCTGAAGCAACCGGAAATTGTTTTCGATCAAACGAAAACTATTTCCCAATGAAAAAGGTGCTCTAGATGCAATGGAACACCTCCCACATCCCAGAAATGCACATAAATACAAGAACCAGAAACCCATTCAAGTTTCGGTAACAATAGTTCAAGATCTGGATCATAACCAGAAGCAACTCTTCATAAAAGCTCTGATACCATGTTTGGGTACACAGGGTACTCCCAAAAGACCAAACACCTAGAGCAACAACTTCACACAAATAGATCACAGATCGATACACTGATATTTTGACATGGTTTAAACACTTGTGAGGGAAACACTCCACGGCCCTGGCCAAATAGCTTCTACAGGACAATTTATTATGCAAAGAAAGAAAGTTATAAATAAACTTCTCATAATCGATCAACTAAACAATGACCCTCCATGCTCTTTAAATAGAGATCATGGACAAATCGGGTGTTAAGCCACAAATCAAGGTTAGGTATGATCTAAGAGAAGTTGAGCCATCGGATCACTCTATGTCGGGAACATATCGTGACCATCGGATTAAGTATTTACAAATGCATACTAATGCATACTAAAGAAACACACTTTCCCAAACAGATATATTACACAAGTTAATCTTAACTAACTCCTAAGTGTCTAAATATCCTAACACTTTCTTTCTCTCTCTCAAAAACCCTAACCCTATCTCTCTTTCTCAGTCTCTCTCTTTATCAATATTTCTCTCTTTCTCTCTATCTCCCTAACCCATAATTTCCCTCTCTCTCTCTAAATCCCTAACTTCCAATCTCTCTCTCTCTCTCTCTCTCTCTCTCTGGGGCATCAAAAACTTAATAGTATATATTGGTCAACTTCTACATCTTTTTCTTCAAGACTTCATTATCTTTCATGTCTAATATTCTCTCTCTCTCTCTCTCTCTCTCTCAAACCCTAACACACAATCTCTCTCTCCCTATATTTTGGTCATCCAAAACTTCATATTTGATATCGGTTAGCTTCTACATATTTTCCTTCAATGCTTCACACTCTTTCACATCTGATAATTTCTTTCTCTCTCTCTCTATAAACCCCTAACCCCTAGTCTCTCTCTCTCTCTCAACCCCTAACCCCTAGTCTCTCTCTCTCAACCTCTAACCCCCACCATCTCTCTTTAAACCCCTAACCCCCAATCTCTCTCTCTCTAAACTCCTAACCCCCAATATCTCTCTCTCTAAACCCACAAATCCTAATTTCTCTCTCTAAACTACTGACCACCTCCCAATCCCTCTCTCTCTTTCTATATATATGCCTCTCTCCTTTACCCCCCTACCCTTAGCCACCTACTCATGTTCTCTCTTCTTATCTCTCTGTCTCTCACTCTAAACCTATAACTCCCAATCTCTCTCTCTCTCTCTCTCTCTCAACCCCTAACCCACAATATCTCTCTCTCTCTCTCTCTCTCAACCCCTAACCCACAACCTCTCTCTCTCTTTCTCTCTCTCTCTCTCTCTCTCTATTTGGGCCATCCAAAACTTCATAGTAGATATTAGTCACCTTCTGCATATTTTCCTTCAAGACTTCACACTCTTTCATGCTTGATACCCCCCCTCTATCTCTAAAATTGTAACCCCCAATCTCTCTCTCTCTCTCTCTCTCTAAACCCCTAACCCCAAATCTCTCTCTTTATCTCTCTTAAAACCGTAACCCCCAATATCTCTCTCTAAACCACTAACCCCCAACATCTCTCTCTCTCTCTCTAAATCCTTTAACCCCAATATCTCTCTTTCTCTCTCTCTAAACCCCTAACCCTCTCTCTCTCTTTCTCTCTCTCTATAAATCCCTAACCCCCTCTCTCTTTTTCAATCCTTCTCTCTGTATCTCTCTAACCCACAATCTCCCTCTCTATTTCTAAATTCCTAACCCTCGATATCTCTTTCTCTCTAAACCCTAACCCGCTCTCTCTCTCTCTCTAAAACCCTTCAAGAATTCACACCCTTTCACATATGATACTCTCTCTCTCTCTCCCTAAACCCCTAACCCCCAATATCTCTTTCTCTCAACCCTTAACCCCCAATATCCCTCTCTCTCTCAATCCTTAACCAAGTTCTACGTCAGATTTTTATGCCCCTAATCTTAGAATTAAAGCATGGTTAATGCTAAATTTTATCGCTTATTTAGGGATCACTTCAAGAATAAAGATTGTATTTGATTTTACATGGATATCAAATTCCTACATCGAGATCAATGATAAATTATGAACTTAATGTTGGTGCGACACAACTTCAAATGTACAACCAATTTAATGACCTCTCTCTCTCTCTCTCTCTCTCTCTCTCTCTCTCTCCCTACCCCGCTTGATCTCTCTTTCTAATCCCCTACACCTCTTGATATATCTCTCTCAACCCCTAACCCCCAATCTCTCTCACACACAAAACCCCTAACTCAAAATATCCCTCTACCTCTCCCTCTAAACTCCTAACCTCCCCTCTCTCTCTAAATCCCTAACCACAATCTATGTCTCTTTCTAAATTACCCCTAACCCCCCCCTCTCTCTCTCTAAACCCATAACCCACAATCTTTCCCCAATCTCTCTCCCTAAACCCATAACCCACAATCCTTGTGAAGAACCTGCAATAATTAATTAATGAAAACACACGAGATAGCATAAATAATATAACTCAGAATCACTTTTATATTGATCGCAAGCCACTTCAAGGGGGCAACCTCCTTTGAGCAAGCTCAATACAAATAACTTCATGGTACCTTCATGGTCTCAACACCAGCTTATATACTAAGTCTAGGCGCCAATACCATGGGTCAATACCATGTGTTAATACAAACCATGGGACAATACAAAATATGGATCAACAATTACTACGAGACGACTTACAAAGCATATGCATCCAACAACAATAATACAAAATATGGATCAACAAATACTACGGGATGACTTACAAAGCATATCCGTCCAACAACAATATACTAACAAAGTAAATAGAAGGGTTGACATGGGTTCCTAACATCCCCTCTCCCTTAGAAAAAGCTTTGTCCTCAAAGCTTTAGATGTGGAAATTGATGTAGAATCTGAAGGAGTGGTTCCCCTGTAGCATTCTTGGGTTGCATTCTGTGCCACTGACGCCTTTTGAGGTTCAAGGAGGGTTGCTTGGAAGGCTTTAGGCAAAGAAGAACCATATCAGCTGTGTGAAAAGTGCGCTCAGAATGGTGTTGATCGGCTTGTTGTTGCAGTTGAATTCTTGCCATGTGAAGATTGTCCTACAGAATGAGAAGAATCTGATCACGGTTTCGAATAACCGAGTCAATTGCATGAACTGGGGAGCAGTTGAGGGTGTATGGAAGAAGAAATGGTGGTTCCTGTCCATAAACTGCTTCATATGGTTTCCTTTTAGATGTGGAATTGTACCACTGGAGCACTGCTAGAAAATCCATAGAAATAGTTGGCCAAATCTATGTAGGGATGGGAAAGGGTTCGAGCAGTCCTGAAAGGAGTGTCGGTTCACCCTTGTTGACCTGGCAAGTATCACAGTCAATCCCCATCTGTTGAATTGTCAGTTTCAGTCCCTGCCAAAAGAAGTTACAATGTTCCTAGTGATATGTCTTGAGGAACCCAAAGTGCCCTGCCGATGAAGAAGCATGGAGTTCATAGAAGAGATAGCCCTATTGAACAGATTGAAACCAATTTGGAATAAGCAAAGAAATAGCTGTAAGAGGAACTGGGTCATCAAATGTGTGAGAAGGAGCATATGCCACCATATTGTCCTTACCCTTCTTGTAAGTGATCGCATAGGCATAACCCATGAGTTGGATAACCCATTTCATGTGTGCTGGGGAGGAGACCGGTTGTTCCAGGAAATTTTCCAGATTCTGGAGATCAGTCTTGATGCAGAAATGATTCCCTAATAGGTATGGCTTCCACTTCTGTACTGCATGCAAAATAGCCATCATTTCCTGCTGAGATATAGATGTGGCTAAAGTCTTACCGGAAAGGTCTTTCGAAGGCGACAAGCCCACTGGTCCAGCAAAGACACCTGCATATCTATCCCAGGAAGTAGGGGAGACCGTTGATGGGTGCATTTGAATGGAATGGAGTTGAGCAATGACACCATGTGAATTCCTCTTAAGGATCTTTTCCATGCGATGTGAACTGACAATGTAGAGAGACCCTTGTGGTAAGCCCGTAAATTTGTGTTGTTTCCCATTGATTGAAAACTATATCCAAAGTTAGCAAAATCCCATAAGATGGAGCCAAGTGTGTGTAACCATTGAACACCCAAAACCACATCGCATCCGCCTAGGGACAAGGAAAACATGTCAGAGCGTAGGTTATAATCTTCCAGAGAGATATGCACATTGTGACACTTCCCCTTGCAAGGTAAGGTGCCCCCATTGGCAACCATGACTTCAAAGTTGGAGCAAGGATGGACAAAATAATCAGCCTGTTTGGCAATCTGAGGGTTAATAAAGTTATGAGTGCTACTAGAATCAATGAGTATTGTAAGACGAATCTTCTTGAAGTAACTCCTGACTTGCATTGTTTGGGGGGTGGTGACGCCGGATAAAGCATGGAGAGATATCTCTAGTTGGTCATCCTGAGATGGGGGGTCAATAGGCGGCTCCTGAATGTCGACCTAATCATCCATTGTATCTAGAGCTTCTTCACCAATTTTAGATGCAGGCGGAGAATCCATATCCAAGAGATAGAGCTTTTGCTGAACACATCTATGTCCTCGAGTGAATTTCTCATCACAATTATAACAAAGCTCTTTTTCTCTGCATGCCTGCATCTCTGTTTCAGACAAATGCCTGATAGGAGTTGGTCGAGGAGCTGGCAGGATGGGAGGTCGTTGAGAACCCATATTTTTGAAGGGAACAAAAGTGTGTTTGGAGCATTGTTGGGCTACAATCTTGTCTTCTTCCAACTTAGCCAACCCCAGGGCTTCCATCATTGTGTTGGGATAGAACATTTTGACCTCTGAGCGGATTTCATCCTTAAGACCACTGATAAAACAACTCCTGTAGAATTCATCAGACAATCCTTCTGTGTAATTAGCTAGTTTCTCAAATTCTATCTGATACTCTCTCACAATGCCAATTTGACGAAGTTTAGTGAGTGCTCCAGCGAAGTCATCAAAAGCATTAGGACCAAATCGTTGCAAAAGGAGTTGGAAAAAATCTGTCCATTTTGGCTCGTCATGAGTCTTGATGTACTAATGGTACCATTGAAGGGCTTCCTGTTCCAAATGAAGGAATGCAAGTGGAACTTTTTAGACATAAAAAGTATTATGCAGACTGAAATACTGTTTTGCACGATATATCCATCCAGTAGGATCAGTACCA
This sequence comes from Larix kaempferi, assembly GCA_027924585.1. Lineage (NCBI taxonomy): Eukaryota > Viridiplantae > Streptophyta > Pinopsida > Pinales > Pinaceae > Larix > Larix kaempferi. The sequence continues at coordinate 263,396 of BSBM01001806.1, forward strand.
TTGAAGAGAGGAAATTCAAGATTCGGACCACGAAAATTGCTGGAAGAAGAGAACCCATTGTCTGATGAAGACTCATACTGTCGTTCGTTGTTCGTGGCTGAATTCTCAAGATGGAGGCCGAGAAATTTTTCATCCAGATCCTGGAGTTTGGCTTGGATGGCTGCAAGTGCTTCTTCCATGGTTTTTGCTCCTCCACAGGTGACAACCATAACCAGGAGTTTTTTTTTTTTGTTGATGAGTGTGTCGAAAAACAAAAACAGAAGTTGTTTCAGTAAAGGAAAATATGGATTTGGGAAAAAATTGGAAGGGTAATTTGGGTTTGACTAGGTTCTGGACACTATCGAATGGACAAGGAAGCAAAAAATGAGGATTTCAGAAGTGGGGTGAAAGAATGAGAAAATTTTACAGAGAGGACAAAGAAGCAGAATGAGGAAAGAACTCTGTGGTAAAATTTGAAGGCGATTCGGTGAAATTTGAAGAAGTTATGGAAACCCTAAAAATAGACAATTGTGAGATTTCGATCTTTGGGAAGTGGAATATGGGATAGGGTCCTCGGGAATGAAATATGCAGAATGGGATTACAAGGGTGTCAAGAAAGTTTCAAGGGAAACAGAGTGAAAATAAGGGAGATATGGCCAAAAAACAGGATTTGTTTTTCCAGGAATGGATCTGCAATGGCGCAGAAGGGATCTGAAACAAATAGATCTGCAACGGCGCGGAAGTGATCGGAAACAGAGGGATATGAAACAGCGCCGAATGGATTGAAAACGGTTGGATCTGAAATAGATCTGAAATAGATGGATCTGGAACGGATTTCACAATGGATCTGAAACGGCTGGATCTGAAACGGCGCGGAAGTGACCGACAACAGTTCAGCTAAAAATAGATATGGACCCCAGGTATGTGTGGCTTCCTAACAGTTCAGGGGTTTCACTTGGCCACCAATGTTGTCTGATGGCTTGTGTATTGGGGCAGTACCGCTCACTCCATGGCTTAGGTAAAACTGATAACCGCTTTGCCACAAACGACAGCTCTTGGTTTACCTCATGGGTGGGAACTAATCAATCAGGTAGGGGTCGTTTTCCATTTCGCTGGCAGGTCCTCTCAATCGGCCAGCTACTTTGGGGTTCCTGTGGTACTCCTCACAATTATTTTTAGGGCATATACTCAAGTACTTCCCACATTTAAGCGGATAGGGATTATTCCCAGATCCGAACTTGCAACACGTGTGAAAAAAAAAAAAATTTAGCATAAATTCCACCCAATGAGCCCAAGAAAGTGCTCTGATACCAGATTTGAAGAACCTGTAATAATTAATTAATTAAAACACACGAGATAGCAGAAATAACAGAAATCAGAATCACTTTTATATTGATCGCAGGCCACTTCGAGGGGGCAATCTCCTTTGAGCAAGCTCAATAGAAATAACTTCACGGTACCTTCATTGGTCTCAACACCAACTTATATACTAAGACTAGGCGCCAATACCATGGGTCAATACCATGTGTCAATACAAACCATGGGACAATACAAAATATGGATCAACAATTACTACGGGATGACTTACAAAGCATATGCGTCCAACAACAATAATACAAACTATGGATCAACAAATACTGCAAGACGACTTACAAAGCATATGCGTCCAACAACAATATACTAATAAAGTAAATAGAAGGGCTGACATGGGTTCCTTACAATCTCTCCCCTCTCTCTCTAAACATTAATTGAGTACAATGTGTTATTACAAACCAATTAAAAAAAAAATCACATGAAATACAATGTAGTGAACATTCACCCACCACATACTAATGCTTATAGGAGTGCACATGTGTTAATAGCACATACACACTAATAGTGTGTGCACGTTAATAACGTGTGTGTGCTCCTATATGCAGTTAATAGAAAAGGTTCACCACAATCATATGTTGAACGTTTGTGGTGAACGCTTGTTAGTTAATGCACATAGGAGCACACGTGTGTTAGTAATGCGCATGCACTTTTAGTTTGTACGCGTTATTAACATGCCCACGCTCCTCTATATGAAAAATATATCAAAACATTTTCTGCGCATCATCTATTTCAATTTAAGTGTTACGCGGTAAAATCCTTCTAGTTCACGTGATATCAATTCTCTTCTTCTTGCACTCCCACATTCAACTTGCAGTCTTTGGTAAATTGGAACCCTCTCAACCATCTTGGACACAACATCTACACTTGACAATTCTCAGAGCTCAATTTGGAACATTGGACCATTCTCATATAATTGTTGGACACATTGGAGTTCATTTGTTTTGGAATGCAAGTAAGGAACTATTAAAGAAATTTATGGTGACAAATTTTCTACATGAATTGTATGAGTTGTCTCCCCTTGTAATACCCAATGGTTGGACATGGTGTATTCATTCAAATTTAAAGATTATAAATTGTATAAAGTTTATATATTTGCTTGATTTTTGTTCAAATTGATCTATATGTACATGAATGTTGCAATTCCAATTATTGAATCCATAAAAGACACATCATATTTCAGATAACTAATAAAGTAACAAGTGTGTAAAGAAAGACATAGTTTTGGTTAGAATGAAAAATCTGCTATACAAGTTCTTCCATAAATATGTTAATATGAGGAAAAACATAGACTCTCTCATAATTTAGGAAATAAATTGGAGATGTCACAATCATTCTCAAGATAAGGGGATATATCGCTCACTAGTACCTCTTCCCCTTAAACATAGTATGTGGCCCAAAAGGGGGCATTACATACATTTCACAAACAACTATGAAGCTCAAAACTAATAGGATTGACTCCTGGAAAAATACGACATCTAGCATAACCTTGTGCAAAACTCCCAAATAAATTGCTTACATATTGGAATTGTCATCTATCTCACATTCCAAGAAAGATGCCAAATATTCATTCCAGAAATAGAGGGTTGGGAAGAGTACTAAATCTACTGCTTAATCCCAGATTGTCAAAGGAAGAGACACCCTTTACTAGGGAATATGCCACAACTTCCTGGAATGATTTTCCCCAAAGAGCAAGATGCATAACTCTTGTAGGCTTATCGAATGGGCTGGGATTTGAGGGAACCTTCCTCTATTTGGGCATAAATTTCCAAACTTGATCAACATACATAGCTTGAGCCTAATCATTGACACACATCGTAGAATCCATCATAGTGCTCTATCCTTGTTATCCTTTGATAGGTCCAAACTCAAAATCCATCACTATTTGTGATCCGATAATCCACTAATTCTTAGAAGTATGAAAAGACACCCCACTAATAGAATCTAATACCAATATTTGTGATGGAAAAGATAATATATCACCAACCTAAGCTTGCATTTTAAATTCCTTGGTCACTTGGCTAGGAACAACTAATGACCCACTTATGTGTTGATGTATATGTAACTTCGAAATGTATTTCATATATGTATATTGTATCCCTAAAGAGAGGTTATTATTCCTCTGTACGAAAGTGTCGTCATTTGTATTTACAAGTGTCGCAAGTGTCATAACTTATACAAGATGGGTTATTAGACCACCAAGTGTGGAGTCAGCCCTGAGTTGGGTTACCATGGATTATTAGACTCTCCTAGAGAAGTCGTCCCTATTAGGTTATTAGGCAAGTCGAGTTGCATATAAATAGAGTGAGGGTGTCACTCTATTTGATCATTCACTTACTCATCTATCTCTCTCCTTGAGTGATGTGCACTAGTGGAGGAGGAGAAGCTTCTAAGGAGACTATCTCTTGTACTTAGGTTTTGTATCATTAATCTTTCTATCTCTTAGGAAGTTGCGGGGTTTTTCACCTTCTTGGTTTTCCCCGAGGAAAATTTGTGTCTATTGTCTCTTGTACTTGTCTCTTAAGATTGATATGATGTGCTTGTTATTCTCTCAGATAAGATCCTAGATCATATTGAATTAATGCTCAAAAACTAACATGGTATCAGAGCTAACCTCAAAAGAAGACACTCTCCAGCTGCGGAAGCTAGGGCTTCTTGATTTTTGGGTTTCTCTCCACAAATATTCAAAGTCAGGAGGCTAGATTTGACTCTCCCAGCAAGGGCACATCTTTTTGTCGAAACAGAATTCAATTCTGAGCAAATTTCAATTTTGACCTAATCTCTGCTGCGAGAAATTAGGGTTTCGGAGAAAGTTGGAATTTTTGGAATCTGAGTCCATGGATGGATGCTCCTCAAAAAAATCAAACTTCTAAGCCTTGGATTGAACTTTTTGGTTGGGAAGAAGTGTGGGCTTTATCAAACCTTAGTTCGGGACCCTGTCGAGTAGATTCGGAAGTTCCAAAGTCAATTTTGAGGGGTCAAAGTTTGCAGTTTTCAAAATCAGAGTATACCAACTTGACCAGCTCAGCAAGGCACATCTTTCTATCCTTTTAGAAGTTTGAAATTCAAAGTTTGAATTTTTAGGGTTTCTCTAACAAACCCTAATCTAGCTCCAGATCTAGTTTTCAGCAAATCAAGTGGTAAGACCTAAATCTTTTATTTCCATTTGAGTTTCTCATTAATATGTATCACCACACCAAGCTTGAGGATAAGCTTGAAGGAGCTGATAAATTCCAAGCATCGAAGTATAGGATTGGGTTAATCCTAAAAGAAAATGAGTTGGACACTTACATAAGTGAAGAGATCCCTGTCCCAGAGGGAGAAGAGGCTAAGGCCTTACACAAGAGGAACTTGGTCAAGGCTAAGAGGATCATTGTTGATTCTATCAAAGACCATCTCATACCACATGTGTCATCTCTAAAGACACCTAAGGAGATTTTTGATTCCTTGACCAAGCTATTTGAAGGGAAGAACATAAACTGGAAGATGACCTTGAGGAATCAATTAAAGAATATCAAGATCCAGAATCCAGAGACCATGTAGTCTTATTTCTCAAGGGTCTCCCAAATAAAAGAACAACTTGAAACTGTGGGATAAGATATAGAGAATGGAGAAGTGGTAATGACCACTCTTAATGGCCTTCCTAGGTCATGGGATTCCTTCATCCAAGGAATTTGTGCTAGGAGGAAACTTATCACATTCAGTAGGCTATGGGAAGAATGCTCACAGGAAGAAGCTCGGATTGTAGCTCGAGAAGAGAAGATGGGGAATGAAGACCAAGCTCTCACAGTACACTCCAAGAAGTATGATGATAAGAATGGACATCACCATGGTAAGAAAGAAAAGCACCACCATTAGAATCAAAGAGGAAACTTCAGATCTCGAAGAAACACATCACATGACCGATGCTTCACATGTGATGAAAAAGGGTACTATGCCAGGGATTGTCCCAGAAACAATAAAGATGGCTCCCACAAGAAAAAGAATAACATCAAAAGAAAACATCATGCTCACATTGCAGAGGATGATGAACCTCCCAGGAAAAGGGCTAAGGAAGAAAGTGAAGATTATTCAAGTGATGAAGAGTATGTTTTGATTTCTTCCCTCATTGGTACCATTACTCATGGAAGTAATGATTGGCTTATAGATAGTGGAGATTCCAAACATATGACAAGATTCAAGGAATCCTTTATGAACCTATTTGAACATGATTCACCCCACAAGGTGAAACTTGGGGATGACTACCAGTATCCAATAAAAGGAAGTGGTGAAGCCTCCTATAAGCTAGACTCTAGAAAGTCTATGAAGATGAAAGATGTACTATATGTTCAAGGTCTCAAGAAGAACCTTCTCTCCATATCTTCATTGGATGCAAAAGGCATGAGGGTTGCATTTATAGATGGCCAAGTTCTTATGTGTCCAAAGGGTAAAACTATAGATGATGCAGTGGTGATTGGAGAGCAAGAGGGAGGATTATAAAAGCTGAAGGGCCAACCAAAACAAGCCTTGGTCCATGACTCAGTAGAGCCAAGTGAACTTTGGCATAGAAGGATTGCACACATGCACTATAGGGCACTACCAATTGCAAGCAAAGCAGTGGAAGGTCTTCCTGAAATCCAGACAAAACATGAAGGCATTTGCAAAGGTTGTGCAAAGGGAAATAACACATAGAAGACATTTTCAAGCAGTGAAAGCAAGGCAAAAGGAATCTTGAAAATCATCCACTCCGATGTATGCGGTCTGATGTCATCCAGTTCTTTGAGTGGGTATGTATACTATGTTTCCTTCATTGATTATTTCTCTAGGAAGACTTGGGTTTACTTCTTGAAGAACAAAGATGAAGTGTTTGATAAATTCAAGGAATTCAAAGCCTTGATAGAAAATCAAACTGATAAGAAGATCAAAATCTTTAGATCCGACAATGGTGCAAAATTTACTTCAGGAGACTTCAAGAAAATATGCAGTGATTTAGGGATTAAGAGGGAGTTGACCACTCCTTACAATCCACAACAGAATGGGGTTGTTGAAAGGAAGAATAGAAAAATTATGGAAGCAGCAAGGGCAATTATTCATGACCAAGATATACCAATGCACTTATGGGCAGAAGTAGCAAGAACAATTGTATATGTGCAGAACAGAACACCTCATAAGATACTTGACAACAAAACACCAGAATAAGTGTTTACTAGTAAGAAGCCAAAAGTTAGCCATCTTAGAATATTTGGATGTCCAGTGTACACACACATTCCAAATGAAAATAGGACAAAGCTAGATCCTTCAGGAAAGAAGGGCATATCTGTGGGTTACAGTGAAAGCTCGAAGGCATACAAAATCTACTTTCTAGGGTTCAAGAAGATTGATATAAGTAGGGATGTAACTTTTGATGAAGACTCAATATACATCAAATCGAGGAAGACACCTACTGAAGACAATCAAGAACCAAGAATATCTAGAACAAAAGACACCACCATGAATGAAGTTATTCCAGAAGAAGATCGTGAAATAGAAGATCCACATAAACCTATAGATCCACCCTGTGAGAAGAACTCTCACAAGAGAAAACTAGCATGGACTAGAGAACTCATTCAAGATGCAGAAAGGTATGGTATTCCAGAGGAGGAACACAGATAAAGAAAAAGGACTAGATCACATACCAGTTATGTTGCTTTGCTCTATGACATTATGAACAAAGAACCTTCTAGTTATGAAGAAGCAACGGAAAAAAAAAGAATGGAAGGATGCCATGGTTGGGGAATACTAGTCGATCATGAAGAATGATGTTTGAGAAGTGGTCCCAAGACTAGAAGGGAAGTCTATGGTGACTTCCAAGTGGATCTATAAGATCAAGCATGCTGCAGATGGTAGCATAAAGAAATATAAAGCAAGGTTTGTATCTCATGGCTTCTCCCAGAAAGAAGGGATTGATTATGAAGAAACCTTTGCACATGTGGCCAGGTACACTTCCATTAGAACAATACTTTCCCTGGCTGCAGTGATGAAATGGAAGATACACTAGATGGATGTCAAGACAGCTTTCTTGAATGGTGTAGTCGAAGAAGAAGTGTATGTGGAGTAGCCACTCGGGTTTGAGACACATGACAGAGGAACTCATGTGTGCAAACTAAAGAAATCCCTATATGGTTTGAAACAAACACCCAGGACCTGGTACGGCAGAATAGATAGCTTCTTATCCAGTTTGGGCTTTACTAAGAGTAAAGAGGATTCCAATCTTTACTACAAGGTTGAGGAAGGAAATCCAGTTATACTTCTTATGTATGTGGATGACCTGTTTTTTACGGGTGAGGATAGGTTGATTGCCAATACGAAGAGGAAGCTTGTTGCTGAGTTCAAGATGAAGGACTTGGGGATGATGCACTACTTTCTAGGCATGGAGGTGTGGCAGAGTGCAAATGGAATCTTCGTTGGACAAGGGAAGTATGCAGTAGAGATCCTGAAGTGGTTCGAGATGATGGACTGTAAGGCCATGGCCACACTTATGGCATCGAACCTGAAGATTTTGTGTGATGCCTCATCTGAGCCGATTGACGTCATGGTGTATCGTCAGATGATTGGGTCCTTGATCTACCTGACAACCACAAGACCAGATATTTTCTTTGCTGTGAACACATTGAGCCAGTTCCTGACGGATTCGAGAAGTGTTCACCTAGTTGCTGTAAAGCATATTCTGAGGTACCTGAAGGGTATGGTTGATTATGGGCTCAAGTATGATGCGAATCAAAAGTTTAACCCGGAGGGTTATGTTGATTCAGATTGGGCAGGAAGTGTTGCAGATAGGAAGAGCACTTCAGGGTGTTGCTTCACTATGGAATCAGGTGTGATCTCTTGGTTTAGCAGGAAGCATTCTTGGGTACCACTAAGTACAGCTGAAGCAGAGTATGTCGCAGCTTGTTTGACCAGTTGTGAGGCAATATGGCTTAGGGAGCTACTGTCTGAGTTATTTGATCTCCCGTTGGATGCTACTAGTATCTTTTGTGACAACTAGAGTTGTGTGAAGCTGTCTGAGAACCCATTGTTCCATGACAGGTCGAAGCACATAGAGATCAAATATCACTATATCAGGGATATGGTGTAGAGAGGAGCAGTGAAGCTCCTATATGTTGCGACAGACGAGCAAATAGCCAATGTGTTGACCAACCCGCTGGCCAGACTGAAGTTTGAATACTTCAAAAAGAGACTTGGTGTACTTCAGATTGAGATTCCCTTGAAAGGAAAGTGATGAGTCCAGAGGCACAAACGCACATGAACCATTCTCACATAGTGGTAGGTAGGTCCTCCTATGGTGCAGATGTAAGGGCTGGGGCCATTCTCACATGGTGGTAGGTAGATCCTCCCATGGTGTAGATGTAAGGGCTGGGCCATTCTCACATGGTGGTAGGTAAGTCCTCCCATGGTGAGATGTAAGGGCTGGGTGGGATTTTCTGACATGGTGGCATGTAGGTCCTCCCATGGTCATTGATGTAATTTCCAGGATTTTCTGACATGGTGGCAGGTAGGTCCTCTCATGGTTGTTGATATAATTGTTGTTCCTTTCTGACATGGTGGTAGGTAGGTCCTCCCATGGTGACATGGTGGTAGGTAAGTCCTCCCATGGTCATGATGCAAGTGTTGTGCCTTTCCGACATGGTGGTAGGTAGGTCCTCCCATGGTGACATGGTGGTAGGTAAGTCCTCCCATGGTCATGATGTAAGTGTTGAGCCATTCTCAGATGGTGGTAGGTAGGTCCTCCCATGTCGATGTATATAAGTGTTGTGTATGTGCATCTAGGTTGTGCTCCGTGGACGATGACGATGATCTGAAGACGATGACGTGACAGTATGGTACACAAGTTTTGCAGAGGCATATAATCGGTCCTGAGATGGTCTTGCAGGTTTTGTAGAGGTAATGATTAGTCTTGGGAGATATTGTAGGTTTTGCAGAGGAAATGTAATCAGTCTTGAGGTGTACTTACTTGATGGATTTCTCACAGAGATGATGAAGACCTACATGGAGGATAGGCCTACAACCAACATGAAAAAGGGTTGGCTCTATAGAACTTCCTATGATGAGTAGATTGGAGATTGATAGAGATAGCAGCAGTGACAATGATGATGATACGATGATGATGATCTGATGATCCAAAGAAGAAGACTTGTGCTAGAAGACCTATGTCGAGAAATACCTTCCTAGTTAAGAGGGAGTCTTGATGTATATGTAACTTTGGAATGTATTTCATATATGTATATTGTATCCCTACAGAGAGGTTATTATTCCTTTGTACGGAAGTGTCATCATTTGTATTTACAAGTGTCGCAAGTGTCATAACTTATACAAGATGGGTTATTAGACCACCAAGTGTGGGGTCGGCCCTAAGTTGGGTTACCATGGGTTATTAGACTCTCCTAGAGAAGTCGGCCCTGGTAGGTTATTAGGAAAGTCGAGTTGTGTATAAATAGAGTGAGGGTGTCACTCTATTTGATCATTCACTTACTCGTCTATCTCTCTCATTGAGTGATGCGCACTAGTGGAGGAGGAGAAGCTGCTAAGGATACTATCTCTTGTACTTGGGTTTTGTATCATTGATATTTCTATCTCTAAGGAAGTTACGGGGTTTTTCACCTTCTGAATTTTCCTCAAGGAAACTCTGTGTCTATTGTCTCTTGTGCTTGTCTCTTAAGATTGATATGATGTTCTTGTTATTCTCTCAAATAAGATCCTAGATCATATTGAATTAATGCTAAAAAACTAACATTATGTTAGATGAGGCAATTGATGTTGCAATAACTATACCCTGAGAATTTGTAGCAATTGTACCATGAGAAGCTACAAAACTTGTACTTTGAGAATCTATGGGAGGTGTTTCTTATTGTGGAAGTCACAAATGAAGTGGTCATAAGCTTGATAGGAAAAATAAGTATTGTATAGATTTAGATAATGCACTTTCTACTGACAAACCCCATCCACTATAATAACTATAATGGCAAGGGGAAGCTTTAAATGAATTGCACCAACCATTTTGGATCATCAACTTTCTATTTACCTATTGGAGAAAAAGTATGTAAAAGCTCATATAAATCAACCAAAAGAGAAGATAACTCCAACCAAAAAGTATATTGAACTTGTTCTCCACTCTCTAGATTAACATTTTCCGTCCATGACTAAACATAGGCTAGGGAATTGGTGATTTTCCATATACCATACTACAACACCTACATAATCATTTTGCTTATGCACATACACATAGTAGAATCCATCATAGTGCTCTACCCTTGTTAGCCTTCAATATGTTCAAATTCAAAATCCATCACTATTTGTGATCCAATAATCCATTAATTCTAAGATGATTGTAAATACACCCCTCTACTAGAACCTAATGCCAATATTTGTGATGGGAAATATAAGATATCACCAACCTAGGCTTGTGCTTTGACTTCCTTGGCCACTTGGCTAGTACTAACTAATGACCCACTTACATTAGATGAGGTAATTGATGTTGCAACAGCTATACCCTGCAAAGTTGTTTCAATTGTACCATGAGAAGCTACAAAACTTGTACTTTGAGAATCTATGGGAGGTGGTTTTTGATGTGGGAAGTCACAAATGAAGTGGTCATAAGATTTATAGGAAAAACAAGTATTGTATAGATTTAGATAATGCACCTTCTATTGACAAACCCCTTCCACTATAATAACTATAATGACAAGGGGACGCTTGAAATAAAATGCACCAACCATTTTGGATCAACAACTTGATAAACCTATTGGAGAACAAGTCTGTAAAATGCCATATAAATCAACCAAAAGAGAAGAGAACTCCAACCAGAAGAGGATATTGAACTAGTCCTCAACTCTCTAGATTAAAATTTTATGTCCATGACTAAGTAGAGGCTAGGGAATTGGTGATTTTCCATGTACCATTCTATAAAACCTACACAATCGTTTCCTTATAATTGAAGAAGAAGAAAACATATTTGAATCTAGTGTCTTGATTGAGTCTCCTTTGTTATGTTGGCAAACAAAACATTCAGCCACAAAATTTTATCTAGTGAATCATTATGAATCATTATTCCACACAAATGTATCTAGTGATCTAGTGCTCCTCCAATAGTTGTAAGACCTTGTCAACGTATCATACATGCTCATCCCAATATTTTCTATACACTATTATATCATCAAAAAATACTAACACACATTTCATGAGGAAGGATTTAGGGATAGAATTCATCAAGCTTTGAAATATGGAAGGTGCATGGGTAAGGAAAAATGGCATGATCACCAAAAATATATAATGGCATTCTTGTGTTTGGAATATTTTTTTTAGAATGTCTTCTTGTATTCAATGGAGATATTACAAAATCACTCATGTAAGAATTCAATGGATAATATGGGATGGTACTCACAATCTTGATGCAAATGTTATTTATTTTGTAGGGGAAATAAACCTATTTTCTTATAAAAGTTTTTGGAGATGGTCAACAAACAAAATAGAACAAAAAAGTCTAGAAGGAAGGATCTCTCTCTTGAAAATATCCATGATATAAGAGAAAAAGCAAGGTTGGGCATGGAAATAGACATGCAAATGCCACTGCCTCAGATAATAGCACAATGCACGACATAATGACTTCTAGTTCAGCACCACAGGTGAAGTGGTTGTGTCCAATGGATCCCACTCAAATTCCATCATCAAGTCATACTCCAACCAATAATCCATCACCAAGCAATAATGAAGTGCTTCAAGACATTCAAATATTGGAAGATGTTGAGTATGTAGAATTGGATGTGCATTGAGTTGTTAATTTGGAATCTCCCCAAGAAGACCACACACATGTTGAACACACTCCCAATCTGGAACAACATGTGAACAGAGTGCCACAACAAAGTGGTGGTGGGACTCATACTTCTCCTATACCTACTTTATGTCGATTTTCCAGTGCATGACAAAGAATAAATCCTAGACATATTCATGTAGATGAAAGTGCCCTAACAAGCCTTGAAGGTCAGTTACCTAAATGAACAAGTGATTGGCAATGCAACAAAATCGTCAAAGAATTTTTTGAATTTAAGAGTGATGCATAGAAATGTCAATTATTCTTAGCTTTGTTAAAATCGCATTGATTATCCATTATTAGAATAATTTTAGTCATAAGTTTAGTTAGAAGTTCAAAGGCTAATAGCCATATTGCTAGAAATATTCAAGCTGTATTTAATTTAATTGGAAAGCCATCTCGTACAAAAGTTCTTAATGTGGCCCGTCATGTATTATCATAATCAATTATAAGAAAAAGAACGAAGTGTAGTCGCCTTATATCACACACATATCACATCTTTAAAGTAGATAGAAAGACTCTTCATAAGTATTCTTCTATTAGTGAAAGACTCAACACTCCAGGACAAAAATATTGTTAGGCATTCATTGGTAGGTTGCCTCGTTCAGACATGAAGCTAATTGTTGCAGTTACAGACCTAGTGCAAACATTTTGGCATGATAACACTAGACCTTCATCCAATCAAAAAGTTTTTTGAAGTTCAGAAAAGGTACTAATGATGTGAACCCCATATCAAGCGATTCCTTGACATGACACAAACGAAACTCTACGAGAGATTCAAAACCAAGCTAACACAATTGAATCTAGGCCAACGATCATTTATAAAATGCAAGCTCTTGTATGTTAGAATTTGCATTGACCGCAACACATGTTGTTGCAGATACCATGTAGAGTTTGAATATTATTATGACACATATAAATATATATTTTGTGATGTGCATACTAACATTATGAAATAATGCTCTTTCATACTACCATCAAATGCATCAAGAAATTTTATCCATAGCATAATGTGTCCAAGGGATGAAGGTGAAAAATATTATGCAAAATCATGTCTTTATGGGACATGTTCTGGGTGCAGTGGATTTGCATTGTTGAGATGTTGCACTCATGTAAGTTAGGAGCATGAATTTCGATCAACATTGGATATGGTCAGATGGTTGTGCATTCCAATTCAAAAATGCACATGTATTCCAGTGGTTGAATATTTTGCACAAGACTTATGATGTGCCACACATATGAAACTTATATTTTGATACCGAGCACGAGAAAAGCAAGCACGATGGGGCTGGATCATGTATCAAAACCACCCTATGAATGGGGGAGATGAGGTGCATGAAAAACCCTCATATATGAGGTGCATAATCCATATTTCAATGGTGCTATGGAAAAATGTCAGATCGAACCACAGAGCAGTGGACATCAACAGGTAGAGGGCATGTGGCAAGAAATTTCTAGCAAGTGGTTGATATAGATTGATCACATTCCTATAGTTGTAGTACTATACAAGAGACTTGTGGATTTCATTTGGTTCGGAGCTCAAACAACCCCTTATTTGAAATGTGGACCCAGAAACTTACTTGCTTTTGTGGGCCTTATAGCAGTGGCGAGTGGGATGAGTGTGAATCAATGGACTAGGTTGATGAATGGGATCATGTATCATTTGCAATAGATCCACGTGCAGATTTTGAAACAATCCAGTTAGATGAAATCCAATCCTCTATTTCAAACGACTATGATCATATATCTGATCTTGTATAGCTAGATCGATATTTCTGCAATCATATCTCGGTTCCCTTCTTGTTTTTTATTTAACCTTCATCTTTGCAGGTGGGAAAATCATTTTTTCCCAGGTCGACCTATTTATTCATGCATCAACAAATTTGTTGGGGATGACCTTCGTAAAATGATATAATAATTTTTATTTACACCTCTTTAACTCGCCTTTTGAACAATGGAAAATTACAATTTTGACAATAAAATTTTAAATTTTGTAAATTTTAACGTAGCAGATGGATTCAGAGAACCCTTTTAAGCGGGGGGGGGAGAGGCTCTGAATCCATCTTCTTACAAAATTATAATAAAATTATTACAATTTTGTAAATTTTAACAATAGGCATCTTATATAATTAATAACTTAGACTGTCTAGCCATATTTTTTATGTCATGACTAAATTAGTCATATTTTTATCCCATGAATAAATTACCCATTTATTTTAGTCATTTTTAGTTTTGATCACTTAAAATTACTCAAATTTGGTCATATTTCACTTTAAAACACTGTGGTGACCAAATGTTTTAGTGGTTTAATCATTTATTTCACTTGGTGACCAATTTTTTGGTCACCTGGACATTTATCGCCCATTTTTCTACTAGTGCATGATAGATCCGAGGTGATTGCTCAAGTCACGCAATACATCCCCATACTAGTCTCAGATGCCCAAAATGTGTATTTAATGTGTCCGGTGGAATTGGTTGAGGTAGAAGAAGCTATCAAGGAGATGGAATATGGTAAGGCTCTAGGCTCGGATAGTTTCACGACCAATTTCTTCCATCACTTCTTGGACATGATAAAGGAGGAAGTGGTACGGATCGTGGAATATTCTTGGTTAACGGGGAAAGTGTTGTATTCTTTCAATGCCACGTTTCTCACTCTTATCCCAAAGAGTGAGGGGTTAGATTCACTAGGTAAGTTTCGACCCATTGCATTGTGTAATTTTATCTATAAAATTATCACCAGAGTCTTAGCAAATGAGTTGAAACCCCTGTTGTTGTTACGGAAAAAGTTCATAATGACTGGGGTAAGTAGAGGTCACCAACATACTGTCATAATCAAGCAGAAATCAAGGAAATTGCAGATAAGAGACAAGAACAAGTTATACAACTTGACGAAAACTTTATACTCAAAACGAGAAATCTAGCCATAAAAACCCATATTTTTGCATAAAAAACACCAAAGAACAACCTCGGATCAAAAAGTGGCGCTACCAGCCGGTAGCACCACTTTTGATTTGGGGTTAAAAATATAGAAATGAACCAAAACATCTTTTATTGTTGTTTGCAAAAACCTTAAAATCAAGATCTAAATTGAAAACTAATGCTATCGGTAGCACACTTTTTCAAAAAATGACATTTTTATATCATTTTATCATAATTGAAAATTGTGCTTATTTAATCTCTTAGTAACACTATATAAAACTTGCACTGAGTTAAGCACAAATTATTCAAGAAATAATTTGACCACTCTTTTCATATAAAATAAAAAATTTATGATATTCATCATAAAATCATATATTAAACCATAAGACATAGAAGTAATTCATATCAAAATTCAAGCACTCCTTTAGAGTTGCCATACAAACAATGGCATATTAATAAAAAAGACAAAATGTTTCATGTGCAAATATTCAAATCAACACATGGATTCCGACACACCATCAGAAGCTACATTTTCTTCAGATGAATGACTGGATGAAGATGTAGATGACCCGTATTCTTCTCTACAATCAATGATTGCACTACTTGAATCTTCATGTACGAACAACATTTCATATGCTATATTCCTTCGAGATCTACGCCTTGGTTTAGTAGACTCCCATGTTGCAACGTAGTTTGGTTTTCTACAGTCACCCTTTGCAAACAACGATCCACAAGGCTTTGAAGACCATCGAAGAGCTTCAAACATTGTCAAGGTTAGTTAAATTATTTTTGGAATGTAAATGTTTTTTTTTTAAATACTTTAAATTTCTAATGTTTTAATGTAAATTTTTTTCCTTTGGGCTTTGGCACGCCCTCTGTAAAAACCTGGGTATTTTTTTTTTTTTTCTTTGGGCCCGAGGGCTCATACACCCAAAGGATGGCCCTGGGGCATGCCCATTTGGAAGCACGAGGGAGGATCTAAGCTCCTACCCTCAATCTCCTATGAATGGGAATTGGGCACCCAAAGGAGCGGCCCAATGCATAGCCCTCGGGTTATGCATTGGGTGCCCAAAGGGGTGGCCCTATGCATAGTCCATGGGCTATGAAATGGGCCTCCCATAGGGCACCCGAGATATGCAATGGGCCACCCATAAGGTGCCCAATGCATGCCCATGGTCTATGCAATGGGCCACCCATAGGGCACCCAATGCATATCCCACGGGCTATGCAATGGGACACCCATAGGGCTCCCAATGCATAGACCACGTGCTATGCAATGGGATTCCCTTTGGGCACCCATTACGTAGCTCATGGGATATGCATAGCCCACATGCTATGCATTGGGTTCCCAGGGGGAGGAGAGCTCCTCCCCCCGGGAGTCCTTTGGGCAAACACAATGCCTAATGGGCGACAGCTGTGGGCGCACAAAGGGGGCCCGAGGGTGGAGCTCCGTGGGAGCCCAAAGGGGGGTGGGGGGGAGCGGAGCTCCACCCCCAGGCCCCCTTTGTGCGCCCACTAGGGTATTTTTTAAGGATTATAAAAGTATACTTAAGTATAGTATTCTAGGCGATTATTGTTGGATTGAAAAAAACATTTATATAGATTGGTAGGCAAATATTAAATATGAAAAACACAATTTACTATTGAAACTTATAAATTTTGGAAAATATTATGATAAAAAAACATATTTTAAGTAAATATAGGCGATATTAGAGACTAAAAATGACCAAATAGCGATTTTTTTTTTTTTTAAAGCCCAAAAATAGATAATTGGAGAAATTTTGCCCCTAAAACAATTCCTGGCGCCCACTGCGCCCGCCCGACGGGCACCCTGTAGCATAGTCCAAGGGATATGCATTGGGCATCGGGGTGGCCCAATGCATATCCCTTGGCCTATGCTATGGGGCGCTCGTATCATTTCCCAAGGGCTATGCATTGGGCATGGAGGTGGGGGCATGCCTAATGTCGTGGTTAACAAGTTGACATATGAAGAAAGAGATTTGAAAGGAGAGATTGTAAACATATACCAGAAGCCACAAGCATTGATTAATTATCTCATAGATACTTTTTCAAAAGAAAGAGATTGGGTTCTAGATTTGTTCGCAAGATTAGGTAATATTTATGATATTACATATGAAACTAGTGCCGTAATCTAAATTTAGTAATATATATTTTTTTAATTTATGTTCCATTATGTTATTTAACTTTTTTTGTTTTGTATGTGGTGATTAGGTACAACAATAGCATGTTCGTTACGGAAAGGAAGAAATTGCATATCCATTGAGAATGATCTACTATAGTGCAATTATATCAAGCAAAGAATTGATGCTACGAAAGTTCTTCCAGATGAAATGCAGGTGGTTTGTTTGAAGAAAGGAGAATTTAGTGAGTCGCTTGTGGCAAAGATGTCAAAAGAGTCTCTGTTAACAATCAAATTGACACCCTTAACTACGTGACGGAGCAACATATGTTTACCATGCACCCGCGACAGGAAATTCATGACACAAGTTCAGTCATAGACGAATCCTCTCTGAGAAATGCATTAAAATGCATTAATCGTGTTTAAAACATCCTAAGTGGAGCAAAAAGCCTAAAAACTATTCAAAAGTGGGTTTTTCACTTGAAAAGAATCAAAATGAGGAGAATGAATAATCCCACACTCAAAAGAGAAACCTAAGGCTCATTTCCCAATGTTATATAAGAAAGGCATGGGAGGCATGGTATGTTAATCTTGAGCATTAATTCACAATACTCTAGGATCTTTACTGAGAGAATAACATGTACAGTATATCAATGCATAACAATCACAATAAGCATGACAAGCATCACATCAAAAGCATGAGACAAGAGACATAGAGTTTTTGTGGGGAAAACCCTAAGGTGAAAAACTCCACAACTTCCTCAGAGATAGAGAGAGCAATGGCTCAACCAAAGTACAACCAAAATACACTAAGATAGTCTCCTAGTAGCAGATGATCCTCCTCCTCACTAGTGCACCACTTTCTGAGTGAGAGAAGTGTGAGTTTCCGAGTGATCAAATAGAGATCTCTTAATCTCTATTTATACTTAACCTGTTTTCCAAGTTACACTATGGGGCCGACTTGTCTAGCTAGGTACATCCACAATATAATATATATTTCAGGGCCGACCCCACACATGGTAGTCTAATAACCCATCGGCAAGTTCACACACTTGTGACACTTGTCAATCCACATGACGACACTTCCTTATAGAGGAATAACACATATCTTATAAGGGTACAATAGATATATATGAAATACATTCCGAAGGTATTTCTCAACACAGATCTGCTAGACAAGTCTTCTTCTTGGGATCATCGTCATCGATGCATCATCATCATCATCACTGTTGCTGCTATCTCAACCAATCTCTGACTCTACTCATCATAGGAAGTTCTACAGAGCCAGTCCTTTTTCATACTAGATGTAGGCCCACCACCTACAGGTCTTCATCATCACTGGCCATAATGTGGAATCCTCAGGACTTATTACGTGCATCACAAAACCTTGAAAGAGCATCCTAGGTTGTTATGAGCACACGACTCTACCTACAAGATCTCCCAGGGCCATATTATATGTGACCTCACCACAAAACCTCGCAAGAGAATCCCAGGCTGTTACGAGCACACAGCTCTACCTATAGGATCTCCCAGGGATAGATTATATGTGGTCACCACAAAACCTCGCAAGAGCATCCCAGGCTGTTGCGAGCACATAGCTCTACCTATAGGATCTCCCAGGGATAGATTATATGTGGTCATGGCAAAACCTCGCAAGAGCATCCCAGGACTTATTACAGGCACACAGCCCAACCTATCGGATCTCCCAGGGACAGATTATATGCCATAGGACAAAACTTCGAAAGAGAATCTGCCAGATATCCCAGGGCCAAATTATATGCCATAGGAAAAACCTCGAAAGCCTATCTACAGATCTCCCAGGGCCAAATTATATGTCCTCCCAGAGCAAAACCTCGAAAGAGCATTTGCCAGATATCCCAGGGCCAAATTACATGCCATAGGAAAAACCTCGAAAGACTATCTGCAAATCTCCCAGGGCCAAATTATATGCTCATCTGCACAACCTGATCCATGGCCATAGAGTATCATCCTGATACTCACCATACATCATCCTGATGTACACATGATCATCCTGATCATCATCACTGCAACATCTTGCTGCATGTCATCTGGAGCAACATCCTGAAGCTCGTCATCCATGATCATCCTGATCATACAATGCATCTACCTGGTGCATACCAAGTATCTACCTGATACATATCATCATACATGATCCACCTAATCATACAATGTATCCACCTGATACAAATACAAATGCATCATCCACCTAATCATACATGATACATATCAACATACATGATCTACCTAATCATACAATGTATCCACCTGATACATATACAGATACATGGTCCAAGCATCCAACATGATGCATATACAAAATACATACAAATGATCCAACCGATCATATCCAGCATCCAACATGATGCGTACATACATATACATATAAATGATCCAACTGATCATATCCTGCATCCAACATGATGCATACATACATATACATATAAATTATCCAACTGATCATATCCTGCATCCAACATGATGCGTACATACATATACATATAAATGATCCAACTGATCATATCCGGCATCCAACATGATGCGTACATATACATATAACTGATCCAACTGATCATATCCAGCATCCTCCTAATGCATATACAGAGCAGTAACTGGAGCATCGTCCTGATGCTCATCATCCAGTGCTTACATACATAGTCATGTGAAGGATCCTCCTTCCAACATACTTGGAATGGATTTTGCAAATGTGTCCATCACTTCTTCCTCGAAGTGTCAACAATCTGAAGAACACCAAGCCTCTCCCTGAAGTACTCGAACTTCAACCTGGCTAGTGGCTTCGTCATCACATCTGCAATCTGGTCGTCCATCGCAATGTACAGGAGCTTCACAACTCCTCTCTACACCATATCCCTGATATAGTGATATTTGATCTCTATGTGTTTCGACCTGTCATGAAACACTAGGTTCTCGGACAGCTTCACACAACTCTGGTTATCACAAAAGATACTAGTAGCATCCAACGGGAGATCAAATAACTTAGACAGTAGCTTCCGAAGCCATACTGCCTCACAACTAGCTAAACAGGATGCAACAAACTCTGCCTCAGCTGTACTTAGTGCTATGCAGGATAGCTTCCTGCTAAACCAAGAGATCACACCTAATCCCATACTGAAGCAGCACCCAAATGTGCTCTTCCTATCTGTAGCACTTCCAGCCCAATCTGAATCAACATAACCCTGCAGGTTAAACTTTTGAATTGCTTCATACTTGAGCCCATAATCCACTGTACCCTTTAGGTACCTCAGAACATGCTTTACAGCAACCAGGTGAACACTCCTCAGATTCGTCAAGAACTGGCTCAATGTGTTCACCACAAAGCAAATATCTGGTCTTGTGTTTGTCAGGTACATCAAGGACCCAATCATATAACGATACATAGAGACATCAATCGGCTCAGATGAAGCATCACATAGAAGCTTCAGGTTCGATGCCATAGGTGTGGCCATGGCCTTGAAATCCATCATCTCGAATCTCTTCAGGATATTTACTATGTACTTCCCTTGACCAAGGAAGATCACACCTACACTCTGCCACACCTCCATACCTAGGAAGTAATGCATCATTCCCAAATCTTTCATATCGAACTCAGCAGCAAGCTTCCTCTTAGTATCTGCAATCAATCTGTCATCTCCTGTTACAAATAAGTCATCCACATACAGGAGTAGAATCACAGGATTCCCTTCCACAACCTTGTAGTAAAGGTTGGAATCCGCTTCACTCTTGGTAAAGCCCAAACTAGATATGAAACTGTCCATCCTACCATACCAGGTTCTGGGAGCTTGCTTCAAGCCATACAAGGCTTTCTTCAATCTGCACACATATGACTCCCTGTCATGTATTTCAAAACCGAGTGGCTGCTCCACATATACTTCCTCTTCAACTACACCATTCAAGAAAGCAATCTTGACATCCATCTGGTGTATTTTCCATTTCATTGCTGCAACTAGGGCAAGTACTATTCTAATGGAAGTATACCTGGCTACAGGTGCAAAAGTTTCTTCATAATATATTTCCTCTTTCTGAGAGAAGCCACGAGCTACAAATCTTGCCTTGTATTTCTCTATACTACCATCTGCAACATGCTTGATTTTGTAGATCCATTTAGAAGTCACAACAGACTTCTCTTTAGGTCTTAGTACGACATCCCAAACATCATTCTTCATTATTGATTAGTATTCCTCAACCATGGAATCCTTCCATTCTTTCTTTTTCGCTGCTTCTTCATAACTGGAAGGTTCCTTATTCATGATGTCACAAAGTAAAGCAACATAGCTGGTATGTGATCTGGTTCTCTTCTTTGCTCTATGTTCTTCTTCTGGAATGCCAAATATTTTTGCATCTTGAATGAGCTCTCTAGCCCATGCAGGTTTCCTCTTCTGAGAGTTATCCTCACGAGGTGGATCTACAGGTTCTTGCGGATCTTCAAACTCACGAACAAATTCTAGAACTGCTTCAGTCATGGTAGTGTCTTGAAATCTAGTTTCCTTAGGTTCTTCATAAACTTCGATAAGTGCCTTCCTTGATTTGATGAGTTCTGAGTTTTCATCAAATGTTACATCCCTGCTGACATCAATCTTCTTGAACCCTGGAAAGTATATTCTGTAAGCCTTCACGCTTTCACTGTAACCCACAAATATACCCTTCTTTCCTGAAGGATCTAGCTTGGTCCTCTTTTCCTTTGGGACATGTGTGTATACTGAACAACCAAATATTCTGAGATGGCTTACTTCAGGTTTCTTACCAGAAAATACCTCTTCTGGTGTCGTGTTGTCTAATATCTTAAGGGGAGTTCTGTTCTGCACATATACAACTATTCTAGATGCTTCTTCCCATAGATGCATAGGTAGATCCTGGTCATGCAGCATTGCCCTTGCTGCTTCCATGATTGTTCTATTCTTCCTTTCTGCAACTCCATTCTATTGAGGATTATAAGGAGCAGTCAACTCCCTCTTAATCCCTGAATCACTACAAAGCTTCTTGAAGTCACCTGAGGTGAATTCTCTACTATTGTTGGATCTGAATGTTTTAATCTTCTTGTCAGTTTGATTCTCCATCAAGGTTTTGAATTCCTTGAACTTATCAAACACCTCATCTTTGTTCTTCAAGAAGTATACCCAATTCTTCCTGGAGAAGTCATCAATAAACGAGACATAGTAAACATACCCACTCAGAGAACTTGATGACATAGGACCACATACATCTGAGTGGATGATTTTCAGGATATCTTTTGACTTGCTTTCACTGCTTGGGAAAGCCTTCTTAATGTTCTTACCTTTTGCACATCCTTTGCAAACACCTTCATGTTTGGTCTTGAGTTCAGGAAGACCCTCTATAGCCTTGCTTGCAATTGGAAGTGCCCTAGAATTCATATGAGCAAGTCTTCTATGCCAAAGTTCACTTGGCTCCATGGAGTCATGTACCATGGCATGTTCAGGTTGACCCTTCAATTTATACAAACCTCCCTCTTGTTCTCCAATCACTACTGCATCATCGATTGTTTTACCCTTTGGCCACATTAGGACTTGGCCATCTACAAATGCAACCCTCATGCCTTTTGCATCCAATGCAGAGATGGAGAGAAGATTCTTCTTGAGCCCAGGTACATAAATGACTTCTTTCATCTTCAAAGATTTTCCAGAATCTAGGTTGTAGGAGGCTTCACCACTTCCTTTGATTGGGTATTGATAATCATCCCCAAGTTTCACCTTATGGGGTGATTCATGTTTAGATAGGTTTACAAAAGATTCCTTAAACCTAGTCATGTGTTTGGAAGCCCCACTGTCAATTAACCAATCATTACAACCATGGAAAATAGTACCTGTGAGAGCAGAGATTAGAACATACTCTTCTTCACTTGATAATTCATCAGCACTATCATCACTTTCTACCCTAGCCTTCTTCTTTGGAGGTTCATCATGCTCGGCAGCATGAACATGGAACTTTCTTTTGCTGCCCTTCTTCTTCTTGCTGGAGTTGTGGTTGTTATCCCTTTTGTTCTTGGGACAATCTAAAGCAAAGTGACCCTTCTCATTGCATGTGAAGCATCTTAGATCCTTCTTATTCTTTTGATAGGATCTCTTGTAGCAAGAGTGCTCCCTCTTGGGCTTGCTTCTTTTGGTGTGAGTTGCGAGAGCTTGATCTTCACCTCCCATCTTTTCCTCACGAGCTACAAGTCTAGCTCCTTCTTGAGAGCATTCCTCCCACAGTTTACTGAAAGAGATCAATTTCTTTCTTGCACAGATTCCTTGAATAAAGGAGTCCCATGACCTAGGTATGCCATTCAGAGTGGTCATAACAACTTCACCATTGTCCACTACTTCATCCACAGCTTCAAGTTGCTCCTTGATCTGAGAGACCTTGGAGAAGTAAGATTGAATGGTTTCTCCATTCAACATCTTGACCCCTTTCAATTGATTCCGCAGAGTCATCTTCCGATTTATGTTCTTCCCTTCAAATAGCTTGGTCAAAGAGTCAAACATCTCCTTGGGTATCTTTAGAGAAGACACATGGGGTATGAGATGGTCTTTAATAGAATCAGCAATGATTCTCTTTGCCTTGACCAAGTTCTTCTTATGCAATACCTTAGCCTCTTCATCCTCTGGGATAGGGATATCTTCTTTTATATATGAGTCCAACTCATTCTCTTCCAGGATTAACCCAATCCTATACTTCCAAGCTCGGAAGGTATCAGCCCCTTCAAGCTTATCCTCAAGCTTGGTGTGATGAGACATCTTAAAGAGTATTTCAAATGGAAATAGAAAAGTTTTAGGTCTTACCACTTGAATTGTTGAAAAACTGGATCTAGTCCCGGATTAGGGTTAGTCGAAAAGACCCTAAAAATTCAGAATGTGAATTTCAACTTTCTGAAAGGATAGAAAGATGCGCCTTGATGAGCTGATCAACCTGGTATATTCAGAATTTGAGATCAGCAGAGATTTACCTTCAGATTTGTCTTTTTGTCCTCCCTGATTCACCGGGGAGAGCCCTAAATTAGGGTTTGAGTTTCCTGGAAATCTACCTAGATTTTAGAAATTCCTATTTTTGTGGAAACCCTAATTTTTAGGGCCAAATTTGAAAATGCTCAGAATTGAATTATGATTGGACATAAAGATTCTCCTTGATGAGTAGAGTCAATCTACTATACTACTTTTTCAAAATCTGTGGAGAGAAGCCCAATAAAAAAGAAACTCAAGTTTCTGTCACTGCAAAATGTATTCTTCTCAGGTTAGCTCTGATACCATGTTAATTTTGAGCATTAATTCACAATACTCTACGATATTTACCGAGAGAATAACATGTACAGTATATCAATGCATAACAATCACAATAAGCATGACAAGCATCACAAGAATCAAAAGCATGAGAAACAAGAGACATAGAGTTTCCGTGGGGAAAACCGTAAGGTGAAAAACCCCACAACTTCCTCAGAGATAGAGAGAGCAATGGCTCAACCAAAGTACAACCAAAATACACTGAGATAGTCTCCTAGTAGCAGATGATCCTCCTCCTCACTAGTGCGCCACTTTCTGAGTGAGAGAAGTGTGAGTTTCCGAGTGATCAAATAAAGATCTCCCGATCTCTATTTATACTTAAGTTGTTTTCCCAGTTACACTATGGAGCTGACTTGTCTAGCTAGGTACATCCACAATATAATATATATTTCAAGGCTAACCCCACACATGGTGGTCTAATAACCCATCGAGAAGTTCACACACTTGTGACACTTGTCAATCCACATGACGACACTTCCTTATAGAGGAATAAAGGAAGTTACATATACATCAACATGGTAAAGGGAGACAAAAAGAGCAAAAGGATGCTGAAGAGATTCTGAAGGAAGGAGAAGAGGTCCAAGTCTTCAAAAGCAAGGATGAAGGAAGGAGAACTTATGGCAAGGGAGGAGGCACTCACGCCAGGATTCCTGGTAATCATGTACTTTCTCCATTGTTTTAGCATGAATTGATTCAAGTTTCTGCCATTTTAGTGTTGAATGTTTGCTTATCTTGTATAACTTTAATTCTGAAATGTTCTTAGATCTTAATGAGTTTTGATTAATGAATCTAGATCTATAGATTCTTGTAATAATCTTTTCATTTTTGACGTAGAGACTCACCACCTCTTAAAATAATAGTCAAATTAGTGTAGACACATCCGTGCACTAATTACTGTTATCAGAATGGCGACCATACTGGGGAGATTCTGAAAGAGGAAAAGAGCTCAAGTTCTTTGAAAGCAAGGGTGAAGGAATGGAAGCTCATTTGCAATGGAGGAAGGATTCTCACCTAGGTCCATGGTAAGAATGTATTTCTCCATTATTCTAATATGAAGTAGTTCAAGTTTCTACCATTTTAGTGTTGAATGTTTGCTTATCTTGCATGATTCTAATTCTGAAATGTTGTTAGATCTCAATGAATGTTTACTGGATGAACTTAGATCTTAAGAAATTTGTGATAACTGCTTCATTTCTGACATAGAATTTCACCAATTCTTAGTGATATAGCTGATTTAGAGTAGACACATCCCTGCTCTATTTTGCTATTATCACACTAGCGACTCCGTTGGGGAGGTTGAGATTCCAAGGTAAAGGATTCCCCTCGGAAGTGGAACTAGGAAAAATGTTTGGTATACCAAGAGGATTTTGGTTCACTCCTTGATTATTTTGACCTTGATTAGCCAAACCATATGGGAAACCCATGTTTGGTAAGGCACACCCTCCAGTAGGGATTCCTACAGACGAAGTGGATGTACTTCCAGGATTGGAACCCGAAACTATACCAACTGGCACTGAAGTGTTGGTTGAACTCGTGCTAATGATAGGTATACTAACAGGTGGGATTGATGTAGTGGTCACATTTGAAGTATTGCTACCTCCTGCAACCGTTTGTGGTTATGTTGACGTAGTCCCTTGCAGTCCTGATGAAGCCATAGGGTTAGTTGTGGGATTTTGCATATTATCCCAATATCCAATAATAGGGTTGATGTAATCAAGTGGTTCACTGATGTGAAGTAACACTAGGCCTGAAAGATTTGTTAAAGGTGGGTTTATGTGAGTTGTTGTGTTGTCTTCTAGTGTTTCAATTTCAAATGGAGCAAGATTATCAACAATATCTGTATTTTCCTTGGTGGTAATGTTTTAGTATTTGTTTAATGTTGTTATTCTCTATTGTTGTTAATTGAATATAGAAGTTGTTCAGTTTCCAAGTCACAAGGTTGCGGGTTTTGTATTCGTCTCCACGATGTAGCGGGGACTTCAGGTTCTGGTGATTCACCTCGTTGCCGCCATGATTGGCGGTTTGGGAGAGTAGCCACTTTGAAGAACTTGATAAAGGATGTGTTTAAAAAGATTTTGATCAAAAATAGAGTCAAACAATCCTAAAGCTGTCTAGACTCAACAAAATATAAAAAGTGTCCACACAGTAACAAATTTCCTATGGATTCAAGCAAGCAAACTGACTTTTCAAAAGAACCAAGGCTTAATGAAAAGCTGGATTAGAGGGCCTTCCGAAACTAGTAGCTGCTGAGGGATCCTAACCCCTAGTCTCTCTCTCTCAACCTCTAACCCCCACCATCTCTCTTTAAACCCCTAACCCCCAATCTCTCTCTCTCTAAACTCCTAACCCCCAATATCTCTCTCTCTAAACCCACAAATCCTAATTTCTCTCTCTAAACTACTGACCACCTCCCAATCCCTCTCTCTCTTTCTATATATATGCCTCTCTCCTTTACCCCCCTACCCTTAGCCACCTACTCATGTTCTCTCTTCTTATCTCTCTGTCTCTCACTCTAAACCTATAACTCCCAATCTCTCTCTCTCTCTCTCTCTCTCAACCCCTAACCCACAATATCTCTCTCTCTCTCTCTCTCTCAACCCCTAACCCACAACCTCTCTCTCTCTTTCTCTCTCTCTCTCTCTCTCTCTCTCTCTCTCTATTTGGGCCATCCAAAACTTCATAGTAGATATTAGTCACCTTCTGCATATTTTCCTTCAAGACTTCACACTCTTTCATGCTTGATACCCCCCCTCTATCTCTAAAATTGTAACCCCCAATCTCTCTCTCTCTCTCTCTCTCTAAACCCCTAACCCCAAATCTCTCTCTTTATCTCTCTTAAAACCGTAACCCCCAATATCTCTCTCTAAACCACTAACCCCCAACATCTCTCTCTCTCTCTCTAAATCCTTTAACCCCAATATCTCTCTTTCTCTCTCTCTAAACCCCTAACCCTCTCTCTCTCTTTCTCTCTCTCTATAAATCCCTAACCCCCTCTCTCTTTTTCAATCCTTCTCTCTGTATCTCTCTAACCCACAATCTCCCTCTCTATTTCTAAATTCCTAACCCTCGATATCTCTTTCTCTCTAAACCCTAACCCGCTCTCTCTCTCTCTCTAAAACCCTTCAAGAATTCACACCCTTTCACATATGATACTCTCTCTCTCTCTCCCTAAACCCCTAACCCCCAATATCTCTTTCTCTCAACCCTTAACCCCCAATATCCCTCTCTCTCTCAATCCTTAACCAAGTTCTACGTCAGATTTTTATGCCCCTAATCTTAGAATTAAAGCATGGTTAATGCTGAATTTTATCGCTTATTTAGGGATCACTTCAAGAATAAAGATTGTATTTGATTTTACATGGATATCAAATTCCTACATCGAGATCAATGATAAATTATGAACTTAATGTTGGTGCGACACAACTTCAAATGTACAACCAATTTAATGACCTCTCTCTCTCTCTCTCTCTCTCTCTCTCTCTCTCTCTCTCTCTCTCCCTACCCCGCTTGATCTCTCTTTCTAATCCCCTACACCTCTTGATATATCTCTCTCAACCCCTAACCCCCAATCTCTCTCACACACAAAACCCCTAACTCAAAATATCCCTCTACCTCTCCCTCTAAACTCCTAACCTCCCCTCTCTCTCTAAATCCCTAACCACAATCTATGTCTCTTTCTAAATTACCCCTAACCCCCCCCTCTCTCTCTCTAAACCCATAACCCACAATCTTTCCCCAATCTCTCTCCCTAAACCCATAACCCACAATCCTTGTGAAGAACCTGCAATAATTAATTAATGAAAACACACGAGATAGCATAAATAATATAACTCAGAATCACTTTTATATTGATCGCAAGCCACTTCAAGGGGGCAACCTCCTTTGAGCAAGCTCAATACAAATAACTTCATGGTACCTTCATGGTCTCAACACCAGCTTATATACTAAGTCTAGGCGCCAATACCATGGGTCAATACCATGTGTTAATACAAACCATGGGACAATACAAAATATGGATCAACAATTACTACGAGACGACTTACAAAGCATATGCATCCAACAACAATAATACAAAATATGGATCAACAAATACTACGGGATGACTTACAAAGCATATCCGTCCAACAACAATATACTAACAAAGTAAATAGAAGGGTTGACATGGGTTCCTAACATCCCCTCTCCCTTAGAAAAAGCTTTGTCCTCAAAGCTTTAGATGTGGAAATTGATGTAGAATCTGAAGGAGTGGTTCCCCTGTAGCATTCTTGGGTTGCATTCTGTGCCACTGACGCCTTTTGAGGTTCAAGGAGGGTTGCTTGGAAGGCTTTAGGCAAAGAAGAACCATATCAGCTGTGTGAAAAGTGCGCTCAGAATGGTGTTGATCGGCTTGTTGTTGCAGTTGAATTCTTGCCATGTGAAGATTGTCCTACAGAATGAGAAGAATCTGATCACGGTTTCGAATAACCGAGTCAATTGCATGAACTGGGGAGCAGTTGAGGGTGTATGGAAGAAGAAATGGTGGTTCCTGTCCATAAACTGCTTCATATGGTTTCCTTTTAGATGTGGAATTGTACCACTGGAGCACTGCTAGAAAATCCATAGAAATAGTTGGCCAAATCTATGTAGGGATGGGAAAGGGTTCGAGCAGTCCTGAAAGGAGTGTCGGTTCACCCTTGTTGACCTGGCAAGTATCACAGTCAATCCCCATCTGTTGAATTGTCAGTTTCAGTCCCTGCCAAAAGAAGTTACAATGTTCCTAGTGATATGTCTTGAGGAACCCAAAGTGCCCTGCCGATGAAGAAGCATGGAGTTCATAGAAGAGATAGCCCTATTGAACAGATTGAAACCAATTTGGAATAAGCAAAGAAATAGCTGTAAGAGGAACTGGGTCATCAAATGTGTGAGAAGGAGCATATGCCACCATATTGTCCTTACCCTTCTTGTAAGTGATCGCATAGGCATAACCCATGAGTTGGATAACCCATTTCAGGTGTGCTGGGGAGGAGACCGGTTGTTCCAGGAAATTTTCCAGATTCTGGAGATCAGTCTTGATGCAGAAATGATTCCCTAATAGGTATGGCTTCCACTTTTGTACTGCATGCAAAATAGCCATCATTTCCTGCTGAGATATAGATGTGGCTAAAGTCTTACCGGAAAGGTCTTTCGAAGGCGACAAGCCCACTGGTCCAGCAAAGACACCTGCATATCTATCCCAGGAAGTAGGGGAGACCGTTGATGGGTGCATTTGAATGGAATGGAGTTGAGCAATGACACCATGTGAATTCCTCTTAAGGATCTTTTCCATGCGATGTGAACTGACAATGTAGAGAGACCCTTGTGGTAAGCCCGTAAATTTGTGTTGTTTCCCATTGATTGAAAACTATATCCAAAGTTAGCAAAATCCCATAAGATGGAGCCAAGTGTGTGTAACCATTGAACACCCAAAACCACATCGCATCCGCCTAGGGACAAGGAAAACATGTCAGAGCGTAGGTTATAATCTTCCAGAGAGATATGCACATTGTGACACTTCCCCTTGCAAGGTAAGGTGCCCCCATTGGCAACCATGACTTCAAAGTTGGAGCAAGGATGGACAAAATAATCAGCCTGTTTGGCAATCTGAGGGTTAATAAAGTTATGAGTGCTACTAGAATCAATGAGTATTGTAAGACGAATCTTCTTGAAGTAACTCCTGACTTGCATTGTTTGGGGGGTGGTGACGCCGGATAAAGCATGGAGAGATATCTCTAGTTGGTCATCCTGAGATGGGGGGTCAATAGGCGGCTCCTGAATGTCGACCTAATCATCCATTGTATCTAGAGCTTCTTCACCAATTTTAGATGCAGGCGGAGAATCCATATCCAAGAGATAGAGCTTTTGCTGAACACATCTATGTCCTCGAGTGAATTTCTCATCACAATTATAACAAAGCTCTTTTTCTCTGCATGCCTGCATCTCTGTTTCAGACAAATGCCTGATAGGAGTTGGTCGAGGAGCTGGCAGGATGGGAGGTCGTTGAGAACCCATATTTTTGAAGGGAACAAAAGTGTGTTTGGAGCATTGTTGGGCTACAATCTTGTCTTCTTCCAACTTAGCCAACCCCAGGGCTTCCATCATTATGTTGGGATAGAACATTTTGACCTCTGAGCGGATTTCATCCTTAAGACCACTGATAAAACAACTCCTGTAGAATTCATCAGACAATCCTTCTGTGTAATTAGCTAGTTTCTCAAATTCTATCTGATACTCTCTCACAATGCCAATTTGACGAAGTTTAGTGAGTGCTCCAGCGAAGTCATCAAAAGCATTAGGACCAAATCGTTGCAAAAGGAGTTGGAAAAAATCTGTCCATTTTGGCTCGTCATGAGTCTTGATGTACTAATGGTACCATTGAAGGGCTTCCTGTTCCAAATGAAGGGATGCAAGTGGAACTTTTTAGACATAAAAAGTATTATGCAGACTGAAATACTGTTTTGCACGATATATCCATCCAGTAGGATCAGTACCATTGAAGAGAGGAAATTCAAGATTCGGACCACGAAAATTGCTGGAAGAAGAGAACCCATTGTCTGATGAAGACTCATACTGTCGTTCGTTGTTCATGGCTGAATTCTCAAGATGGAGGCCGAGAAATTTTTCATCCAGATCCTGGAGTTTGGCTTGGATGGCTGCAAGTGCTTCTTCCATGGTTTTTGCTCCTCCACAGGTGACAACCATAACCAGGAGTTTTTTTTTTTTGTTGATGAGTGTGTCGAAAAACAAAAACAGAAGTTGTTTCAGTAAAGGAAAATATGGATTTGGGAAAAAATTGGAAGGGTAATTTGGGTTTGACTAGGTTCTGGACACTATCGAATGGACAAGGAAGCAAAAAATGAGGATTTCAGAAGTGGGGTGAAAGAATGAGAAAATTTTACAGAGAGGACAAAGAAGCAGAATGAGGAAAGAACTCTGTGGTAAAATTTGAAGGCGATTCGGTGAAATTTGAAGAAGTTATGGAAACCCTAAAAATAGACAATTGTGAGATTTCGATCTTTGGGAAGTGGAATATGGGATAGGGTCCTCGGGAATGAAATATGCAGAATGGGATTACAAGGGTGTCAAGAAAGTTTCAAGGGAAACAAAGTGAAAATAAGGGAGATATGGCCAAAAAACAGGATTTTTTTTTCCAGGAATGGATCTGCAATGGCGCAGAAGGGATCTGAAACAAATAGATCTGCAACGGCGCGGAAGTGATCGGAAACAGAGGGATATGAAACAGCGCCGAATGGATTGAAAACGGTTGGATCTGAAATAGATCTGAAATAGATGGATCTGGAACGGATTTCACAATGGATCTGAAACGGCTGGATCTGAAACGGCGCGGAAGTGACCGACAACAGTTCAGCTAAAAATAGATATGGACCCCAGGTATGTGTGGCTTCCTAACAGTTCAGGGGTTTCACTTGGCCACCAATGTTGTCTGATGGCTTGTGTATTGGGGCAGTACCGCTCACTCCATGGCTTAGGTAAAACTGATAACCGCTTTGCCACAAACGACAGCTCTTGGTTTACCTCATGGGTGGGAACTAATCAATCAGGTAGGGGTCGTTTTCCATTTCGCTGGCAGGTCCTCTCAATCGGCCAGCTACTTTGGGGTTCCTGTGGTACTCCTCACAATTATTTTTAGGGCGTATACTCAAGTACTTCCCACATTTAAGCGGATAGGGATTATTCCCAGATCCGAACTTGCAACACGTGTGAAAAAAAAAAAATTTAGCATAAATTCCACCCAATGAGCCCAAGAAAGTGCTCTGATACCAGATTTGAAGAACCTGTAATAATTAATTAATTAAAACACACGAGATAGCAGAAATAACAGAAATCAGAATCACTTTTATATTGATCGCAGGCCACTTCGAGGGGGCAATCTCCTTTGAGCAAGCTCAATAGAAATAACTTCACGGTACCTTCATTGGTCTCAACACCAACTTATATACTAAGACTAGGCGCCAATACCATGGGTCAATACCATGTGTCAATACAAACCATGGGACAATACAAAATATGGATCAACAATTACTACGGGATGACTTACAAAGCATATGCGTCCAACAACAATAATACAAACTATGGATCAACAAATACTGCAAGACGACTTACAAAGCATATGCGTCCAACAACAATATACTAATAAAGTAAATAGAAGGGCTGACATGGGTTCCTTACAATCTCTCCCCTCTCTCTCTAAACATTAATTGAGTACAATGTGTTATTACAAACCAATTAAAAAAAAAATCACATGAAATACAATGTAGTGAACATTCACCCACCACATACTAATGCTTATAGGAGTGCACATGTGTTAATAGCACATACACACTAATAGTGTGTGCACGTTAATAACGTGTGTGTGCTCCTATATGCAGTTAATAGAAAAGGTTCACCACAATCATATGTTGAACGTTTGTGGTGAACGCTTGTTAGTTAATGCACATAGGAGCACACGTGTGTTAGTAATGCGCATGCACTTTTAGTTTGTACGCGTTATTAACATGCCCACGCTCCTCTATATGAAAAATATATCAAAACATTTTCTGCGCATCATCTATTTCAATTTAAGTGTTACGCGGTAAAATCCTTCTAGTTCACGTGATATCAATTCTCTTCTTCTTGCACTCCCACATTCAACTTGCAGTCTTTGGTAAATTGGAACCCTCTCAACCATCTTGGACACAACATCTACACTTGACAATTCTCAGAGCTCAATTTGGAACATTGGACCATTCTCATATAATTGTTGGACACATTGGAGTTCATTTGTTTTGGAATGCAAGTAAGGAACTATTAAAGAAATTTATGGTGACAAATTTTCTACATGAATTGTATGAGTTGTCTCCCCTTGTAATACCCAATGGTTGGACATGGTGTATTCATTCAAATTTAAAGATTATAAATTGTATAAAGTTTATATATTTGCTTGATTTTTGTTCAAATTGATCTATATGTACATGAATGTTGCAATTCCAATTATTGAATCCATAAAAGACACATCATATTTCAGATAACTAATAAAGTAACAAGTGTGTAAAGAAAGACATAGTTTTGGTTAGAATGAAAAATCTGCTATACAAGTTCTTCCATAAATATGTTAATATGAGGAAAAACATAGACTCTCTCATAATTTAGGAAATAAATTGGAGATGTCACAATCATTCTCAAGATAAGGGGATATATCGCTCACTAGTACCTCTTCCCCTTAAACATAGTATGTGGCCCAAAAGGGGGCATTACATACATTTCACAAACAACTATGAAGCTCAAAACTAATAGGATTGACTCCTGGAAAAATACGACATCTAGCATAACCTTGTGCAAAACTCCCAAATAAATTGCTTACATATTGGAATTGTCATCTATCTCACATTCCAAGAAAGATGCCAAATATTCATTC
Organism: Larix kaempferi; assembly: GCA_027924585.1. Lineage (NCBI taxonomy): Eukaryota > Viridiplantae > Streptophyta > Pinopsida > Pinales > Pinaceae > Larix > Larix kaempferi. Next base: position 297,367 of record BSBM01001806.1, read on the forward strand.
CAGAAATAGAGGGTTGGGAAGAGTACTAAATCTACTGCTTAATCCCAGATTGTCAAAGGAAGAGACACCCTTTACTAGGGAATATGCCACAACTTCCTGGAATGATTTTCCCCAAAGAGCAAGATGCATAACTCTTGTAGGCTTATCGAATGGGCTGGGATTTGAGGGAACCTTCCTCTATTTGGGCATAAATTTCCAAACTTGATCAACATACATAGCTTGAGCCTAATCATTGACACACATCGTAGAATCCATCATAGTGCTCTATCCTTGTTATCCTTTGATAGGTCCAAACTCAAAATCCATCACTATTTGTGATCCGATAATCCACTAATTCTTAGAAGTATGAAAAGACACCCCACTAATAGAATCTAATACCAATATTTGTGATGGAAAAGATAATATATCACCAACCTAAGCTTGCATTTTAAATTCCTTGGTCACTTGGCTAGGAACAACTAATGACCCACTTATGTGTTGATGTATATGTAACTTCGAAATGTATTTCATATATGTATATTGTATCCCTAAAGAGAGGTTATTATTCCTCTGTACGAAAGTGTCGTCATTTGTATTTACAAGTGTCGCAAGTGTCATAACTTATACAAGATGGGTTATTAGACCACCAAGTGTGGAGTCAGCCCTGAGTTGGGTTACCATGGATTATTAGACTCTCCTAGAGAAGTCGTCCCTATTAGGTTATTAGGCAAGTCGAGTTGCATATAAATAGAGTGAGGGTGTCACTCTATTTGATCATTCACTTACTCATCTATCTCTCTCCTTGAGTGATGTGCACTAGTGGAGGAGGAGAAGCTTCTAAGGAGACTATCTCTTGTACTTAGGTTTTGTATCATTAATCTTTCTATCTCTTAGGAAGTTGCGGGGTTTTTCACCTTCTTGGTTTTCCCCGAGGAAAATTTGTGTCTATTGTCTCTTGTACTTGTCTCTTAAGATTGATATGATGTGCTTGTTATTCTCTCAGATAAGATCCTAGATCATATTGAATTAATGCTCAAAAACTAACATGGTATCAGAGCTAACCTCAAAAGAAGACACTCTCCAGCTGCGGAAGCTAGGGCTTCTTGATTTTTGGGTTTCTCTCCACAAATATTCAAAGTCAGGAGGCTAGATTTGACTCTCCCAGCAAGGGCACATCTTTTTGTCGAAACAGAATTCAATTCTGAGCAAATTTCAATTTTGACCTAATCTCTGCTGCGAGAAATTAGGGTTTCGGAGAAAGTTGGAATTTTTGGAATCTGAGTCCATGGATGGATGCTCCTCAAAAAAATCAAACTTCTAAGCCTTGGATTGAACTTTTTGGTTGGGAAGAAGTGTGGGCTTTATCAAACCTTAGTTCGGGACCCTGTCGAGTAGATTCGGAAGTTCCAAAGTCAATTTTGAGGGGTCAAAGTTTGCAGTTTTCAAAATCAGAGTATACCAACTTGACCAGCTCAGCAAGGCACATCTTTCTATCCTTTTAGAAGTTTGAAATTCAAAGTTTGAATTTTTAGGGTTTCTCTAACAAACCCTAATCTAGCTCCAGATCTAGTTTTCAGCAAATCAAGTGGTAAGACCTAAATCTTTTATTTCCATTTGAGTTTCTCATTAATATGTATCACCACACCAAGCTTGAGGATAAGCTTGAAGGAGCTGATAAATTCCAAGCATCGAAGTATAGGATTGGGTTAATCCTAAAAGAAAATGAGTTGGACACTTACATAAGTGAAGAGATCCCTGTCCCAGAGGGAGAAGAGGCTAAGGCCTTACACAAGAGGAACTTGGTCAAGGCTAAGAGGATCATTGTTGATTCTATCAAAGACCATCTCATACCACATGTGTCATCTCTAAAGACACCTAAGGAGATTTTTGATTCCTTGACCAAGCTATTTGAAGGGAAGAACATAAACTGGAAGATGACCTTGAGGAATCAATTAAAGAATATCAAGATCCAGAATCCAGAGACCATGTAGTCTTATTTCTCAAGGGTCTCCCAAATAAAAGAACAACTTGAAACTGTGGGATAAGATATAGATAATGGAGAAGTGGTAATGACCACTCTTAATGGCCTTCCTAGGTCATGGGATTCCTTCATCCAAGGAATTTGTGCTAGGAGGAAACTTATCACATTCAGTAGGCTATGGGAAGAATGCTCACAGGAAGAAGCTCGGATTGTAGCTCGAGAAGAGAAGATGGGGAATGAAGACCAAGCTCTCACAGTACACTCCAAGAAGTATGATGATAAGAATGGACATCACCATGGTAAGAAAGAAAAGCACCACCATTAGAATCAAAGAGGAAACTTCAGATCTCGAAGAAACACATCACATGACCGATGCTTCACATGTGATGAAAAAGGGTACTATGCCAGGGATTGTCCCAGAAACAATAAAGATGGCTCCCACAAGAAAAAGAATAACATCAAAAGAAAACATCATGCTCACATTGCAGAGGATGATGAACCTCCCAGGAAAAGGGCTAAGGAAGAAAGTGAAGATTATTCAAGTGATGAAGAGTATGTTTTGATTTCTTCCCTCATTGGTACCATTACTCATGGAAGTAATGATTGGCTTATAGATAGTGGAGATTCCAAACATATGACAAGATTCAAGGAATCCTTTATGAACCTATTTGAACATGATTCACCCCACAAGGTGAAACTTGGGGATGACTACCAGTATCCAATAAAAGGAAGTGGTGAAGCCTCCTATAAGCTAGACTCTAGAAAGTCTATGAAGATGAAAGATGTACTATATGTTCAAGGTCTCAAGAAGAACCTTCTCTCCATATCTTCATTGGATGCAAAAGGCATGAGGGTTGCATTTATAGATGGCCAAGTTCTTATGTGTCCAAAGGGTAAAACTATAGATGATGCAGTGGTGATTGGAGAGCAAGAGGGAGGATTATAAAAGCTGAAGGGCCAACCAAAACAAGCCTTGGTCCATGACTCAGTAGAGCCAAGTGAACTTTGGCATAGAAGGATTGCACACATGCACTATAGGGCACTACCAATTGCAAGCAAAGCAGTGGAAGGTCTTCCTGAAATCCAGACAAAACATGAAGGCATTTGCAAAGGTTGTGCAAAGGGAAATAACACATAGAAGACATTTTCAAGCAGTGAAAGCAAGGCAAAAGGAATCTTGAAAATCATCCACTCCGATGTATGCGGTCTGATGTCATCCAGTTCTTTGAGTGGGTATGTATACTATGTTTCCTTCATTGATTATTTCTCTAGGAAGACTTGGGTTTACTTCTTGAAGAACAAAGATGAAGTGTTTGATAAATTCAAGGAATTCAAAGCCTTGATAGAAAATCAAACTGATAAGAAGATCAAAATCTTTAGATCCGACAATGGTGCAAAATTTACTTCAGGAGACTTCAAGAAAATATGCAGTGATTTAGGGATTAAGAGGGAGTTGACCACTCCTTACAATCCACAACAGAATGGGGTTGTTGAAAGGAAGAATAGAAAAATTATGGAAGCAGCAAGGGCAATTATTCATGACCAAGATATACCAATGCACTTATGGGCAGAAGTAGCAAGAACAATTGTATATGTGCAGAACAGAACACCTCATAAGATACTTGACAACAAAACACCAGAATAAGTGTTTACTAGTAAGAAGCCAAAAGTTAGCCATCTTAGAATATTTGGATGTCCAGTGTACACACACATTCCAAATGAAAATAGGACAAAGCTAGATCCTTCAGGAAAGAAGGGCATATCTGTGGGTTACAGTGAAAGCTCGAAGGCATACAAAATCTACTTTCTAGGGTTCAAGAAGATTGATATAAGTAGGGATGTAACTTTTGATGAAGACTCAATATACATCAAATCGAGGAAGACACCTACTGAAGACAATCAAGAACCAAGAATATCTAGAACAAAAGACACCACCATGAATGAAGTTATTCCAGAAGAAGATCGTGAAATAGAAGATCCACATAAACCTATAGATCCACCCTGTGAGAAGAACTCTCACAAGAGAAAACTAGCATGGACTAGAGAACTCATTCAAGATGCAGAAAGGTATGGTATTCCAGAGGAGGAACACAGATAAAGAAAAAGGACTAGATCACATACCAGTTATGTTGCTTTGCTCTATGACATTATGAACAAAGAACCTTCTAGTTATGAAGAAGCAACGGAAAAAAAAAGAATGGAAGGATGCCATGGTTGGGGAATACTAGTCGATCATGAAGAATGATGTTTGAGAAGTGGTCCCAAGACTAGAAGGGAAGTCTATGGTGACTTCCAAGTGGATCTATAAGATCAAGCATGCTGCAGATGGTAGCATAAAGAAATATAAAGCAAGGTTTGTATCTCATGGCTTCTCCCAGAAAGAAGGGATTGATTATGAAGAAACCTTTGCACATGTGGCCAGGTACACTTCCATTAGAACAATACTTTCCCTGGCTGCAGTGATGAAATGGAAGATACACTAGATGGATGTCAAGACAGCTTTCTTGAATGGTGTAGTCGAAGAAGAAGTGTATGTGGAGTAGCCACTCGGGTTTGAGACACATGACAGAGGAACTCATGTGTGCAAACTAAAGAAATCCCTATATGGTTTGAAACAAACACCCAGGACCTGGTACGGCAGAATAGATAGCTTCTTATCCAGTTTGGGCTTTACTAAGAGTAAAGAGGATTCCAATCTTTACTACAAGGTTGAGGAAGGAAATCCAGTTATACTTCTTATGTATGTGGATGACCTGTTTTTTACGGGTGAGGATAGGTTGATTGCCAATACGAAGAGGAAGCTTGTTGCTGAGTTCAAGATGAAGGACTTGGGGATGATGCACTACTTTCTAGGCATGGAGGTGTGGCAGAGTGCAAATGGAATCTTCGTTGGACAAGGGAAGTATGCAGTAGAGATCCTGAAGTGGTTCGAGATGATGGACTGTAAGGCCATGGCCACACTTATGGCATCGAACCTGAAGATTTTGTGTGATGCCTCATCTGAGCCGATTGACGTCATGGTGTATCGTCAGATGATTGGGTCCTTGATCTACCTGACAACCACAAGACCAGATATTTTCTTTGCTGTGAACACATTGAGCCAGTTCCTGACGGATTCGAGAAGTGTTCACCTAGTTGCTGTAAAGCATATTCTGAGGTACCTGAAGGGTATGGTTGATTATGGGCTCAAGTATGATGCGAATCAAAAGTTTAACCCGGAGGGTTATGTTGATTCAGATTGGGCAGGAAGTGTTGCAGATAGGAAGAGCACTTCAGGGTGTTGCTTCACTATGGAATCAGGTGTGATCTCTTGGTTTAGCAGGAAGCATTCTTGGGTACCACTAAGTACAGCTGAAGCAGAGTATGTCGCAGCTTGTTTGACCAGTTGTGAGGCAATATGGCTTAGGGAGCTACTGTCTGAGTTATTTGATCTCCCGTTGGATGCTACTAGTATCTTTTGTGACAACTAGAGTTGTGTGAAGCTGTCTGAGAACCCATTGTTCCATGACAGGTCGAAGCACATAGAGATCAAATATCACTATATCAGGGATATGGTGTAGAGAGGAGCAGTGAAGCTCCTATATGTTGCGACAGACGAGCAAATAGCCAATGTGTTGACCAACCCGCTGGCCAGACTGAAGTTTGAATACTTCAAAAAGAGACTTGGTGTACTTCAGATTGAGATTCCCTTGAAAGGAAAGTGATGAGTCCAGAGGCACAAACGCACATGAACCATTCTCACATAGTGGTAGGTAGGTCCTCCTATGGTGCAGATGTAAGGGCTGGGGCCATTCTCACATGGTGGTAGGTAGATCCTCCCATGGTGTAGATGTAAGGGCTGGGCCATTCTCACATGGTGGTAGGTAAGTCCTCCCATGGTGAGATGTAAGGGCTGGGTGGGATTTTCTGACATGGTGGCATGTAGGTCCTCCCATGGTCATTGATGTAATTTCCAGGATTTTCTGACATGGTGGCAGGTAGGTCCTCTCATGGTTGTTGATATAATTGTTGTTCCTTTCTGACATGGTGGTAGGTAGGTCCTCCCATGGTGACATGGTGGTAGGTAAGTCCTCCCATGGTCATGATGCAAGTGTTGTGCCTTTCCGACATGGTGGTAGGTAGGTCCTCCCATGGTGACATGGTGGTAGGTAAGTCCTCCCATGGTCATGATGTAAGTGTTGAGCCATTCTCGGATGGTGGTAGGTAGGTCCTCCCATGTCGATGTATATAAGTGTTGTGTATGTGCATCTAGGTTGTGCTCCGTGGACGATGACGATGATCTGAAGACGATGACGTGACAGTATGGTACACAAGTTTTGCAGAGGCATATAATCGGTCCTGAGATGGTCTTGCAGGTTTTGTAGAGGTAATGATTAGTCTTGGGAGATATTGTAGGTTTTGCAGAGGAAATGTAATCAGTCTTGAGGTGTACTTACTTGATGGATTTCTCACAGAGATGATGAAGACCTACATGGAGGATAGGCCTACAACCAACATGAAAAAGGGTTGGCTCTATAGAACTTCCTATGATGAGTAGATTGGAGATTGATAGAGATAGCAGCAGTGACAATGATGATGATACGATGATGATGATCTGATGATCCAAAGAAGAAGACTTGTGCTAGAAGACCTATGTCGAGAAATACCTTCCTAGTTAAGAGGGAGTCTTGATGTATATGTAACTTTGGAATGTATTTCATATATGTATATTGTATCCCTACAGAGAGGTTATTATTCCTTTGTACGGAAGTGTCATCATTTGTATTTACAAGTGTCGCAAGTGTCATAACTTATACAAGATGGGTTATTAGACCACCAAGTGTGGGGTCGGCCCTAAGTTGGGTTACCATGGGTTATTAGACTCTCCTAGAGAAGTCGGCCCTGGTAGGTTATTAGGAAAGTCGAGTTGTGTATAAATAGAGTGAGGGTGTCACTCTATTTGATCATTCACTTACTCGTCTATCTCTCTCATTGAGTGATGCGCACTAGTGGAGGAGGAGAAGCTGCTAAGGATACTATCTCTTGTACTTGGGTTTTGTATCATTGATATTTCTATCTCTAAGGAAGTTACGGGGTTTTTCACCTTCTGAATTTTCCTCAAGGAAACTCTGTGTCTATTGTCTCTTGTGCTTGTCTCTTAAGATTGATATGATGTTCTTGTTATTCTCTCAAATAAGATCCTAGATCATATTGAATTAATGCTAAAAAACTAACATTATGTTAGATGAGGCAATTGATGTTGCAATAACTATACCCTGAGAATTTGTAGCAATTGTACCATGAGAAGCTACAAAACTTGTACTTTGAGAATCTATGGGAGGTGTTTCTTATTGTGGAAGTCACAAATGAAGTGGTCATAAGCTTGATAGGAAAAATAAGTATTGTATAGATTTAGATAATGCACTTTCTACTGACAAACCCCATCCACTATAATAACTATAATGGCAAGGGGAAGCTTTAAATGAATTGCACCAACCATTTTGGATCATCAACTTTCTATTTACCTATTGGAGAAAAAGTATGTAAAAGCTCATATAAATCAACCAAAAGAGAAGATAACTCCAACCAAAAAGTATATTGAACTTGTTCTCCACTCTCTAGATTAACATTTTCCGTCCATGACTAAACATAGGCTAGGGAATTGGTGATTTTCCATATACCATACTACAACACCTACATAATCATTTTGCTTATGCACATACACATAGTAGAATCCATCATAGTGCTCTACCCTTGTTAGCCTTCAATATGTTCAAATTCAAAATCCATCACTATTTGTGATCCAATAATCCATTAATTCTAAGATGATTGTAAATACACCCCTCTACTAGAACCTAATGCCAATATTTGTGATGGGAAATATAAGATATCACCAACCTAGGCTTGTGCTTTGACTTCCTTGGCCACTTGGCTAGTACTAACTAATGACCCACTTACATTAGATGAGGTAATTGATGTTGCAACAGCTATACCCTGCAAAGTTGTTTCAATTGTACCATGAGAAGCTACAAAACTTGTACTTTGAGAATCTATGGGAGGTGGTTTTTGATGTGGGAAGTCACAAATGAAGTGGTCATAAGATTTATAGGAAAAACAAGTATTGTATAGATTTAGATAATGCACCTTCTATTGACAAACCCCTTCCACTATAATAACTATAATGACAAGGGGACGCTTGAAATAAAATGCACCAACCATTTTGGATCAACAACTTGATAAACCTATTGGAGAACAAGTCTGTAAAATGCCATATAAATCAACCAAAAGAGAAGAGAACTCCAACCAGAAGAGGATATTGAACTAGTCCTCAACTCTCTAGATTAAAATTTTATGTCCATGACTAAGTAGAGGCTAGGGAATTGGTGATTTTCCATGTACCATTCTATAAAACCTACACAATCGTTTCCTTATAATTGAAGAAGAAGAAAACATATTTGAATCTAGTGTCTTGATTGAGTCTCCTTTGTTATGTTGGCAAACAAAACATTCAGCCACAAAATTTTATCTAGTGAATCATTATGAATCATTATTCCACACAAATGTATCTAGTGATCTAGTGCTCCTCCAATAGTTGTAAGACCTTGTCAACGTATCATACATGCTCATCCCAATATTTTCTATACACTATTATATCATCAAAAAATACTAACACACATTTCATGAGGAAGGATTTAGGGATAGAATTCATCAAGCTTTGAAATATGGAAGGTGCATGGGTAAGGAAAAATGGCATGATCACCAAAAATATATAATGGCATTCTTGTGTTTGGAATATTTTTTTTAGAATGTCTTCTTGTATTCAATGGAGATATTACAAAATCACTCATGTAAGAATTCAATGGATAATATGGGATGGTACTCACAATCTTGATGCAAATGTTATTTATTTTGTAGGGGAAATAAACCTATTTTCTTATAAAAGTTTTTGGAGATGGTCAACAAACAAAATAGAACAAAAAAGTCTAGAAGGAAGGATCTCTCTCTTGAAAATATCCATGATATAAGAGAAAAAGCAAGGTTGGGCATGGAAATAGACATGCAAATGCCACTGCCTCAGATAATAGCACAATGCACGACATAATGACTTCTAGTTCAGCACCACAGGTGAAGTGGTTGTGTCCAATGGATCCCACTCAAATTCCATCATCAAGTCATACTCCAACCAATAATCCATCACCAAGCAATAATGAAGTGCTTCAAGACATTCAAATATTGGAAGATGTTGAGTATGTAGAATTGGATGTGCATTGAGTTGTTAATTTGGAATCTCCCCAAGAAGACCACACACATGTTGAACACACTCCCAATCTGGAACAACATGTGAACAGAGTGCCACAACAAAGTGGTGGTGGGACTCATACTTCTCCTATACCTACTTTATGTCGATTTTCCAGTGCATGACAAAGAATAAATCCTAGACATATTCATGTAGATGAAAGTGCCCTAACAAGCCTTGAAGGTCAGTTACCTAAATGAACAAGTGATTGGCAATGCAACAAAATCGTCAAAGAATTTTTTGAATTTAAGAGTGATGCATAGAAATGTCAATTATTCTTAGCTTTGTTAAAATCGCATTGATTATCCATTATTAGAATAATTTTAGTCATAAGTTTAGTTAGAAGTTCAAAGGCTAATAGCCATATTGCTAGAAATATTCAAGCTGTATTTAATTTAATTGGAAAGCCATCTCGTACAAAAGTTCTTAATGTGGCCCGTCATGTATTATCATAATCAATTATAAGAAAAAGAACGAAGTGTAGTCGCCTTATATCACACACATATCACATCTTTAAAGTAGATAGAAAGACTCTTCATAAGTATTCTTCTATTAGTGAAAGACTCAACACTCCAGGACAAAAATATTGTTAGGCATTCATTGGTAGGTTGCCTCGTTCAGACATGAAGCTAATTGTTGCAGTTACAGACCTAGTGCAAACATTTTGGCATGATAACACTAGACCTTCATCCAATCAAAAAGTTTTTTGAAGTTCAGAAAAGGTACTAATGATGTGAACCCCATATCAAGCGATTCCTTGACATGACACAAACGAAACTCTACGAGAGATTCAAAACCAAGCTAACACAATTGAATCTAGGCCAACGATCATTTATAAAATGCAAGCTCTTGTATGTTAGAATTTGCATTGACCGCAACACATGTTGTTGCAGATACCATGTAGAGTTTGAATATTATTATGACACATATAAATATATATTTTGTGATGTGCATACTAACATTATGAAATAATGCTCTTTCATACTACCATCAAATGCATCAAGAAATTTTATCCATAGCATAATGTGTCCAAGGGATGAAGGTGAAAAATATTATGCAAAATCATGTCTTTATGGGACATGTTCTGGGTGCAGTGGATTTGCATTGTTGAGATGTTGCACTCATGTAAGTTAGGAGCATGAATTTCGATCAACATTGGATATGGTCAGATGGTTGTGCATTCCAATTCAAAAATGCACATGTATTCCAGTGGTTGAATATTTTGCACAAGACTTATGATGTGCCACACATATGAAACTTATATTTTGATACCGAGCACGAGAAAAGCAAGCACGATGGGGCTGGATCATGTATCAAAACCACCCTATGAATGGGGGAGATGAGGTGCATGAAAAACCCTCATATATGAGGTGCATAATCCATATTTCAATGGTGCTATGGAAAAATGTCAGATCGAACCACAGAGCAGTGGACATCAACAGGTAGAGGGCATGTGGCAAGAAATTTCTAGCAAGTGGTTGATATAGATTGATCACATTCCTATAGTTGTAGTACTATACAAGAGACTTGTGGATTTCATTTGGTTCGGAGCTCAAACAACCCCTTATTTGAAATGTGGACCCAGAAACTTACTTGCTTTTGTGGGCCTTATAGCAGTGGCGAGTGGGATGAGTGTGAATCAATGGACTAGGTTGATGAATGGGATCATGTATCATTTGCAATAGATCCACGTGCAGATTTTGAAACAATCCAGTTAGATGAAATCCAATCCTCTATTTCAAACGACTATGATCATATATCTGATCTTGTATAGCTAGATCGATATTTCTGCAATCATATCTCGGTTCCCTTCTTGTTTTTTATTTAACCTTCATCTTTGCAGGTGGGAAAATCATTTTTTCCCAGGTCGACCTATTTATTCATGCATCAACAAATTTGTTGGGGATGACCTTCGTAAAATGATATAATAATTTTTATTTACACCTCTTTAACTCGCCTTTTGAACAATGGAAAATTACAATTTTGACAATAAAATTTTAAATTTTGTAAATTTTAACGTAGCAGATGGATTCAGAGAACCCTTTTAAGCGGGGGGGGGAGAGGCTCTGAATCCATCTTCTTACAAAATTGTAATAAAATTATTACAATTTTGTAAATTTTAACAATAGGCATCTTATATAATTAATAACTTAGACTGTCTAGCCATATTTTTTATGTCATGACTAAATTAGTCATATTTTTATCCCATGAATAAATTACCCATTTATTTTAGTCATTTTTAGTTTTGATCACTTAAAATTACTCAAATTTGGTCATATTTCACTTTAAAACACTGTGGTGACCAAATGTTTTAGTGGTTTAATCATTTATTTCACTTGGTGACCAATTTTTTGGTCACCTGGACATTTATCGCCCATTTTTCTACTAGTGCATGATAGATCCGAGGTGATTGCTCAAGTCACGCAATACATCCCCATACTAGTCTCAGATGCCCAAAATGTGTATTTAATGTGTCCGGTGGAATTGGTTGAGGTAGAAGAAGCTATCAAGGAGATGGAATATGGTAAGGCTCTAGGCTCGGATAGTTTCACGACCAATTTCTTCCATCACTTCTTGGACATGATAAAGGAGGAAGTGGTACGGATCGTGGAATATTCTTGGTTAACGGGGAAAGTGTTGTATTCTTTCAATGCCACGTTTCTCACTCTTATCCCAAAGAGTGAGGGGTTAGATTCACTAGGTAAGTTTCGACCCATTGCATTGTGTAATTTTATCTATAAAATTATCACCAGAGTCTTAGCAAATGAGTTGAAACCCCTGTTGTTGTTACGGAAAAAGTTCATAATGACTGGGGTAAGTAGAGGTCACCAACATACTGTCATAATCAAGCAGAAATCAAGGAAATTGCAGATAAGAGACAAGAACAAGTTATACAACTTGACGAAAACTTTATACTCAAAACGAGAAATCTAGCCATAAAAACCCATATTTTTGCATAAAAAACACCAAAGAACAACCTCGGATCAAAAAGTGGCGCTACCAGCCGGTAGCACCACTTTTGATTTGGGGTTAAAAATATAGAAATGAACCAAAACATCTTTTATTGTTGTTTGCAAAAACCTTAAAATCAAGATCTAAATTGAAAACTAATGCTATCGGTAGCACACTTTTTCAAAAAATGACATTTTTATATCATTTTATCATAATTGAAAATTGTGCTTATTTAATCTCTTAGTAACACTATATAAAACTTGCACTGAGTTAAGCACAAATTATTCAAGAAATAATTTGACCACTCTTTTCATATAAAATAAAAAATTTATGATATTCATCATAAAATCATATATTAAACCATAAGACATAGAAGTAATTCATATCAAAATTCAAGCACTCCTTTAGAGTTGCCATACAAACAATGGCATATTAATAAAAAAGACAAAATGTTTCATGTGCAAATATTCAAATCAACACATGGATTCCGACACACCATCAGAAGCTACATTTTCTTCAGATGAATGACTGGATGAAGATGTAGATGACCCGTATTCTTCTCTACAATCAATGATTGCACTACTTGAATCTTCATGTACGAACAACATTTCATATGCTATATTCCTTCGAGATCTACGCCTTGGTTTAGTAGACTCCCATGTTGCAACGTAGTTTGGTTTTCTACAGTCACCCTTTGCAAACAACGATCCACAAGGCTTTGAAGACCATCGAAGAGCTTCAAACATTGTCAAGGTTAGTTAAATTATTTTTGGAATGTAAATGTTTTTTTTTTAAATACTTTAAATTTCTAATGTTTTAATGTAAATTTTTTTCCTTTGGGCTTTGGCACGCCCTCTGTAAAAACCTGGGTATTTTTTTTTTTTTTCTTTGGGCCCGAGGGCTCATACACCCAAAGGATGGCCCTGGGGCATGCCCATTTGGAAGCACGAGGGAGGATCTAAGCTCCTACCCTCAATCTCCTATGAATGGGAATTGGGCACCCAAAGGAGCGGCCCAATGCATAGCCCTCGGGTTATGCATTGGGTGCCCAAAGGGGTGGCCCTATGCATAGTCCATGGGCTATGAAATGGGCCTCCCATAGGGCACCCGAGATATGCAATGGGCCACCCATAAGGTGCCCAATGCATGCCCATGGTCTATGCAATGGGCCACCCATAGGGCACCCAATGCATATCCCACGGGCTATGCAATGGGACACCCATAGGGCTCCCAATGCATAGACCACGTGCTACGCAATGGGATTCCCTTTGGGCACCCATTACGTAGCTCATGGGATATGCATAGCCCACAGGCTATGCATTGGGTTCCCAGGGGGAGGAGAGCTCCTCCCCCCGGGAGTCCTTTGGGCAAACACAATGCCTAATGGGCGACAGCTGTGGGCGCACAAAGGGGGCCCGAGGGTGGAGCTCCGTGGGAGCCCAAAGGGGGGTGGGGGGGAGCGGAGCTCCACCCCCAGGCCCCCTTTGTGCGCCCACTAGGGTATTTTTTAAGGATTATAAAAGTATACTTAAGTATAGTATTCTAGGCGATTATTGTTGGATTGAAAAAAACATTTATATAGATTGGTAGGCAAATATTAAATATGAAAAACACAATTTACTATTGAAACTTATAAATTTTGGAAAATATTATGATAAAAAAACATATTTTAAGTAAATATAGGCGATATTAGAGACTAAAAATGACCAAATAGCGATTTTTTTTTTTTTTAAAGCCCAAAAATAGATAATTGGAGAAATTTCGCCCCTAAAACAATTCCTGGCGCCCACAGCGCCCGCCCGACGGGCACCCTGTAGCATAGTCCAAGGGATATGCATTGGGCATCGGGGTGGCCCAATGCATATCCCTTGGCCTATGCTATGGGGCGCTCGTATCATTTCCCAAGGGCTATGCATTGGGCATGGAGGTGGGGGCATGCCTAATGTCGTGGTTAACAAGTTGACATATGAAGAAAGAGATTTGAAAGGAGAGATTGTAAACATATACCAGAAGCCACAAGCATTGATTAATTATCTCATAGATACTTTTTCAAAAGAAAGAGATTGGGTTCTAGATTTGTTCGCAAGATTAGGTAATATTTATGATATTACATATGAAACTAGTGCCTTAATCTAAATTTAGTAATATATATTTTTTTAATTTATGTTCCATTATGTTATTTAACTTTTTTTGTTTTGTATGTGGTGATTAGGTACAACAATAGCATGTTCGTTACGGAAAGGAAGAAATTGCATATCCATTGAGAATGATCTACTATAGTGCAATTATATCAAGCAAAGAATTGATGCTACGAAAGTTCTTCCAGATGAAATGCAGGTGGTTTGTTTGAAGAAAGGAGAATTTAGTGAGTCGCTTGTGGCAAAGATGTCAAAAGAGTCTCTGTTAACAATCAAATTGACACCCTTAACTACGTGACGGAGCAACATATGTTTACCATGCACCCGCGACAGGAAATTCATGACACAAGTTCAGTCATAGACGAATCCTCTCTGAGAAATGCATTAAAATGCATTAATCGTGTTTAAAACATCCTAAGTGGAGCAAAAAGCCTAAAAACTATTCAAAAGTGGGTTTTTCACTTGAAAAGAATCAAAATGAGGAGAATGAATAATCCCACACTCAAAAGAGAAACCTAAGGCTCATTTCCCAATGTTATATAAGAAAGGCATGGGAGGCATGGTATGTTAATCTTGAGCATTAATTCACAATACTCTAGGATCTTTACTGAGAGAATAACATGTACAGTATATCAATGCATAACAATCACAATAAGCATGACAAGCATCACATCAAAAGCATGAGACAAGAGACATAGAGTTTTTGTGGGGAAAACCCTAAGGTGAAAAACTCCACAACTTCCTCAGAGATAGAGAGAGCAATGGCTCAACCAAAGTACAACCAAAATACACTAAGATAGTCTCCTAGTAGCAGATGATCCTCCTCCTCACTAGTGCACCACTTTCTGAGTGAGAGAAGTGTGAGTTTCCGAGTGATCAAATAGAGATCTCTTAATCTCTATTTATACTTAACCTGTTTTCCAAGTTACACTATGGGGCCGACTTGTCTAGCTAGGTACATCCACAATATAATATATATTTCAGGGCCGACCCCACACATGGTAGTCTAATAACCCATCGGCAAGTTCACACACTTGTGACACTTGTCAATCCACATGACGACACTTCCTTATAGAGGAATAACACATATCTTATAAGGGTACAATAGATATATATGAAATACATTCCGAAGGTATTTCTCAACACAGATCTGCTAGACAAGTCTTCTTCTTGGGATCATCGTCATCGATGCATCATCATCATCATCACTGTTGCTGCTATCTCAACCAATCTCTGACTCTACTCATCATAGGAAGTTCTACAGAGCCAGTCCTTTTTCATACTAGATGTAGGCCCACCACCTACAGGTCTTCATCATCACTGGCCATAATGTGGAATCCTCAGGACTTATTACGTGCATCACAAAACCTTGAAAGAGCATCCTAGGTTGTTATGAGCACACGACTCTACCTACAAGATCTCCCAGGGCCATATTATATGTGACCTCACCACAAAACCTCGCAAGAGAATCCCAGGCTGTTACGAGCACACAGCTCTACCTATAGGATCTCCCAGGGA
The DNA here is from genome assembly GCA_027924585.1 of Larix kaempferi. NCBI lineage: Eukaryota > Viridiplantae > Streptophyta > Pinopsida > Pinales > Pinaceae > Larix > Larix kaempferi. The sequence goes on from BSBM01001806.1 coordinate 313,211, forward strand.
TAGATTATATGTGGTCACCACAAAACCTCGCAAGAGCATCCCAGGCTGTTGCGAGCACATAGCTCTACCTATAGGATCTCCCAGGGATAGATTATATGTGGTCATGGCAAAACCTCGCAAGAGCATCCCAGGACTTATTACAGGCACACAGCCCAACCTATCGGATCTCCCAGGGACAGATTATATGCCATAGGACAAAACTTCGAAAGAGAATCTGCCAGATATCCCAGGGCCAAATTATATGCCATAGGAAAAACCTCGAAAGCCTATCTACAGATCTCCCAGGGCCAAATTATATGTCCTCCCAGAGCAAAACCTCGAAAGAGCATTTGCCAGATATCCCAGGGCCAAATTACATGCCATAGGAAAAACCTCGAAAGACTATCTGCAAATCTCCCAGGGCCAAATTATATGCTCATCTGCACAACCTGATCCATGGCCATAGAGTATCATCCTGATACTCACCATACATCATCCTGATGTACACATGATCATCCTGATCATCATCACTGCAACATCTTGCTGCATGTCATCTGGAGCAACATCCTGAAGCTCGTCATCCATGATCATCCTGATCATACAATGCATCTACCTGGTGCATACCAAGTATCTACCTGATACATATCATCATACATGATCCACCTAATCATACAATGTATCCACCTGATACAAATACAAATGCATCATCCACCTAATCATACATGATACATATCAACATACATGATCTACCTAATCATACAATGTATCCACCTGATACATATACAGATACATGGTCCAAGCATCCAACATGATGCATATACAAAATACATACAAATGATCCAACCGATCATATCCAGCATCCAACATGATGCGTACATACATATACATATAAATGATCCAACTGATCATATCCTGCATCCAACATGATGCATACATACATATACATATAAATTATCCAACTGATCATATCCTGCATCCAACATGATGCGTACATACATATACATATAAATGATCCAACTGATCATATCCGGCATCCAACATGATGCGTACATATACATATAACTGATCCAACTGATCATATCCAGCATCCTCCTAATGCATATACAGAGCAGTAACTGGAGCATCGTCCTGATGCTCATCATCCAGTGCTTACATACATAGTCATGTGAAGGATCCTCCTTCCAACATACTTGGAATGGATTTTGCAAATGTGTCCATCACTTCTTCCTCGAAGTGTCAACAATCTGAAGAACACCAAGCCTCTCCCTGAAGTACTCGAACTTCAACCTGGCTAGTGGCTTCGTCATCACATCTGCAATCTGGTCGTCCATCGCAATGTACAGGAGCTTCACAACTCCTCTCTACACCATATCCCTGATATAGTGATATTTGATCTCTATGTGTTTCGACCTGTCATGAAACACTAGGTTCTCGGACAGCTTCACACAACTCTGGTTATCACAAAAGATACTAGTAGCATCCAACGGGAGATCAAATAACTTAGACAGTAGCTTCCGAAGCCATACTGCCTCACAACTAGCTAAACAGGATGCAACAAACTCTGCCTCAGCTGTACTTAGTGCTATGCAGGATAGCTTCCTGCTAAACCAAGAGATCACACCTAATCCCATACTGAAGCAGCACCCAAATGTGCTCTTCCTATCTGTAGCACTTCCATCCCAATCTGAATCAACATAACCCTGCAGGTTAAACTTTTGAATTGCTTCATACTTGAGCCCATAATCCACTGTACCCTTTAGGTACCTCAGAACATGCTTTACAGCAACCAGGTGAACACTCCTCAGATTCGTCAAGAACTGGCTCAATGTGTTCACCACAAAGCAAATATCTGGTCTTGTGTTTGTCAGGTACATCAAGGACCCAATCATATAACGATACATAGAGACATCAATCGGCTCAGATGAAGCATCACATAGAAGCTTCAGGTTCGATGCCATAGGTGTGGCCATGGCCTTGAAATCCATCATCTCGAATCTCTTCAGGATATTTACTATGTACTTCCCTTGACCAAGGAAGATCACACCTACACTCTGCCACACCTCCATACCTAGGAAGTAATGCATCATTCCCAAATCTTTCATATCGAACTCAGCAGCAAGCTTCCTCTTAGTATCTGCAATCAATCTGTCATCTCCTGTTACAAATAAGTCATCCACATACAGGAGTAGAATCACAGGATTCCCTTCCACAACCTTGTAGTAAAGGTTGGAATCCGCTTCACTCTTGGTAAAGCCCAAACTAGATATGAAACTGTCCATCCTACCATACCAGGTTCTGGGAGCTTGCTTCAAGCCATACAAGGCTTTCTTCAATCTGCACACATATGACTCCCTGTCATGTATTTCAAAACCGAGTGGCTGCTCCACATATACTTCCTCTTCAACTACACCATTCAAGAAAGCAATCTTGACATCCATTTGGTGTATTTTCCATTTCATTGCTGCAACTAGGGCAAGTACTATTCTAATGGAAGTATACCTGGCTACAGGTGCAAAAGTTTCTTCATAATATATTTCCTCTTTCTGAGAGAAGCCACGAGCTACAAATCTTGCCTTGTATTTCTCTATACTACCATCTGCAACATGCTTGATTTTGTAGATCCATTTAGAAGTCACAACAGACTTCTCTTTAGGTCTTAGTACGACATCCCAAACATCATTCTTCATTATTGATTAGTATTCCTCAACCATGGAATCCTTCCATTCTTTCTTTTTCGCTGCTTCTTCATAACTGGAAGGTTCCTTATTCATGATGTCACAAAGTAAAGCAACATAGCTGGTATGTGATCTGGTTCTCTTCTTTGCTCTATGTTCTTCTTCTGGAATGCCAAATATTTTTGCATCTTGAATGAGCTCTCTAGCCCATGCAGGTTTCCTCTTCTGAGAGTTATCCTCACGAGGTGGATCTACAGGTTCTTGCGGATCTTCAAACTCACGAACAAATTCTAGAACTGCTTCAGTCATGGTAGTGTCTTGAAATCTAGTTTCCTTAGGTTCTTCATAAACTTCGATAAGTGCCTTCCTTGATTTGATGAGTGCTGAGTTTTCATCAAATGTTACATCCCTGCTGACATCAATCTTCTTGAACCCTGGAAAGTATATTCTGTAAGCCTTCACGCTTTCACTGTAACCCACAAATATACCCTTCTTTCCTGAAGGATCTAGCTTGGTCCTCTTTTCCTTTGGGACATGTGTGTATACTGAACAACCAAATATTCTGAGATGGCTTACTTCAGGTTTCTTACCAGAAAATACCTCTTCTGGTGTCGTGTTGTCTAATATCTTAAGGGGAGTTCTGTTCTGCACATATACAACTATTCTAGATGCTTCTTCCCATAGATGCATAGGTAGATCCTGGTCATGCAGCATTGCCCTTGCTGCTTCCATGATTGTTCTATTCTTCCTTTCTGCAACTCCATTCTATTGAGGATTATAAGGAGCAGTCAACTCCCTCTTAATCCCTGAATCACTACAAAGCTTCTTGAAGTCACCTGAGGTGAATTCTCTACTATTGTTGGATCTGAATGTTTTAATCTTCTTGTCAGTTTGATTCTCCATCAAGGTTTTGAATTCCTTGAACTTATCAAACACCTCATCTTTGTTCTTCAAGAAGTATACCCAATTCTTCCTGGAGAAGTCATCAATAAACGAGACATAGTAAACATACCCACTCAGAGAACTTGATGACATAGGACCACATACATCTGAGTGGATGATTTTCAGGATATCTTTTGACTTGCTTTCACTGCTTGGGAAAGCCTTCTTAATGTTCTTACCTTTTGCACATCCTTTGCAAACACCTTCATGTTTGGTCTTGAGTTCAGGAAGACCCTCTATAGCCTTGCTTGCAATTGGAAGTGCCCTAGAATTCATATGAGCAAGTCTTCTATGCCAAAGTTCACTTGGCTCCATGGAGTCATGTACCATGGCATGTTCAGGTTGACCCTTCAATTTATACAAACCTCCCTCTTGTTCTCCAATCACTACTGCATCATCGATTGTTTTACCCTTTGGCCACATTAGGACTTGGCCATCTACAAATGCAACCCTCATGCCTTTTGCATCCAATGCAGAGATGGAGAGAAGATTCTTCTTGAGCCCAGGTACATAAATGACTTCTTTCATCTTCAAAGATTTTCCAGAATCTAGGTTGTAGGAGGCTTCACCACTTCCTTTGATTGGGTATTGATAATCATCCCCAAGTTTCACCTTATGGGGTGATTCATGTTTAGATAGGTTTACAAAAGATTCCTTAAACCTAGTCATGTGTTTGGAAGCCCCACTGTCAATTAACCAATCATTACAACCATGGAAAATAGTACCTGTGAGAGCAGAGATTAGAACATACTCTTCTTCACTTGATAATTCATCAGCACTATCATCACTTTCTACCCTAGCCTTCTTCTTTGGAGGTTCATCATGCTCGGCAGCATGAACATGGAACTTTCTTTTGCTGCCCTTCTTCTTCTTGCTGGAGTTGTGGTTGTTATCCCTTTTGTTCTTGGGACAATCTAAAGCAAAGTGACCCTTCTCATTGCATGTGAAGCATCTTAGATCCTTCTTATTCTTTTGATAGGATCTCTTGTAGCAAGAGTGCTCCCTCTTGGGCTTGCTTCTTTTGGTGTGAGTTGCGAGAGCTTGATCTTCACCTCCCATCTTTTCCTCACGAGCTACAAGTCTAGCTCCTTCTTGAGAGCATTCCTCCCACAGTTTACTGAAAGATTCTTTCTTGCACAGATTCCTTGAATAAAGGAGTCCCATGACCTAGGTATGCCATTCAGAGTGGTCATAACAACTTCACCATTGTCCACTACTTCATCCACAGCTTCAAGTTGCTCCTTGATCTGAGAGACCTTGGAGAAGTAAGATTGAATGGTTTCTCCATTCAACATCTTGACCCCTTTCAATTGATTCCGCAGAGTCATCTTCCGATTTATGTTCTTCCCTTCAAATAGCTTGGTCAAAGAGTCAAACATCTCCTTGGGTATCTTTAGAGAAGACACATGGGGTATGAGATGGTCTTTAATAGAATCAGCAATGATTCTCTTTGCCTTGACCAAGTTCTTCTTATGCAATACCTTAGCCTCTTCATCCTATGGGATAGGGATATCTTCTTTTATATATGAGTCCAACTCATTCTCTTCCAGGATTAACCCAATCCTATACTTCCAAGCTCGGAAGGTATCAGCCCCTTCAAGCTTATCCTCAAGCTTGGTGTGATGAGACATCTTAAAGAGTATTTCAAATGGAAATAGAAAATTTTTAGGTCTTACCACTTGAATTGTTGAAAAACTGGATCTAGTCCCGGATTAGGGTTAGTCGAAAAGACCCTAAAAATTCAGAATGTGAATTTCAACTTTCTGAAAGGATAGAAAGATGCGCCTTGATGAGCTGATCAACCTGGTATATTCAGAATTTGAGATCAGCAGAGATTTACCCTTCAGATTTGTCTTTTTGTCCTCCCTGATTCACCGGGGAGAGCCCTAAATTAGGGTTTGAGTTTCCTGGAAATCTACCTAGATTTTAGAAATTCCTATTTTTGTGGAAACCCTAATTTTTAGGGCCAAATTTGAAAATGCTCAGAATTGAATTATGATTGGACATAAAGATTCTCCTTGATGAGTAGAGTCAATCTACTATACTACTTTTTCAAAATCTGTGGAGAGAAGCCCAATAAAAAAGAAACTCAAGTTTCTGTCACTGCAAAATGTATTCTTCTCAGGTTAGCTCTGATACCATGTTAATTTTGAGCATTAATTCACAATACTCTACGATATTTACCGAGAGAATAACATGTACAGTATATCAATGCATAACAATCACAATAAGCATGACAAGCATCACAAGAATCAAAAGCATGAGAAACAAGAGACATAGAGTTTCCGTGGGGAAAACCGTAAGGTGAAAAACCCCACAACTTCCTCAGAGATAGAGAGAGCAATGGCTCAACCAAAGTACAACCAAAATACACTGAGATAGTCTCCTAGTAGCAGATGATCCTCCTCCTCACTAGTGCGCCACTTTCTGAGTGAGAGAAGTGTGAGTTTCCGAGTGATCAAATAAAGATCTCCCGATCTCTATTTATACTTAAGTTGTTTTCCCAGTTACACTATGGAGCTGACTTGTCTAGCTAGGTACATCCACAATATAATATATATTTCAAGGCTAACCCCACACATGGTGGTCTAATAACCCATCGAGAAGTTCACACACTTGTGACACTTGTCAATCCACATGACGACACTTCCTTATAGAGGAATAAAGGAAGTTACATATACATCAACATGGTAAAGGGAGACAAAAAGAGCAAAAGGATGCTGAAGAGATTCTGAAGGAAGGAGAAGAGGTCCAAGTCTTCAAAAGCAAGGATGAAGGAAGGAGAACTTATGGCAAGGGAGGAGGCACTCACGCCAGGATTCCTGGTAATCATGTACTTTCTCCATTGTTTTAGCATGAATTGATTCAAGTTTCTGCCATTTTAGTGTTGAATGTTTGCTTATCTTGTATAACTTTAATTCTGAAATGTTCTTAGATCTTAATGAGTTTTGATTAATGAATCTAGATCTATAGATTCTTGTAATAATCTTTTCATTTTTGACGTAGAGACTCACCACCTCTTAAAATAATAGTCAAATTAGTGTAGACACATCCGTGCACTAATTACTGTTATCAGAATGGCGACCATACTGGGGAGATTCTGAAAGAGGAAAAGAGCTCAAGTTCTTTGAAAGCAAGGGTGAAGGAATGGAAGCTCATTTGCAATGGAGGAAGGATTCTCACCTAGGTCCATGGTAAGAATGTATTTCTCCATTATTCTAATATGAAGTAGTTCAAGTTTCTACCATTTTAGTGTTGAATGTTTGCTTATCTTGCATGATTCTAATTCTGAAATGTTGTTAGATCTCAATGAATGTTTACTGGATGAACTTAGATCTTAAGAAATTTGTGATAACTGCTTCATTTCTGACATAGAATTTCACCAATTCTTAGTGATATAGCTGATTTAGAGTAGACACATCCCTGCTCTATTTTGCTATTATCACACTAGCGACTCCGTTGGGGAGGTTGAGATTCCAAGGTAAAGGATTCCCCTCGGAAGTGGAACTAGGAAAAATGTTTGGTATACCAAGAGGATTTTGGTTCACTCCTTGATTATTTTGACCTTGATTAGCCAAACCATATGGGAAACCCATGTTTGGTAAGGCACACCCTCCAGTAGGGATTCCTACAGACGAAGTGGATGTACTTCCAGGATTGGAACCCGAAACTATACCAACTGGCACTGAAGTGTTGGTTGAACTCGTGCTAATGATAGGTATACTAACAGGTGGGATTGATGTAGTGGTCACATTTGAAGTATTGCTACCTCCTGCAACCGTTTGTGGTTATGTTGACGTAGTCCCTTGCAGTCCTGATGAAGCCATAGGGTTAGTTGTGGGATTTTGCATATTATCCCAATATCCAATAATAGGGTTGATGTAATCAAGTGGTTCACTGATGTGAAGTAACACTAGGCCTGAAAGATTTGTTAAAGGTGGGTTTATGTGAGTTGTTGTGTTGTCTTCTAGTGTTTCAATTTCAAATGGAGCAAGATTATCAACAATATCTGTATTTTCCTTGGTGGTAATGTTTTAGTATTTGTTTAATGTTGTTCTTCTCTATTGTTGTTAATTGAATATAGAAGTTGTTCAGTTTCCAAGTCACAAGGTTGCGGGTTTTGTATTCGTCTCCACGATGTAGCGGGGACTTCAGGTTCTGGTGATTCACCTCGTTGCCGCCATGATTGGCGGTTTGGGAGAGTAGCCACTTTGAAGAACTTGATAAAGGATGTGTTTAAAAAGATTTTGATCAAAAATAGAGTCAAACAATCCTAAAGCTGTCTAGACTCAACAAAATATAAAAAGTGTCCACACAGTAACAAATTTCCTATGGATTCAAGCAAGCAAACTGACTTTTCAAAAGAACCAAGGCTTAATGAAAAGCTGGATTAGAGGGCCTTCCGAAACTAGTAGCTGCTGAGGGATCTCAAGCCTCAAACAATTGCTAGTAGTGAAGGTATAAGAAACAGTTACTATAAACTTTAATTGCTAGGGGTGCAAGCATTGGTTCCTGACCAATCACCCTCCCAAGGAGTAAAAGTTCCAAACTCTGTCTTAGATATTGCAAGTGTCCCCCACTCACAATAGCCTATGTGATATCCTAGAAATAGCCACTAAAGTTACCACTTCACAATCGACGGTCGGGCGGAACAGTTGTAAGTTGAGGACAACTCTCATAACCAGGAATTCTAGAAACAGTGATGTCACCCCGAGGACTTATCACTTAACTTAGAATCCCTTCGATAAGCTCATTTCCCACTAAATAAGTAAGAAGGGGGAACCACCCTTACTTATCCAGATTGACCTCATGCTTGACGCATGTTTCAGAAGCGCTTTCCGAACAAGCATTTTTTGCGATAATGGATTTACTCTCTTTAATCAGTGCTAGTTTCACAGTCTTGCAGCCCAGGAGTGTTAACTCTCCAAACCTAATTCAGGGCACTAAATTAATCTTGTTGGTGATATGAAAATCAAAAGTTTATCAATTTTAAATTAAGCACCAATTTTAAGGGTAGTTTGCTTAGTTTCAGGAGTGGAAGTGAAATTGGTGGTCTTTGACTCGAAAACAAAATGAACCACGCAATGCAAGATGCTTACTACTCTACCTTTCAATTCGATGAATGATCTAGTCTATTGAAAAGTTAGAGGTTCATGTGTCTTTCAAATATGCAATTCTTCCGAAATAAATTATTTTAATGATCAATGAAAATCACAACTTATCACAATAAAAATTGATCTTTAAAGGTGCAATTCTCTCTGATTGTGCATAAAAATCATGAAAAAAATATAATTCCAATAAAAATGTAACTAATAAAAGCTTGTTTTTGTCCTTGGAAAGAAAAATTCTCAACTTACCTCAAAATGTGATGTTTCAAAGATTGTTCTTCAATGCAAATATGTGAAATGGTTCTTTCAAATGTTTGATTGATATGTGGTTTAATGTTTATGGTCTTAAATATGTTTTTGAACAATTGCTTCTTAGACCAAATTATGCAAACTTTTTCAAACTTTTCAAAAAGAATCAAACACTCATAATAGGAAGAAAAATAAATCTTTAAGCAAGTCTACGGGTTTTTCATGCAAACCCTCCTCGATTCTTGTGATCAGAATTATCCATTGTTATAAATAAATGTCTTCAAAATCAACGAACTGACCTTTGAAACCTTGGTTCACTAATGACAATCATAAAAATCTTATAATATCACTTTCGACATTTTGCAGAAGTAGAGGACCCAATGGAAGAACACATTGAGGTCCAGGAAGAGAGCCAACCAATAGAAAATGTCAATTTGGAAGAAGATTTCGGGTTGCATGATATTGTTGATTAGTTTCATATCGTTGAGGAAAATGTCAAAGTTGACAAAGTTTTGATAAGATATTTTTGTAATGTTTTGAATTGAAGATTTTATTTTGAGAATAATTGTTATGTTTTTAATATGCTATTTAGAAATATATGGTATATGTTTTGTTGAGTTTATGCGAATCATCACTTTATGGAAAATAATGTTAAAGAGTACCGTTTTTATACATCAAATAACAGAAAATACATTGAAAAATTGTTTGAAATGTCTTTTTTTCTCATTTTGTTTAGAAATTTACCCAAAAAATGACTTCTTTAAGATAAAATTTTAATGAAAAAACTTTGAAAATGCATATATTTTTCGTTCTAACTAGCTTCTCAATCTTACAAAACTTTAGAAATGTATGTATTTTTTTACTATAACTAGCTATTAAATGTAGATTTTTTTGTAAAGTTTGGAAAAAGGCCCTTGTAAATAAAAGTTATAGTTTTCTTATGACCAAGAAGTTTCAAAATCACAAAAAAATGGCTCAAAATAAAAAATGGTGCTACAAGTATACACACTTTTTGAAACGGGGGTAAAAACAACTACTAAAATTGACCCCTCAAAAGACGAGAACTATGTCGGGTTCTTGTCAAGTTGTATAACTTGTTCAAGATATTCTTTATGAAAAAAACAAGGGTTTGAAAGTTGAGCACTTAGTACCTTATACCAATGAAGGTTGATCCAAGCTCTTCAATCCTCAATCTTTATTCCAAGATCTTGCACAAAGACCTTCAATACAAATATGAAATTCCTCAAAGATTTTGATTACAGATGGATAAATAATCAAATTGAAAGTACATAGACATTACAAATATCGAACACTTTCAAATATCCAATTCATGCATCAAATTACTAGCAATATGGAAAGGAAATATCTCTTTATTAATTAGAATAATGGCAACAAATACATTTCACCTTGATTTGTACAAGCACCTCTTGAAACCTGATCTGAATTATTTTGCTCCTCCCTTTTATTAAAATTCCTCTAGCATAAATTTGCAAAATGAGTGTTCTTCCTTCTCTCATGTCCTTCCCTTTGTATTTATGACAAAGTTGGGAGAGTAGTTTCGAGAGAGTATTAGTTAGGATAGGTAGGGAAGTTAAGAAACCAACTCCAACTTCCAATATTTAATTTTTTTTTCTTGATTTTTTAGGAACACTGTAATGTCCCCATTCAAATAATTGCATAGTAAGACAATCCCATCAATCCTACTATTTTCCTAGGTTGGATGGACACATTTGGAATTGCAATAAGGAAGCTAATAAATGATGTTTAGACATTAGAAGGGTTCAAGTATTTAATAAATAGGTTGAACAAAGAAATTCAATAGAAATTCTAGGTGGCAAGTGGTTTTGAAGACATATGGAGGATGTGGGACCCACACTAGCTTGATTTTTCAAGGACACATGGCCTCTTTCTCTTGCCAATTCAAATCCATGAGAAGGTGAACATCCTTGGATGAGTTGGTAGGCTCATACACATGGCATTTAGCATCATAGGTTGAATTTGGATGGAATGGTAACCTCCATGGAAGAGGAAGAGTCAAACTAGGAGTTTGTGGACACTTGGGCTAGATTCCCTAGCTCCTATGATAGCTATGATGGAGCACCTATGAAATATATAAAAAATTTCAGATCTGACCTTTGACATCTGACCATTATGACATGTCAACAACAAAAATAGGCTCCAAGTGGGTGCTTATGGGAGTTGAAGAAGACAAAGAGACTCCTACTCAAATTGGTGGAAGGTGGAAGGCTAGGAAAGGTAGGACACATGGAAAATCTTGATCCCTTACCCTAATTCGAATTGGATTGAGTTTATGGATGGCTAGGAAAGGTAGGACACATGGAAAATATTGATGACTAGTTTCTTGTCTTGGCCAATTTCGAGGGTGAAAGATTCCCATCCAAGTTGGTGTTTGGAGAGGCCACTCAGGTATTTCATGGAGCTTTAATGGATTTTGTATTTGCATGTATCAGCTTCAAGGAAGCTCATGGTTTTTTTAGTGCAGCACTTTCTCTCAACCATTTCCAGTTTTGATGGCATATTCATACTCCTTGAGGGATTGCGCTTTGGGTGAGATCTTGTACTCATTGGGAGAGCTTCTCATGATATATTTATGATTGTAAAAAGATTTATATACTCTGTTCTTCATCTTTATAAAGTCACGGGTCTAAATACCAAGTGGTTGTATGTAAATTTGTTGATTAATGAGCAAACAATGACCATTTCCCCACTACATTGATGTATACCATTGTAATGCTGATGATTTCCAATGAAAGATTGTTTCTATGATATATTATGATGAATGGACATCCATTAATGAGTATTACAAGCTTCATGTTCAACAATTAAGCATTTGAAGTCATTTTACTCAATTTATTTGCATTTGGAAGAGATTTGGTGCCATTTCCCCAAGGGTCGAATTAGTGGTTTTTGTTGTTGTTGGGGAGGAGGTTAGAACAGACCTAATAATTGATTAATGGTGCATATGAGACCTTATTAATGTCCCTCAAACATACCCTACCTCTGTTCTGAATTTTGAATGGATTTGGAGGCATTTGGAGAGCCATTTTCAGTACCTGCCTTGGGGGGATTTGATCCACAAATTGCTAGTTAAATTCCATACATTGACCAGAATATTAAAAAAGTTTGCAGAAGTCTTTGGAGGGTTATAAATAATCCTTTAAAATCATATTTAAGTCCCAGTATCATTCATATACCCTTACAGAATATTTGGGATCATTTGGGTTAATTTGGAGACCTAGACATCAAAACTAGTCAAAGGTCAAAATTGGGGAAAAAGTGGAAAATTGGGCATTTTAATAAAAAAATTAAAAAAGGGTCATTCTAGGTATTAGAGCGTGGTCTTGGCACCTGATGGTCTTAACAAGAAGTCAGAAAAATATACCACCACCCTTACAACCAGAAGTTGAAGGTGTTGTTGTTGAGGAGGAAACAGTAGGAGAAGAAGAGTTTTTTGTTAAAACCATGGGTAGAGAGGAGGATGAAAACTTAAAACATAAGGAGGAATTTGTTGCAGCCTTAAAACCATATTTTAAAGAACATTCCATGGGTATGAAGTACATAAGTAAAAAATGTTGATGTAATTGTAACTTCGGAATGTATTTCACATATGTATATTGTATTCCTATAGAGATGTTATTATTCCTCTATACGGAAGTGTCGTCATTTATATTGTAAGTGTCGTAACTTATACTTGATGGGTTATTAGACCACCTTGATGCGGTTGAACTTGTATAAGTCATGTGGGTTAAAGGGTTACTAAACCACCCTATTGGGGGTCTTCCCTATCAGCATTATGCTATGTGGTTAAGTTGAGGCCGACCTAGTAAAGGTTATTAGGCAAGTCAAGTCATGTATAAATAGAGTGCGGGAGGCACTCTATTTGATCATTCACTTTTTTCACTCACACACTCATTGGAGAGTGGAACACTAGTGGAGGAGGAGAAGCTGCTACTAGGAGGACTATCTCTTGTACTTGGGTTGTATCATTGCTCTATCTATCTCTGAGGAAGTTGTGGGGTTTTTCACCTTCTTGGTTTTCCCCAATGAAACTCTGTGTCTCTTGTGTGCTTGCATTATTGTGTCCATGATTGATATGTTGTAGATATGTTGTACATGTTATTCTCTCAGTTAAGATCCTATATCAGATTGAAATTTATGAAAAACTAACATGGTATCAGACCTAGCCTGAAAGAAGGCATGGTATGGCATTTATGACACTTGTTGCACTTGCGAAGCTAGGGCTTGATATAGAAAAAACCAGTCATCGTAGAACTTTCGCTATAAATTCATTTTGGAGAGGTTTCAGGATCTGAAAATCTTACAGGTCGAGGATAAGATCCCCATGTACCTTGTTTCCAAATGAGAGCCTCTAATTCATTGTACTTTCATATTTATGATCTGTACAATATATGGTTTCTACCTCTTCCAGATCTCAGCCATAAACAGGTGACCTAGAAAAAAAGGTCACAACATGGGCTAGGAAGCTCCAAATGAAATTTCGTAAAAAGTGGCAAGTAGGGAACAGACTGTAATTTTTCAGGTAATTTTTTCAGAGGCCGAAATTGAACCAATGACACGTGGCACACCATACAAGTTCGCTCTACTTTTTTATCCCATAAACAAGTCACGTTGCGACACTTGGCATAACTCTCTCTCAGAGAATCCATTTGAGGTCAGACCTATGGGGTTCGAAAGATAACAAGTCAGGCTACCACAGAAAGAATTTTCATACCCTGTAGATCCAAAATTTCAGAGTTACACTAGAAACAATTAGGTGCATATTTCTGTCAAAATGGAATTGGATTTTGACCACCTTCATTCATGGCTCCGAGAATTTAGGGTTTCGGAGAATGTTGGAATTTTTTGTATCAGATACCATAGATGAATGCTCCTCATCAAAATTGAAATTTAGAGACCAAAATTAAATTTTTTGGTTGGGCAAAAGGTCGCGTTTGATGAAACGCTAGTTCGGGACTTTGATCGGAAAAGTGGAAAATTAGGGCTTCTGCAAAAATGGGAATTTTTGAAATTTGTGACCATAGCTGGAAGCACCTTGAAAAAATAGAAGTTTCAAGGTTTGGATCAAACTATTTGGTTGGGTGAAGCTCCGAGAAACTCAAACCCTAATTCAGGGTCCTCCCCAGTGAATCCGGAAGATTGAAAAGCAAATTTGAGGGGTGAAACTTTGCAGTTTTCAAATTCTGAGTATACCAGGTTGATCAGCTCATCAAGGTGCATCTTTCTATCCTTTCAGAAGCTTTAAATTGAAAGTTTGAATTTTTAGGGTTTCCCTAACAAACCCTAATCTAGCTCCAGATCCAGTTTCTGCAAATCAAGTGGATTCGGTTAATCCTAGAAGAGAATGGATTGGTCACCTGCATAAGTGAAGAAGTTCCTATTTCAGAGGGAGATGAGGCTAAGGCCTTACATAAGAAGATTACAAGCAATCTCAACAGGTATGACTTATCCAGGTATGTTTTGAAATCTGTAAATGATTAAGTTTATGGTATGTTTGTCTTCATTAAGGTTAGTACAATCTTGATTAACTTTAGACTTGTCATATCACCTTAATAAAATTATGAATGCAGATATTCATTGATTAGGGTTTTGACACTTATGATTGTACTAATTCATTATGGTGTTGTATGAGGTTGATGTTGTCCACTAACATGAAAGGTACATCAAGAAAGACAAATCATGTTCCAATTCAAGAACATATGACCATGGCGACATGAAGACAAAGATTTATCCATTGTCATGGATCACGTAGAAGATCTACTTACAAGGTATGTATAACTTGGTTCTATAATGGTTAACCTATGAGATATGCAGGTTACTAGCACAAGTCATTTAAGACAACAAGAAGACATCATGTGGGTATGTTAGACATAACCAGCTAACATATTAATCTAGGTATGTTTTTCCTATATCAAGTTAGAATCCTACCTTGTATTAGGATCTCTTATATAACTATACATGGCATGATTGATAATGATTATTTACGAAGTTAGAAATTTAACTAATCTAGTGTTTATGCATATTATGTCTTTTACCTTGATTGATGATATGACTAACTAGAAGAGTTCTGTGGTCAAATATGAATATGCATGAGTAAGAGAAGTCTTCCCTAAAACTTTGAATGCTAATGCTTATTATTTGTGTTTGAAATGATCATGACTATACATGTTTAAAATTATTGTGTTTTGATAAGTATTAAGATTATACTAATGAATGTATGTATGAGACCTCGAGGGTAACAAAATGATGATACTAGTAAGTATGCACAGTGATCGAGGATGGATATAAGTTCAAAAACAGGTAATACAGGAAGCAAAGATCAAGAGGGAGCACAGTCCAGTAGTTCCTGCAAAGAAGCAAATATTGAGAGGGAGTCCACCCTACAACCAAATAAAGATAAGTATTTGAATTGTCATTTCTTGCATACTTGTTTGTTTAAATAATATTGTTCAATGATGTATATGCCTATGTTTC
The DNA here is from genome assembly GCA_027924585.1 of Larix kaempferi. Lineage (NCBI taxonomy): Eukaryota > Viridiplantae > Streptophyta > Pinopsida > Pinales > Pinaceae > Larix > Larix kaempferi. The sequence continues at coordinate 328,677 of BSBM01001806.1, forward strand.
TAGACTTAGGGTGTGTATCATGCATATTAGAATAATTGCATTAATGAACAGTATACTACCAATATATGCATGTGATGGGTAAGTGGCCTATGGCACTGTACAACATTCCATTGCTTCTTATCTAGAATGAAACCTCTTTGCTGACATTTTGGGAGTTGTGCACACTCTTAACAATGTTATGGTAGAGATTGGAAGGCATCTAGAAAGTTACGGGATATGGATAAATGTTGTATTGAAGCATTGGCTAAAATAATTGCATGACTGTATGACATACTTCTTTATGTGTAAGAATTTGTTCTGAAAACTATGAGATGCTTATAATCATGCAATTTAACTTGCTTTATAGGAAAGATCGTATACCATCACCTACACAAGAAGGACTGCAACATTTGTTCCAACAACAAAGCTATCTATTGAAGAATATGAAGTTCCCAGGATTTGGGATGAAGTAATGATCGAAGAGTACCAGTCGATCATGAAGAATGATGTTTGGGATGTGGTACCAAGACCAGAAGAGAAGTCCGTTGTGACTTCCAAGTTGATCTATAAGATCAAGCATGCTGCAGATGACAACATAGAGAAATACAAAGTGAGGTTTGTAGCTTGTGGATTCTCCCAGAAAGAAGGTATATATTATGAAGAGACCTTTGCTCCTGTGGCCAGATACACTTCCATGAGATCAGTACTTGCTTTGGTTGCAGTGATGAAATAGAAGGGACACCAAATGGATGTCAAGACAGCTTTCTTGAATGGTGTAGTTGAAGAGGAAGTGTATGTGGAGCAGTGTAACATACCCTTTTTGTTAAAGAACATTTTATGTTGGAAAAACATTATGTTAACTTTTATTGTAAATTTTTATGTTGGACAGGTGTCCAAGGATGACTGTAATTTGCACAATATTTTATTATTTAATAAATAAAATAGGAGACAAACACCTAAGAGGATTGTTGAAAGAGTGGTTACTGACCCACTAGGTGGACTGGAATCTAGGGTAGAAGGAAATGGACAAGTGGCAGCATCATGATGCAACTAACTAGCTGTTGGTATGGGACAACGCCCTTGAAATGTGGTCATAATGCCCTGAAAGATGGGATTGGATCTTGAGGCTCATTTATTCCAAACTGACCACTAAAGACCTAGGCAGTCTATATAATAGCCATCAAATTATGAACTGAGGTTCATCACTTTTCCTAACAAGGAAATTTACCTTGGGGTTTTGCTGTGTTTGCAGCCAAGAGATTTTATGAGGGGATATGCTAAGTTGTTGATCATGTTGTGAGTCTGCAAAACTCTTTTGAGTTTCAGGAGTTTGATGTTGAGTGTTGAAGGCATGTTTCGAATTTAGGAGTTTGATGTTGAGTGTTGAAGGCATATTGAGTGCCTTGCTTCTACACAGATTCCATCTGCTTAGTGGTTCAGTAATCAGGCTCCGGGGTTCACAAGAAGCCAGCAATTGGCTATTTCTTTTGGAATAGGTTGGGAGGGACAGGCCTCCTTGGGTGTTTGTCAGCCCTATCTTCATCTACAGGCTCCATTATCTTTTCTATCTTCAACATTTTAAATTTTCTAACTGAATTAAAATTACTGTTTTATTTTGTAAGTTTGTTTAACAGATGCAAACATTTCAGTTTCTGAGTAAGTTAATATTCTGTATAGAAATGATTTTGATTGAGTAAAATAGTTCTCTACATTTTCCCCCATGCAAGTGGATCTGCATCGTACTCTAGTACAGAGATAAATTAAGTCAGATAGATAAATGATAGGCAAATAACCATGTGATTGAGAAGTTAAAAATGTTATATTAAGTTTTTTCTTACCGTTAATTTCCTATGTATACATGTATCAGTGTTTTCCTTATCATTTTCTGTACAGATAATTGTATTTCAGAATCCACAGTAATGTTTTCTTCATTCTATAAATATCTGTGGTCTCGAACAAATAATTTCCCTTTCTAAAAGTATAAAAATTATCTTTATATGTTATAGCATTTTAAATATATATATATATGTTTATATCATAACAGTTGCAGATTCAAATCTCAACATACAGCATATTATTATTTTCCCTTTTCAAAACAGTGCACAGTTAATAAGCACCAATTTCTTCATGCACAAAATTATCTATTACTATGCTATTTATTATTTCATTATAGCAAACAATCTTCTTGTCATACAATAGATTCTTACATATCAAACCTAAGGTTTTATACATTACATTCTTGTAACATCTCCGAGAATCCAGGTTAGTAAATTTGGAAAAAATTTAAACTATCATCCTAAACACTTAAAAACAAAACCCCTTTGTAATGAGTATGAAAGTCCGCCATCACAGTATTGTTAGAAAAACGATTCATTATAGGAATAGCCCTCGTGCATTAAAAATCTTCATTCATACCCTTCATGGCACATGATAAAGATAAGTAAATTCATTGGTGTTTTGGAATGATTGTAACAACCTAATAATTTATACATAAAGCATTTACATGGGTTCGAAGTTCCTAAACTCAATAATTGCATACCTTTGAATACATACCTTCATTTCCTTTCTTTGATTTACTTCCCACTTAACATAGAATCATGAACTTGAGATAGCCATTCCAATTATTGTATTACTTTTAAGCGATTATTTTTAATAAGTATTTCTCCTACTTTACTCATTGATATAAGGAAGGCACTTACAAATTAAGGGAAACTAAAAATGCATGCATCTAGGTACTCCATAAAATACATTTTAAATACACAAATGCAATTTAATCACACATATGCTCGAGTCTAGATATAGATGGTTCACCCGACTCTCCGGGCTACATCCACAAAGAATGTCCTCTTATTCTTTATTAATAACCTCAAGGGTTTACACCATGCAATAGTGTTTTTTCTTTAAACTCCATTTTTCGTTGCTCCTCTCCTAAGAGTATATTTCCAAAAACTTAGTTACCAACATCCATCCAACTTACAGAGCAATATCGTCTCTGTATTTTAAACAGATTTAGTTCCTAAATACCTGTACCCTTTCATTATGGGGTAGCATTGATTTCGCTACAGCATATTCATATCTTCATATGCAGAGAATCCATTTATCTTTCCTCCATGCGCAGCCAATGATGTAATCAGAGTTGTCAAATATCAAAAGATGATGTTAATCGCCATAACACACACAGAGAAGTCATACGATTTCTCTTACTATAATACACACAACGGAGATTTAACTAGATCGCCTCTTTTCGTCATGACATTACACCACATAGATCCAAGCAAGGTATGTCATATTTTAGTAATTACTTTCTACAATTCACATGCAACATCCATGTAAACAGAGGTGACTCTAGATATTTACAGTAATCACTTTTCCCAAAAATGTAACCAACCAAACATAAACTATTTAATGTAGATATCAACCAAAATACAACGAACAACAACATCAAAATAAATGTAAGAATCACAAGGGATCCATAGAATTCATGACAGTGTAAAAGCGAACGGAAAACCCAACAGGGATTCGATTGGGACTCGTGGCTGCATAAAATATAACCCTCAGCTCTCAGCCGAGATCATGTAAAACCTCGACAGGGTGTATTATCTATCCGACAGAAAAATAGGTGGAAAAGATATTGACAGGCGTTTAGAAAACGGAGCTAATCCAACTCCACACAAGGGCAACGTATGTAAAAAGGTTACAGACCCTAAACAAATGGACATTGAACCTTTTCTTGGAGTCATCCCTTAGCAGGTATTTAAATCCCATCTCAGGATGAAATCAAACAAGAAACAACTCAGTAGATGGCAGAAATACAATGTTTGGTTATACACAATTAAAGCCACCGAGATCTTTAAACGGGATCCTTCCGAGCATGGTTATTATCGGATAGTAGAGATCCACTTGATTGAATAAAAGAAAACATTTCAAACTGGGACAAACAAAGGGCAGCGTTCCCTTCAGGTATGAGATCGCCAGGGTCAAGATTAATAATCTAGTGCAGAAGACCCAAATTAAGGGACATGCATCACGGTTGTTAGCAGCGATCAGCTCTGAAAAATATAACATACTTAGAACAAAAGAAAATGAAATTCAATTAGGTTCACAAGAGCAGCAATCCCATGGATCATCGTGTTTCATTCTATCATAAAATAGTATGCAGAGATCCCATGGATCATTACGCTTTCGCTCCAGCATATAGTAAAAAGCAGAGGTCGTAAGCTTCAATACAAAAATCAATAAGCAGTGTCTGAGATCAATAGGATTTTACATCCAGAAATTGACTAAGACAGAGATTATGCATTTTGCAATTCAGTAATCGACTGAAACAGAGGTTGTAAGCTTCAATGCAGAAATCAATAAACAGTGGTCTGAGATCAATACGTTTTACATCCAGAAATCGACTAAGACAGAGATTATGCATTTGCAATTCAGTAATCGACTAGAACAGAGGTCGTAAGATTCAATGCAGAAATCAATAAAACAGTGGTCTGAGATCAATACGTTTTACATCCAGAAATCGACTAAGACAGAGATTATGCATTTGCAATTCAGTAATCGACTAAAACAGAGATCGTAAGCTTCAATGCAGAAATCAATAAACAATGGTCTGAGATCAATACGTTTCAACATCTAAAACAGGGATCTACGATTTCAAAAATAGAGAGCTAGGCGTTGAATATTGTTATGGTGATAGAAATATAGATCTATAGAAAGTATGTCCAAATCTATACTTATAAAACCAGAGAGAAACAAATAAAGATTGAGATATTGAAATTAACGCACTTATCTGTGCAGATGGAGAAGCGCCCTTGGCATTCTATGCATGGCGTGAAGAATGTTTCCACCCACTATCCTTTCCCTGAATCCACCCTATGCGTAATGGTAGATATTCCTCTTCTGATTGCCGAGTACCCCCCCCCCTACGCCTCTCAATCCAAAGTACATAAATACTGCAAATGCTTCATCGTCTTTGGAGACTCCGCTCCATCCCGGATGATATCCCCGCCACTTGGAAGTTTAGACTCTAATAATATCGGGAGAGTCACGCCGAGTGGCGAAAGTTTAGGATTTTACTCCTAGTTGTTCGGTTTTTCTCGCGACCACATCTCGAAGAAATAGGCTCGACTTCCTGTTTTTAAAGTGACGGCCACTTCTCTCATGATTTTCCCACCCCTTGAGATATGTGCACATAGATATAAATGTGTATATATATATAAATCTATACTATGAGTGTTAGAATGCCTAAATAAAAGAGTAAAACTACTCTTAGTTTTCCAATAGAGGTTCCAAAAATTCACCCATTCTTAAGAATATTAAGATTTTCTTTTGGGTATTGAACCACAGTAAGCGTCTAGGAAATCCCTCACTTGGAAAATATCCGATAGTAGTTAATTTTTCCTCGTGGGGTTATGTACTAGGAGTTTTTACTAGTTAGCTTGTAAGAAAAGGTTATTTTCTTTTAAACATAATACAACACTCAAATATAGATTTTACTTCTCTTAATATATATATATATATATATATATATATATATATATATATATATTTATATTTATATTTAGATAGATAGATAAACATGCCATCTCATATTCATATATTTCTATGAGAGATTGCTAGGTTCACTCTACCTTCTATAAATATAAGTAACATAAACCTTTAGGGACTATGTCCTTCATCTATGCCTATATGCATTTTTTTTATACAACAATCCAACCATTAGTTAAAGAGTTGGATTAAATATATTAGGACAATTTATAATTCATAGTATATAGCGTTATACTAAGGCATAGGTCGTCTATGTTTCCTATTCGTTTTGTACTGAGAGGTCTACCATCCTTAACTTAGGACGTTTTATGAAAATCTTAGTTAATAACCATAGGTCCAACCATTATGTCTTACAGACTTCCAGCCCTTACCGTTTAGATTATCAAGGCTTCCCTTGACCTTACCTTCTGCAAAGGTTAAGTTGTCGACGCTTGTCCACAACTTAACAAAAGAAACATAAGGATAATTTCAATGTCCACTGGTAGGGTCTTGGCCTTGAGTTCCTCACCAAGGCTACATACCCAGTCATAATTACATTTACAATAAAATAATAAGGTGTAGAAGATGGATGTTACAATTCTAGATAGAATCGAGTTATGTCTTCAAACATCACAAACAGTTAGAAAATCTAGCTGTACATTATCATTCCAAAGTAGGAAATGAAGCAATTACCAATTGAATATATAACTATAAACCATGTTATCAACTCTCGGCACATGGCCAACATTTCAACAGTTCCTAAACATAACGTCAAACCATGTGTTTATTTCCATAAAACCAAACATATAAACTGTATTTGTTTCTATAGATCGAGCTAGTCAAAAATCTCAGTATCATCTCAAGTTTCTGGTTATTACATTCACAGTAGAATGACTCAAAACAAAAGTAAAAAATACAAGTTTGATGTCGAGATCTTAAACGAGGAATCATACATTTTAAACATAGAGTCAAACCCTGACTTTCAAAGTTCATTTAGAACGAAACGCAGTGCTTATGAAATTGACAAACTACACACCGGCCGAAGCCCTTTCCATAGATTTCAAACATCTACCATTGTTCATTAAAACATATGATTTTTACATTATCCAAGTCTGGGAATAAGAAATATTCCCCACGATTGTTATAAATAAAAAACGATAGGGTTTGTGCATTGCAAATAAAAAATCAACAGGATTCGTGCCCTTTGGGTTGAGGTACTATCCTCCCCAAGCTAATACATTTTCTTTTACAAACCCTAAATAGACGAAATACTACTTATCAAAGATAAACATGAAGATCGCAGAATGCACATTTGAAAGCCATCACTTCCATCTAACCAAAGTTACAAGGCAACCTCCGAGGCTTACCGAACGAGTAGTAGTAACCAACTATCAACACTCAGACTAGAGAAGCCACCGAACCTCTGCACCTGCAATCATATTGGAGATGTGGTTAAAAACAATCTTCTTTAAAAAGAATGATTTCAGCATCGATCACACAACTATTACTGTATTAACGTTCGAGTATGGAGGCTACAGGAAATTTTTCGAAGCACATTACCCTTTTATTGTTAGTGCAGAGCAGAAATGCCAGACAAGTGTAACTGTAATCCAATACTCCATAGTCGATGTACGAATGCAAAGAACGAAGGAAACAACTCTGAGTTCATTACCATTGAACAGTTATCTAGTGCTGAGACCTGTATCAACCCTTGCGAGGACTTGCCTTCTCATTTCAAACCTTAAAAACAATGCTGCAACTGTAAGCTTCACAGGAACCCTATTCTAAAAAGGAAAAATCTCAACAGGTATGAGTTTCAAATCACCACCAAGAACCAGACTCTAAGCTGCCAACCATGTCAAGATATCATTGTAAGAGACTCGGCCTTTAAAACCTACTACAGGTCACGAGTTCAAAACACAGGCAATATGCCTCTACAATGCAAAAACGAAACCCTAAAGATCCTCAGCCTATCGGCGAAAACGCAGAGCCACTACCACCGAATGCCAAAGAAACAATAGACATTAAACACAATAAACGTAGTGGAGGTAGCATTTATCCTCATCCATTGAAACTCTGCTAGATCAACGGTGGAGATCACCGGGGTAGCTTCACGAACACCAAGCAAACCAACCTTATTAATTGAACCATCATTACTACTTCCATGAAGGAGCCAGCTCGGCTAACCATCGAACCATTGTTACTTACAACTCATCACATAGCTTGTAAACACCACAATGCTATCACGTGATCAAGCTCACTACACCATCCACGGTGGAACTCCACTGTCTCGGCAGATGGGAGCATTCAATGCATAGGCAGTGTTAATATCTGCCAACCTAGGACATTAGTAACGTTCACATCATAATTTTAATTATCATGAGCATGTTATATGGTAATTCGTGGTACATGACTTGAAGCAATATCGTATGGCATGGTAAGGTTTAGTGCACATAGATTTGTTTCTAGGTTTTTCAATAGTATCACATCAGGTCACGTTAAATGCACACAACACATATCACATATTTTTATATATAATAGTTTGTTTAATACACATTGCAATAGATTATATGAATAATCTAATAAATTGCACACACATACATTTTATTGTATAGTGTATTGAATTTAACACTCAATAAATCGTATTATCACATGGAACTATAATAAATTCATAGCATTTAGTTCCTAGCCAAAATATTAAATCAATTGTGCATAGAATTTCTAAGTTTTGCCATTGAGATAAGAAATTCCAGTACAACATGAAATAAAACTGAAATTTTCATATATTTCCGACTATAGAACTGAGTCTTGATCGATACAGACATTCTTTAGAATCAAATACAAACTTATAGTTTACATTTAAATAAGACTCATTATTTGCATCAGCAATCACATCCAGATATCGTTATCTTGAACGTCTAGTCTTTAACCAAAGTTTCTCACCCGGTAGAGTGCTCTAATGTCTTATCTCTCAAAACAAATGAGATTACTAAAAACCTGTTCAGTCACTTGTCGCAAACATAAATCCTTACCTGTAAACTGCCACAATTATGAATTCACATGTTTTAGCATGAATGGTAAGTAAGCCTCGGGGCATCCGTAGGACCCCTTTATCATCAATAAAAACACATTAGTCAAAATAGTTAAATCATCAATCATAACAGCAAGAATAGAAGTTTTGTAATAGTACAACTGAGTATGAATAACATCAAGACATAAATTTAAATCATCTAGTCGCGAACCTTATACTATAAATCAGCATGGCATTTAGTACAGTAAGACAATCTTTTATGCATCATTATATTCCGCATAGTTTGTATAGGCATTAATTGCTATGTCGAAAAATTTTAAATTTTTGTGATTTTTTTGGGATGTTACATGTGGTATCAGAGCGCGAGTTCAAACTCTAGGCCTGATTTAGGCTCACGCGCGCAAACAGAAAAACAAATCAAAAAGTTTATGTTACTAACTTTTAATTAAATTTTATTTTTGCACAGAACAGATTGACCTTTAAATTGCAGGTATGGAAATACCAGAAGAATCAGCAGAAGATAGATATCCTCGTAATGAACATATTAATAATAATAATTCTGAAGGAATTTATGTTGAATTAAATAACCAGTCTTCCGAAATTTTACGTACTTGACAGGATTTAAAATCTGAATTAAGAGCTGTTAAAGAAGAGAATGAATGGATCCTAAAAGTACAGGAGGAGCTACAACAGAATTTGAGAGAGAATTATCATAATGATGAAAGAGGCAGAAAATCAGAAATGAAGGCTGATTCTGAAACAATGTCCCACAAACATAAGCATAAGAAAGCAAGAAATGATAAAAGGAACAGTTACTCATCCTCTAAATCTGATCCAAGTAATAATGACTTTAATTATGACAGCAGTAACAGTGAATGCTGCTCTAAAAAAAAAAAACATAAACATCATGAACAGATTATTGGAGAATTTAAAAAGATTAAGCCACCCACCTTTAATAGCGAAAGTGAGAAGGGTGAGACACCTGAAGCATGGCTGTCTGGAATGAAGAAGTACTTTAATATTTATGACTACTCTTCTCAACTAAAATCCAAGATGGCTATTTACAATCTAACCGGAAAGGCAGATATTTGGTGGCAGGATCTTAAAAGAATTAAGAGTATAAAAGAAAAAGAAGTAATATGGAATATGCTTAAAGGTTTGTTTAAAAATAAGTTTTTGTCGGAGCAATATTTTGAAGATAAGTCAAAGGAGTTTTACGATTTGAATTTGGGTACAATGAACGTGAAAGAATTGTGCAGCAAGTTCCCTAGCTTGCTGAGGTATGTGCCTTACATGGTTGAGGAAAATCCTAAAGTGCAAAGGTTTCTCAGTCGTCTACCTTTCAATATAAAGGACCGTATCGAGTATGATAACCTGTAATGCCCACCTCAGTACCTTAACTGTTCAAAATAATGAGGTACTAGTTTTGAAATGAATCGACTAAGTAAAACACGAACCATTTGAATTTACTTTGAAAATGCTTGAACGACAATTATGGAAACTATTACTTTACTTAATAAATGAATGCTCGACTGATTGAGATAGAATGACTGAATGTTGGATATGCTCGACAGATTGAGATAGAATGACTAAATGTTGGACATGCTCGACTAATTGAGATAGAATAACTTAATGTTAGATATGCTCGACTCATTGAGATAGAATGACTGAATGCTAGATATACTCGACTGATTGAGATAGAATGACTGAATGTTAGATATGCTTGACCGATTGAGATAGGATGACTGAATGTTACATATGCTCGACTAATTGAGATAGAATGACTGAATGTTAGATATGCTCGACTGAATAAGATAAAATGACTAAATATTAGATATGCTCGATTGATTGAGATAGGATGACTGAATGTTACATATGCTCGACTGATTGAGATAGAATGATGAATGATAGATATGATTTACTGATTGAGAGAAAATGATGAATGAAATATATGCTCGACTGACTGAGATATTATGATGGATGATGAAATATTTCATAGTGCAGTGCTACTAATGTGCGCTTGAGTGTGTGTGTGTGTGTAGTGGCAGGTAAGATGATTTACCGACTGACCCACAATGGAATTATAGGGGTTGTAAGAATGGAAAGAACACATAGGGGTACGATGGCTGACTCTCGACCCTGGATTAGCAATCCACGCATGGGTGAAGCCATTTCATCTCACCCGGGGAAGTGTATGCCGTACGGGCAAGGCCATAATGATTTGGTCGCGTACGATGAGTTGAGGGGGGCACAATAAGGAGAGCCTTATCCCTCGACATCCCTTAGTATCCAAGGAGCGTAGTTGAGAGATCGAGGTAACGGTTCCCGGTCGCTACGCAATACTCTCCATAAGAAGGAAGAAATGAAACTGTCAGAAGGGCCCGCCGAAGAGGTACCTAGACAATATCGAGAAGAAGAAAATTAATCAATGATATAAATGAAAATTTCACATAAGATTTAAGAAATACTTTATTTCATTTTGTTCCATTTTTTTTTGAATAATTATATTCAAGATTTTATTTTTAATTGATTTCATTAATTTGAATTATTCATTTTAATTGATTTTATTAACTTGAAAAAGAATTGAAGAGATTGATTTTATTCAATATAAAATTTGATTAATTATGCTGATTGAAAAAGATTAATAACAAGAGAATTATTTTTATTCAAAGATTTTAATTTTATGGATTTTATTATTTTAAATCATTCCATTAAAGATTATATTTAATTGACTTCATTATTTTGAGAAAGAATTGAAATAGGTCATTAATAAAAGAATTGTTTTTCTTTTATTATTATTCAAGATTTTACTTTGATTAATTTTATTATTCATTTAAATTATTTTATAAAGAGGAAATTTAAAATAGATTATACTTTTAGTAAAAGGAATCATCTTTTAATTCAATCTTAATATTAGGAAAAGAAAGAAAAGTAGAAAGCAATAAGTCTAACTAGAAGATTGTTAACTAAACTAAATAAGAACCAAAAGAGAAGTAGAACTCTTCTACACCTAACTCCCACTGATCTAGGGATTTAGGTGCACATTAAAGACATTAAGAAGACACATGTATTTGAGAATATTGAAAATTAAAATATTAAATTAAATTAAATATTTGCATGGATAGACACATGGCACACAAGATTTTGCTATATACTGAGGGAGGAGAAGGAGAGAAAGACATCTCTTGCTCCCTAATGCTGGATGGTCATCATAATCTCAGATTATATTATGATCCTTGGAGTTGGGATTAGCCAAAACGAGGATTGGAAGATCCTTTCGGGAGGCTAGCTTGTGTGTTCTTACGACCCCATTAGCTCGGGGGTTTGGGGTGAAGGAGAGTAACCCCGATACGATAGGGAAGTCAACCGAGGGGTCACTAGGTACTTCATGAGGAAATTGGATTGGATCATGCGGAAACCACTTCGAGGAGTCCATCTATTCGTCGGACCAACCATCGGAAACAGGTTTGAAGTATTTAGTTTATTTATTTTTCTAACTCTTGTGGTGGAATGAATAAAATTGGGTATATAGTTTTTATTTATTGATATTCATGTACTGCAATAGATAGAACTAGATCTGTGGCTTCTATATCTTCTTAGGGTACCACCGTGAACTCTATGGATAAAGTAGGGTACTCTGTAGGAAGGTGTTTGAGTTTTGAAAAGTCTGTTGAACAATACTTTGTATCTATTTAACATTTAGGCGCTAATTCAGTGTTAGATCTGGATCATTCTTGTTCTATAGAATCCTGAAGGTCGCTTCCAAAAGCTTTCCTTGGAAAATTATAAGTCTCTTTCCAGTTTCTGCGTTGACTTAGGACCTCTGTGCTGGTGGTTATACGGATTTGAAACTCGATTTTAAAAGTGTGGGATCTTCGTAGTGGTAGTAAAAGCGTAGAGATGTTTTGTGGTTGTTTTTTTTTAATTTAAGCTATGTATATTTTGTTGTTAGTTCGTTCACTCAGGATCTCTGTTTTGGTTATGCCGAATTGAGAATTTGATTGAAAATCATCGGATACTGGTTGTAGCATTGAAAGCATAAGTCACGATTTTTGTACTCATGATTGAATGCTCAGAAAAACGTAGATCTATTTCGTATGATGATTCCAAAATCGTAGATCTCTGCCTCAATTGTATATGATTCCTTTCCATGCTTAAAATCATAGATCTGTTTCGTGAATACACAGATCTGTTTCGTGATGATTTCAAAATCATAGATCTCTGCCTCGATTGGCAATGATTATTTTCCATGCTTAAAATCTTAGATGAAAGTAATAATTCTGCCTTGAATGGAAAACGTAGATCTGTCTCGTATGACAAATTCAAGATCGAAGATCTCCCATCTCGATTGTTATGACATTTTCTCAGGGCACTGGATCTCGGTTACAGTAATCGTATACACTTGGTAAGTAGTGAAACTCCTACATGCTAATAGCGCAGAGGATTCATAAAAGTATAGGTTGACTAAACTTCTGAATAATTCAAAAGATCTCTGTGTGCTCCTGTTGTAACAGATTTTTACAGATCTAAAGTAGTCGTTCATCTCTGTCTTAATTCACTGATTCCATCAATAAAATGCAGTCCCCGTAAAGTTGAGTGCTGCTTAACATACTCTCCTCGCTGATAGTATACGCAAGTAGTCTCAGGCATATGTCTATTTACTTCTAGTTATGTGATAGTGATATTCCAAATAAATATCATTCCATTTATTAAATTCATAACCAAATCGAAATACTAATAGTGGAATGAGATTCACTTATCTTGTGAATTTCATTATAGCGGAATGTCTGGAGTAAGCTCATGTTATGGTTAAAATCCGATCAAATACCTCTAGAATCCATGCTTACGTTATATTTGAATTTCAAGTGTGACTCTTCTAACATTAAAGTTATAATTATAATTGTAGTATATAAGAGACATCTTGAATGGAATATTTAATGATTTTTATATTAATTACAATAAATATATATATATATATATATATATATATATAATTTACAATCCAAGCCTTACACTAATGGTAATTGTGAAGCAAAGTATATATATATGCCAAATTATAATTATAGTCATCCTCATGAAACGTGAATATCAGTTATACAGTATAATTTTAATTCATATAAGTGCTATAACATGTGGATGTATATATATTACTACCTAATTATAGATCGCATTTTGAAAATGAAGATTACATATACCTATGTATCTAATTGTAATTCATATTACAATGTATTATGAAAGGACAATGTGTATCAAATTGTAGTCATATAAAAGGAAAAGAATATATATTCATCATATATATCTAATTGTAGTAGTATTTAGGTTTGAGCATTCATGATATGCATATGCTTATAAAGTCGTACAAAATGAAGAATATGTAGATTTATATGCAAATACATATATTCAAATAGTAATCACATTTAGCATTATTAAAATGGAGAATATATTCATTGTTGTAAAAAAAAAAGTTTGAAGAATTATATATTTATGATTGAATTTTACAATAATATTGTTTTATATGTTTCTTTGGTAGAAGGTTAAGGAATTATATATTTAAGATGTTTGAATTTTACAATAATATTGTTTTATATGTTTCTTTGGAAGAAGGAGGTAAAGAAAAGTTTAAGGATTTATATATTTATAATGATTGAATTATTGTATAATTGTTTTATGCACACATCAATCTCCTTTCAAGTAGAGTAAGATTCCATAATATTTTACACGTTTCTCAGAAAGAACGTTGTAAACTAAAGTCTAAGGAAGTATATATTTTTTTTAATTATATAATAGTAGTGTTTTATATGTTCCTTTCGAAAGAATGATGTAGATTAAAAGCTAAGGATTTATATATAGATAAAATTTAAATTATGGGGTAAAATGTTGATTATGTCCTCAAGCTAAATTATAAATATTTTATGGTATATCTATATGTGCTTTTTAGAAAAGAGATGTACATTAAATCTAAGGAATTATATACCTATGTGGCATTTCAATTGTTGTGGAGTAGTATGTGTTTAATATGTTGGAATTTAAGGATATATGTATATCCAAGAGTAGTAGTACTTAATATTATAGAAGTAGTAAATATATATGTTGAGTCTTATCATAGATGTAAGAAGTGTAGTGAAATAAAAGAATGTATGCATATAACTACTCTTGTAGAGTAGGTGGGAGATTGGAATGAACACTTAGATAATTTAAGTATTAGTAAGACCCTATCCTACATCATTGTATTCGAATTATAAACTCCCTAGATTATACTTAAAAAGAAAAAGAAAAGAAAAAAAAAAAAAAAAAAAAAAATATATATATATATATATATATATATATATATATATATATATATATATATATATCGTCACTTGTCCATACACCTGGGGAAAGGTTCTACATTTGGTGAAAACACATAGTCAACCCTTGATGAAAATACGATTAGCCCGAGACAGAACTCTAAGAGGTTGAGAAAAACACACAATGTACGACTTGATGAGGCTGTCGAAGTGACCCTATGACAACTAAAATGACGAAATGAAGTAAGGATGTGATAAACTCATTTGACTTGGACATGATGTTATTAATGAAAGGAATAAGAGTTAAATTTCAATATGTTTGACTCAGTCACTAAATTTTGACGACTCAAATCCTATCTTATTGAGAACCAACATTATTAAAACATTTTAGAGTTATTTGGAAGTAGTCTTATGGAATTTAGTTTTTCGACTAACTGATAGATTTTGATGATGTACCCCATTAATGAAATGACGACTTTTATAAAAACAATTAAATAGTTTATCCCCTTTAGGTGAATAAAATGATGGTGAGTTATGCATTTATGAGAAGGACCCTTTATTGATTTATGAACTGATTTCAAATAGAGAAATATTATCT
Source organism: Larix kaempferi (assembly GCA_027924585.1). NCBI lineage: Eukaryota > Viridiplantae > Streptophyta > Pinopsida > Pinales > Pinaceae > Larix > Larix kaempferi. The sequence goes on from BSBM01001806.1 coordinate 344,095, forward strand.
TGATGTCAAGACATTGTTCTTAGTAGACAAGTAAAGACTAGTAAATGTGATAGTGCAATTCCATTAGTAAAATTTACTAGAAGGGTTAATGAATTATGTAGGTGAATTGTAACTGCATTGTATGTGGTTTAGGTTAGATATATGATTATATTATGTGTCGTTACAAAAGCATCTTAAAATGGATTTCAAGGAGAACTACGAACATACCCTTAGTATGGAAGTTCACTGTTACAAAAAAAAAAAAATTCACTTGCTCAACTTGATGAACACTACATCTAAAAGGGAAAGTATATACTTATATTTTATCAATTATTATTCATGATTGAAGTACACAGCTAGAGAGGTTAGGATTGAGTTGATTAGTGAAAAAAACAGAGCTGTGGTCTTACTTCTTCTCCTTCGGCAAGGATACTTCCAGCTTCTTGAACAGGTATGCACTACTAGTTTGTAATCTTTCTTTGGATTGTGAAAAGAGATAAGTTATACTTATGTTGAATTATATAATCTTAGTTGTACTTGAATTAGGGAGAAAAGAAAACCTTACATGACTTTGTTTATAAAAATTTGAGATTATACTAAGTAAATGGCACTCCAGTATTTAATTATACTTTAAATTGTGAAAAGAGAGAGGTTGCATGTAAGATTAGTTCAGTAATGGTTAAGGAATGTATTAAAGAATAGAATTGGGAAGGGTAAATTTTTATTTTGAAATTTGGACATTGTTTTGAACATGTGATAGTTATATGTAATTATAGAAAAGGGAGAATTTGGAATTGAATATTTTATCCCTTATGTTGAAATATGTCAGTGTTTTCAGTATTTTCATAAATGATATACTTATAGTTTTGTTGAATTGAAAGAATTTGTTGCAGACGATTTCAATCTCGGTTACAATTAGTGAGTCAAGAGAGAACGGTTGTGGGGATTACTACACTATGAAATGTACGATTTAGTTCTATTACCAATTATGCAGCTTATACTTATATGAGGGTAGAAAAGAAGAAATGAAATTTTATTATCGATTGTGGATATATTGAAGAAATGAATGTGAAAAGAAAGTGAAAACTCACCGTGGAAGCACATGAGACTTAACTTCGGGACAAAGTTTTAATAAGAGGGGGTGTATGTAATGCCTGCCTCGATACCTTAACTATTTAGAATAATGAGGTACTAGTTTTGAAATGAACCAGCTAAGTAAAACACGGACCATTTGAATTTACTTTGAAAATGCTTGAACAACAGTTATAGAAACTATTACTTTACTTAATAAATGAATGCTCGACTGATTGAGATAGAATGACTGAATGTTGGATATGCTCAACTGATTGAGATAGAATGACTAAATGTTATACATGCTCAACTAATTGAGATTGAATAACTTAATGTTAGATATGCTCGACTCATTGAGATAGAATGACTGAATGCTAGATATACTCAACTGATTGAGATAGAATGACTGAACGTTAGAAATGCTCGACCGATTGAGACGGGATGATTAAATGTTACATATGCTCGACTGATTGAGATAGAATGACTGAATGTTAGATATGATCGACTGATTGAGATAGAATGACTAAATATTAGATATGCTCGACAGATTGAGATAGAATGACTGAATGTTACATATGCTCGACTGATTGAGATAGAATGATGAATGATAGATATGATTTACTGATTGAAAGAAAAGGATGAATGAAATATATGCTCGATTGACTGAGATATTATGATGGATGATGAAATATTTCATAGTCCAGTGCTACTAATGTGCGCTTGAGTGTGTGTGTGTGCAGTGGCAGGTAAGATGATTTGCCGACTAACCCACAATGGAATTATAAGGGTCGTAAGAACGGAAAGAACACATAGGGGTACGACGATTGATTGTCGACCCTAGATTAGCAATCCACGCATGGGTGAAGCCGTTTCAAATCACCAAGGGAAGCGTACGACGTACGGGCAAGGCCATAATGATTTGGTTGCGTACGATGAGTTGAGGGGCGCACAATAAGGAGAGCCTTATCCCTCAACATCCCTTAGTCTCCAAGGAGCGAAGTTGAGAGATCGCGGTAACGATTCCCGGTCACTACATAGTACTCCCCATAAGAAGGAAGAAATGAAATTGTCAAAAGGGCCCGCTGAAGAGGTACCTAAACAAGATCGAGAAGAAGAAAATTAATCAATGGTATAAATGAAAATTTCACATAAGATTTAAGAAATACTTTATTTCATTTTGTTCTATTTTTTTTTTGAATAATTCTATTCAAGATTTTATTTTTAATTGATTTCATTAATTTGAATTATTCATTTTAATTGATTTTATTAACTTGAAAAAGAATTGAAGAGATTGATTTTATTCAATATTAAATTTGATTAATTATGCTGATTGAAAAAGATTAATAACAAGAGAATTATTTTTATTCAAAGATTTTAATTTTATGGATTTTATTATTTTAAATCATTCCATTAAAGATTCTATTTAATTGACTTCATTATTTTGAGAAAGAATTGAAATAGGTCATTAATAAAAGAATTGTTTTTCTTTTATGATTATTCAAGATTTTACTTTGATTAATTTTATTATTCATTTAAATTATTTTATAAAGAGGAAATTTAAAATAGATTATACTTTTAGTAAAAGGAATCATCTTTTAATTCAATTTTAATATTAGGAAAATAAAGAAAAGTAGAAAGCAATAAGTCTAACTAAAATATTGTTAAGTAAACTAAATAAGAACCAAAAGAGAAGTAGAACTCTTCTACACCTAACTCCCACTGATCTAGGGATTTAAGTGCACATTAAAGACATTAAGAAGACACATGTATTTGAGAATATTGGAAATTAAAATATTAAATTAAATTAAATATGTGCATGGATAGACACATGGCACACAGGATTTTTCTATATAATGAGGGAGGAGAAGGAGAGAAAGACATCTTTTTCTCCCTAATGCTGAATGGTCATCATAATCTCGGATTATGTTATGATCCTTGGAGTTGGGATTAGCCGGAACAGGGATTGGGAGATCCTTTCGGGAGGCTAGCTTGTGTGTTCTTACAACCCCATTAGCTTGGGGGTTCGGGGTGAAGGATAGTAACCCTGATACGGTAGGGAGGTGAACCGAGGGGTCATTCAGTACTTCGTCGGAAAATTGGATTGGATCGTGAGGAAACCAGTTCGAGGACTCCATCTATTCGCTGGACCAACCGTCGGAAACAGGTTTGAAGTATTTAGTTTATTTATTTTGCTAACTCTTGTGGTGGAATGAATAAATCTGGGTATATAGTTTTTATTTATTGATATTTATGTACTACAATAGATAGAACTAGATCTGTGGCCTCTATATCTTCTTCTGAAAAATCATACTAGAAGTTCTGAAATTAATTATACTTATATTTTTCAAATTCCGTGGAAGTCTTTTGGGGAAGCCAAAATGGGGGACCCTACATAACCCTTCCACTTTGGAAGAGGCCATGAGAAAAGCCAATTTCTATTTTGATCAAAACAGAAAAAGAGAAGGAACAAGTGGCTGGAAGAGCAGTAAGACTAATCAGTTTGAGTATAAAAAGAAGAATTTTAATCATAATTCTGGAAGTTTTACGAAAGTTTTAATAACAGAAATTTTCCTAGTCATAATAATTACAGGAATAATGCATCTCAGAACTTTACTGCTGCAAGAAACATACCTAACAATAATAATCACAGCAGTAACAATTATAATAACAACAGGTATGCTGAACAGAAAAGAACCTATGAAGTGCTATGACTGTGGCGGACCACATAAGAGAGCAGACTGCCCACGCAACAAGAGGACATCCAACAATATTCACACTATGCAAGCAAAACCTACAGTTGGAGATATCGCAAGAGAAATGCCCAAGATAAATGCAGTGCTGGAAAATCGTCAAGCTGACCATCAAACATCCATGGTCGAAATTGACGGTATGATACAAAATGAGTCTATTTCTATTCTATTAGATCCAGGTTCAAATCTGAGTTATATTTCACCTACTTTAGTAAACCGTTGCAAGTTAAAAGTAGAGAAATTTGATAATGCATGGTTATTTCAGCTTGCAACATGTACAAAAAGAAAAGTTACACACTTTGTCAAGGATTGTGAAGTATTTATAAGTCAGTTGAAAACGCAAATTAATCTGAATGTTTTACCCTTAGGGTCATATGACTTGTTGATTGGTATGGACTGGCTTGAACAGCATAGAGTTTTACTAAATTGTTATAAAAAATCTTTCACCTGTTTAAATAATGAAGGTAACAATGAAACAGTAAAAGGAATTCATAGGAAGATTTCAGTAAGACAGATTTTCGCTCTAAAAGTAAAGAGAGCTACCAAAAAAGGCTATAAAATGTTTTTTGTTAATGTTATTAATGACAAGTACTCATCTAAAAAAGACAAGTTAAAACTAGAGGATATTCCCATCCTTAGGGACTTTTCTAACATATTTTCGGAAGAAATTCCAGGATTACCTCCAAAAAGGGAACTTGATTTCACCATTGAGTTAGTACCCGGTGCGGTACCAAACTTGAAGACTCCCTATAGGATGAATATTCTAGAGTTAAATGAGTTAAAATCTCAGCTGAAAGAATTAATAGATAAAAACTACATAAGGCCTAGTGTGTCTCCTTGGGGAGCACCAGTCATTTTTGTCAAAAAGAATGATGGTACCATGCGATTGTGCATTGATTACCGCCAGCTTAATAAAATGACAATTAAGAACCGATATCCCTTACCCCGCATAGATGATCTATTTGATCAAGTATATGGATCAAAGATATTCACTAAAATTGGTTTAAGGTCGGGGTATCATCAGGTCAGAATAAAAGACGAGGACATATTCAAAACTGCATTCAAAACGTGTTATGGACACTACGAGTTCGCAGTTATGCCTTTTGGGATAACCAACGCACCGGCAGTGTTCATGTGTTTAATGAACAGCGTTCTGCATAAATATTTGGATAAGTTTGTAGTGGTATTCATTGATGATATTCTGGTTTACTCAAAAACTAAAAAAGAGCATGACGAACTTTTAAAAATAATTTTGCAAGTACTAAAAGAACATCAGCTTTATGCTAAGTTTAGTAAATGTGACTTTTAGAAAGATAAAATACAGTATTTAGGTCATATAATTTCTAAAGATGGAATTTCTGTTGACCCTGATAAGATAAAAGAAATTCTCTAGAATTGTTAATCCCATCACTTCTTTGCAGAAGAAAGGGAAGAAATTCGTATGGGATCAAAAGTGTCAAGAAAGGTTTAATAAGTTAAAAGAATTATTAACTATTGCACACATCTTAAAAATTACATATCCCAATAAGGATTTCATCATATGCACTGATGCATGCAATGATGGAGTTGGAGGGGTCTTAAGTCAGCAAGGTCATGCCATTGCTTTTGAGTCAAGAAAATTAAAAATTCATGAAAAGAATTATGCGACTCATGATCTTGAGTTGTAAACCATGATACATGCACTGAAAATGTGGCGCCATCACTTGATTGGAAGAAAAATTATTTTAATGATAGATAATAAAGTCCTAAAGTATTTATTGGATCAAACGAATCTTAACGCAAGGCAAGCTAGATGGCTAGCTTTCCTTAGTGAGTATGATTTCGATATTCAACACATCAAAGGAAAGGAAAACAAAGTTGTTGATGCCTTGAGTAGAAATGCCAAATTAAACTTTGCGGCAGCAATCAGCGTGTTTAAGACAAATCTAGAAAATCATATCGAAGAAGGAATTAAGCAAGACGAAAATTACCAAAAATTACATGCTAAAGTGACTGAAAATTCATCTGAAAATTTAATAACAAATTACAATATTAATGGAAAAGGCTTCTTAAATTATAAAAATAGAATTTATGTGCCTAATATGTCGAAAGTTAAGTTGTTGATTTTGGATGAAATTCATAAAATTTATTATTCAGGACATCCTGGTTATCAGACAATGATAACTATGTTAAGAAAATATTATTTTTGGCCCAACATGAAGAATGAAGTAGCTGAATACATAGCTAGATGTTTTGAATACCAGACTATTAAGGCTAAACATCAGCATCCAGCTGGACTATTGCAGCCCTTACCAATTCCAGAATGGAAATGAGAAATTATAAGTATTGGCTTTATTACAGGTTTGCCTAAAAATCAGAAACAGAATGATTCCATAATGGTGGTGGTGGACAAGTCAAGTAAGGCGGCTCATTTTATTCCTGTTAAAACAACTTTTAAAGCTTCTAACATTACAGATGTATTCATGAAGCAAATTTTTCCCTTGCATAGAATTCCAAAGGTAATTATTTTTGACCGGGACTCTAAGTTCACCGGAAATTTTTAGACAGCATTGTTTAAAGGATTAAATACTAAACTAAATTTCAGCACTTCTTTCCACCCACAAACTAATGGTCAAACAGAAAGGGTAAATCAGATTTTAGAAAACATGTTAAGATTGTATGTTAAAGATCAGCCATCTAAGTGGGAAGATTACTTACATTTAGCAGAATTTGCATACAATAATTATTATCAAGCATCTGCTAAGTTAAGTCCATTTGAGATTTTGTATGGAAGAAAATGTTGCACTCCTATTTTTTGGGATAATCCTGTAGACAGATTAATGTTAGGACCAGATTTATTGAAAGGGATGGAGCTAACCGTGAAACAGGTTCAAGGTAACTTAAAGGTTGCCCAACATCGGCAGAAAAGATATGTAGATTTGAAACACACTGAAAGAGAATTTCAGGTAGGAGACCATGTTATTATAAAGGTAAAACCCAAGAAAAGTTCCTTCAAGCTTGGAAGTTGTGCTAAACTAGCACCAAGGTATTGTGGACCATTCGAAATCCTATCAAGGATTGGAGCTGTTGCATATCAATTGGAATTTCCATATAATTTAAAAATCCACAATGTTTTTCACGTTTCTGTTTTAAAGAAGTATGTGCACGTTCCTACTCATGTGCTAAATTGGAATGACATACAGGTGGAACCAAACTATATTCTCAACCGGAGGGAAATTATGCTTTGGAATCGCATCATAGGGCGGGTAAAGGTGCAATGGAAGCACCTTAGCCCTAATGAGCTACTTGGGAACTGGAAAGTAAAATGGGGGCAGCATATCCAATTATGTTCCATGAGGAACCTGATGAAGAATACGCAACATCAAGGATGATGTTGAGCTTAATTGGGGGTGTTTGTAACATACCATTTTCGTTGAAGAACATTTTATGTTGGAAAAACATTATGTTAACTTTTATTGTAAAGTTTTATGTTGGACAAGTGTCCAAGGATGATTGTAATTTGCACAATATTTTATTATTTAATAAATAAAATAGGAGACAAACACCTAAGAGGACTGTTGAAAGAGTGGTTACTGACCCACTAGGTGGAATGGAATCTGGGGTAGAAGTCAATGGACAAGTGGCAGCATCATGATGCAACTAACTAGCTGTTGGTATGGGACAACTCCCTTGAAATGTGGTCATAGTGCCCTGAAAGATGGGACTGGAGCTTGAGGCTCATTTATTCCAAACTAACCACTAAAGACCTAGGTAGTCTATATAATAGCCATCAAATTATGAACTGAGGTTCATCACTTTTCCTGACGAGGAAATTTACCTTGGGGTTTTGTTGTGTTTGCACCTAAGAGATTTGATGAGGGGATATGCTAAGTTGTTGATCATGTTGTGAGTCTACAAAACTCTTTTGAGTTTCAGGAGTTTGATGCTGAGTGTTGAAGGCATGTTTTGAATTTAGGAGTTTGATGCTGAGTGCTGATGGCATATTGAGTGCCTTGCTTCTACACAGATTCCATCTGCTTAGTGGTTCAATAATCAGGCTCGGGGGTTCACAAGAAGCTGGCAGTTGGCTGCTTCTTCTGGAATAGGTTGGGAGGAACAGGCCTCCTTGAGTGTTTGTCGGCCCTATATTCATCTATAGGTTCCATTATCTTTTCTATCTTCAACATTTTAAAGTTTCTAACTGAATTAAAATTATTGTTTTATTTTGTAAGTTTGTTTAACAGATGCAAACATTTCAGTTTCTGAGTAAGTTAACATTCTGTATAGAAATGATTTTGATTGAGTAAAATAGTTCTCTGCATTTTTCCCAATGCAAGTGGATCTGCATCGTACTCTAGTAAAGAGATAAATTAAGTCAGATAGATAAATGATAGGCAAATAGCCATGTGATTGAGAAGTTAAAAATGTGATATTAAGTTTCTGCTTACTGTTAATTTCCTATGTATACATGTATCAGTGTTTTCCTTATCATTTTCTATACAGATAATTGTATTTCAGAATCCACAGTAATGTTTTCTTCATTCTATAAATATATGTGGTCTCGAACAAAGAATTTCCCTTTCTAAAAGTATAAAAATTATCTTTCTATGTTATAGTATTTGAAATATATATATGTTTATATCATAACAGTTAAAGATTCAAATCTGAACATATAGCATATTATTATTTTCCCCTTTGAAAACAGTGCACAGTTAATAAGAACCAATTTCTTCATGCACAAAATTATCTATTACTATTCTATTTATTATTTCATTATAGCAAACAATATTCTTGTCATACAATAGAGTCTTACATATCAAACATAGGGTTTTATACATTACATTCTAGACAAAATCGAGTTATGTCTTCAAACATCACAAACAGTTAGAAAATCTAGCTTTACAGTATCATTCCAAAGTAGGAAACGAAGCAATTACCAATTCAATGTATAACTATAAACCATGTTATCAACTCTCGGCACACGGCCAACATTTCAACAGTTTTTAAACATAATGTCAAACCATGTGTTTATTTCCATAAAACCAAACATATAAATGGTATTTGTTTCTATAGATCGAGCTAGTCAAAAATCTCAGTATCATCTCAAGTTTTCGGTTATTACATTGACAGTAGAACAACTCAAAATAGAAGTAACAAAGACAAGTTTGATGCCGATATCTTAAACGAGGAATCATACATTTTAAACACAGAGTCAAGCCCTGACTTTCAAAGTTCATTTAGAACAAAACGCAATGCTTATAAAATCGACAAACTACACGCCGTCCAAAGCCCTTTCCATAGATTTCAAACATCTACCATTGTTCATTAAAACATATGATTTTTACATTATCCAAGTCTGGGAATAAGAACAATTCCCCACAACTGTTATAAATAAAAAATGATAGGGTTTGTGCATTGCAAATAAAAAATCAACAGGGTTCGTGCCCTTTGGGTCGAGGTACTATCCTCCCCAAGCTAATACAGTTTTTTTTACAAACCCTAAATAGATGAAATACTACTTATCAAAGATAAACACGAAGATTGCAGAATGCACATTTGAAGGCCATCACTTCCATCTAACCAGAGTTACAAGGCAACATCTGAGGCTTACCGGATGAGTAGTAGTATCCAACTATCAACACTCGGACTGGAGAAGACACTAATCATATTGGAGATGTGGTTAAAAACAATCTTCTTTAAAAAGAATGATTTCAGCATCGATCACACAACTATTACTGTATTAACGTTCGAGTATGGAAGCTACAAGAAAGTTTTTGAAGCACATTACCCTTTTATTGTTAGCGTAGAGCAGAAATGCTAAACAAGTGTAACTGTAATCCAATACTCCATAGTCGATGGTCGAATTCAAAGAATGAAGGAAACAACTCTGAGTTCATTACCATTGAACAGTTATGAAGTGCCGAGACCTGTATCAACCCTTGCGAGGACTTGACCTCTCATTTCGAACCTTAAAAACAACGTTGCAACTGTAAGCTTCACAGGAACCCTGTTCTAAAAAGCAAAACTCTCAACAGGTCTGAGTTTCAAATCACCACCAAGAACCAAACTCCAAGCTACCAACCATGGCAAGATATCACTATAAGAGACTCGGCCTTTAAAACCTACTATAGGTCACGCTTTCAAAACACAGGCATTATGCCTCTACAATGCAAAAACGAAACCCTAAAGATCCTAAGCCTGTCGGCCGAAACACAGAGCCACTACCACCGAATGCCAAAGAAACAGTAGACATTAAACACAATAAATGCAGTGGAGGTAGGGTTTATCCCCATACATCGAAACTCTACTAGATCAACGGTGGAGATCACCGGGGCAGCTTCACGAACACCAAGCAAACCAACCTTATTAATTGAACCATCATTACTACTGCCACGAAGGATACAGCTCGGCTAACCATGGAACCATTGTTACTTACAACTCATCACAGAGCTTGTAAACACCACAATGCTATCACGTGATCAAGCTCACTACACCATCCACGGTGGAACTCCACTGTCTCGGCATATGGGAGCATTCAATGCATAGGCAGCGTTAATATCTGCAAACCTGTGACATTAGTAACGTTCACATCATAATTTTAATTATAAATGAACATGTTATATGGTAAGTCATGGTACATGACTTGAAGCAATATCGTATGGCATGGTAAGGTTTAGTGCACATAGATTTGTTGCTAGGTTTTTCAATAGTATCACATAGGGTCACGTTAAATGCACACAACACATATCACATATTTTTATATATAATAGTTTGTTTAATACACATTGCAATATATTATATGAATAATCTAATCAATTGCACACACATACATTTTATTGTATAGTGTATTGAATTTAACACTCAATAAATTGTATTATCACATGGAACTATAATAAATTCATAGCATTTAGTTCCCAGCCAAAATATTAAATCAATTGTGCATAGAATTTCTAAGTTTTTCCATTGAGATAAGAAATTCCAGTACAACATGAAATAAAACTAAAAATTTCATATATTTCTGAGTATAGAACTGAGTCTTGATCGATACAGACATTCTTTAGAATCAAATACAAACTTATAGTTTACATTTAAATAAGACACATTATTTGCATCAGCAATCACATCGAGATATCGTTATCTTGAATGTCTAGTCTTTAACCAAAGTTTCTCACCCGGTAGAGTGTTCAAATGTCTTATCTCTCAAAACACTTTTACAAAGGAGATTACTGAAAAATTGTTCGGTCACTTGTCGCAAACATAAATCCTTACCTGTAAACTGCCACAATTACGAATTCACATGCTTTAGCACGAATGCTAAGTAAGCCTCGGAGCATCCGTAGGACCCCTTCATCATCAATAAAAGCACATTAGTCAAAATAGTTAAATCATCAATCAACAGCAAGAATAGAAGTTTTGTAATAGCACAGCTGAGTATGAATAACATCAAGACATAAATTTAAATCATCTAGTCGCGAACCTTATACTATAAATCAGCATGGCATTTAGTACAGTAAGACAATATTTTATGCATCATTATATTCCGCACAGTTTGAATAGGCATTAATTGCTATGTCAAAAAATTTTAAATTTTTGCGATTTTTTTGGGATGCTACAGAGCAGCCACTCGGGTTTGAGACACATGACCGAGAGTCACATGTGTGCAAACTCAAGAAAGGCCTGTACAGTTTGAAACAGGCACCTAGGACCTGGAGTGGTAGGATAGATGGCTTCCTATCCAGTTTGGGCTTTACCAAGAGTAAAACGGATTCCAACCTTTACTACAAGGTTGAGGAAGGCAATCCAGTGATACGACTGTTGTATGTGGATGACCTATCTGTAACACGTGAGGATAGATTGATTGCCAACACGAAGAGGAAGCTTGCTGCCGAGTTCGAGATGAAGGACTTGGGTATGATGCACTACTTTCTTGGTATGGAGGTGTGGCAGAGTGCAGATGGAATCTTCCTTGGACAAGGGAAGTAAGCAGTAGAGATCCTAAAGAGGTTCGGGATGACAGACTGCAAGGCCATGGCCACACCTATGACATTGAACCTGAAGCTTTTGTGTGATGCTTCATCTGAGCCAGTTGATGCTACGATGTATTGTCAGATAATTGGGTCCTTATTGTACCTAATGAATACGAGACCAGATATCTGCTTTGCGGTGAACACCTTGAGCCAGTACTTGACAAATCCGAGACATGCTCACCTGATAGATGCAAAGCACATTCTGAGGTACCTGAAGGGTACAGTTGACTATGGGCACAAGTATGATGCGAATCAAAATTTTAACCTGGAGGGTCATGTTGATTCGGATTGGGTAGGTAGTGCCATTGATCGGAATTGCACTTCGTGGTACTGCTTCAGTATGGGATCCGGTATGATCTCTTGGTTTAGCAGGAAGTAGTCCTGCATGGCACTGAGTATAGTCGAAGTAGAATATGTCGCAGCTTGTTCGGCTAGTTGTGAGGCAGTATGGCTTCAGAAGCTATTGTCTGAGCTATTTGATCTCCCGTTGGAGGCTACTGGTATCTTTTGTGACAACCAGAGTTGTGTGAAGCTATCTAAGAACCCGGTGTTCCATGATAGGTCGAAGCACATTGAGATCAAATATCACTATATCATGGATATGGTGCAGAGAGAAGCAGTGAAGCTCCTATATGTTGCGATAGATGAGCAGGTTGCGGATGTGTTGATGAAACCACTAGCCAGAGTGAAGTTCAAGTACTTCAGAGAGAGGCTTGGTGTTCTTCAGATTGACGACAATTCAAGGAAGAAGTGATGGACACATTTGCAGGGGCCATTCCAGGCATGGTGAGAGGAGGATCCTTCCCATGGCTGTGGATGTAAGCACTGGATGATGAGTATCAGGATGATGCTCCAGTTACTGCTCTATTGTAACATCTCCCGCGGTTTGCCAGTTAGTATTTTGGTGAAAGTTAAAAAAAAATTCTTCCCTTAAAGATCTTCACAATAAAACATTATAAGAAAAATCCGACATGTAATTAATCCTTGTGCATACACTTGACATTCTTATAAAAGTCAATTTGCTCATGTTATTAAGTATTACCATTTGCAGCTCCTTGGGTCTCCCTTCAACCATACATTTAATCTCATGACATCAAGGAATTCCCATAACAAATACATATCAACCACAATAACACACATACACATAAACAGAGAACAATTTCAGGTGGTTCACCCCTATTGGGCTACGTCCACAAAGGAAGGTCATTTCTTTTATTACTCAACAAGAAGAGGGGGGTTTACATCTGCAACCCATTGTTGCGTTCTTCAACTTCCAACATTTATAAACATAGCCAAGCCTTTCAGTATATAAATGATTTATGACCCTATCGACGTTTTCCACAATTGGGCGTTACTCTTTGTACTGCCGATATGTAACATACTTACATACTTCCACATGATGATAACAATCAAAAGTACTCAATCAGTGGCATGGGTATTGGTTAACACCATTTCGACAGAGATCAACTCTGTATCAATCGCTGGCATGTGCACTTGTTAGCACAAAATATGAAAATAGAGCATACTAGCGACATATGTCAAACTTACAACAATAAGTGTTAATATATATCCATGCTAAACTCATATTCATAATTCAAATTTACATAATTTAAATTCTTTTATTATAAAAATATATGATGACCATACCCCTTCCTTCTCAAGGAATGCCTTCTTGACATTTATTTAATCCTATAATTCAAGACGTATAACATGGTCCATATAACTACAAGCATATAAAGTTTTCTTCATTTATTCTAAGAATGTAAGCTTATCTTTTATTTATTGTTTCTAAATATAAATATCAAGCTTGTAAACCACCATACATCACACATTGGGAATATAAAGATGAGAATCTATTAGTAAAAAAAATCCAACCTCCGTCTAAACGTATGTGGCCATTTTAGTACACCAAAACCCCATTATATGTTAACTTATTCTTTTAAATAAATAGCATCCTCCAAATGAACTTAACGTAAATATTCATTTATTTTACTGTAATTCGAAAAGTAATCTTTCGCCGTAACTCAATCTATATATATATATTTACTACACCAAAACCCCATTATATGTTAACTTATTCTTTTAAATAAATAGCATCCTCCAAATGAACTTAACGTAAATATTCATTTATTTTACTGTAATTCGAAAAGTAATCTTTCGCCGTAACTCAATCTATATATATATATTTACTACCAAAACCCCATTATATGTTAACTTATTCTTTTAAATAAATAGCATCCTCCAAATGAACTTAACGTAAATATTCATTTATTTTACTGTAATTCGAAAAGTAATCTTTCGCCGTAACTCAATCTATATATATATATTTACTACCAAAACCCCATTATATGTTAACTTATTCTTTTAAATAAATAGCATCCTCCAAATGAACTTAACGTAAATATTCATTTATTTTACTGTAATTCGAAAAGTAATCTTTCGCCGTAACTCAATCTATATATATATATTTACTACCAAATACCTATTTTGGATGAGAGAGGTTTATTTTATGTTTAAAGCGTGGGAACTACTAGTTAAGACGTTTTAAGCTCCGCAATCAACGCTAAGGAATAAAGAGGACTGAAGATCATCTTTTATTGTTATTTTATTTTTATTTTTACATCGAAACCATGGTTAAGGAAGCATCACTCAGTCCAGTAATTAATACGCAGAGTTTGCTTAAGTTCGGAGTCTGATAATTAAAAGATGTAGAAAATAAGTTCATAAGGGATATTATCATTTAATTTTGAAAGGGCGATGGAAGACAGGCATCACCAAAACTCATAAATATTCAAATACCCAGCAGATGGTGGATTTTTGACTCTAAATGGTAAATCCAGCAAAATATAAACTGGAACAAAAGTAGGGCGTTCGATGATGGCATCAATACGTGTTAAAATAAAACAAAATAGAGATCATCATGTAACTCTTTATCTAGCAAAACCCCAAGGATTTAGATCGATGGTTTATTTCCAGCATGCAGAACTAAAATAGAACAGAAATAATATTTTCAGTATAGAGAAATAAGATCTCTATCCTATAGGTCTGTGCGTTTTCCCCAGCAATCTAGTTCTACAAATTCTTAGTATATAATCATAAATTTAACCAGACAAAACACCATTCAGCATTCAGTAAAACGTTCACGGAAATCGGGCACCCAAGGCCGTCCTCTCCCTTTCCTAGATTTCAAAAACCAATTCAGAAAGCAGGGTCACGGATCGATCTATCACATCGAAAAATGCAGATCTACACAGACTCATCATATGAATATTGAAGATCCACCCTAAGAACATTCAAATCTATCGTTAGAAACTATGCATGTCTCAATACAAGCTTAATGCGGAACTACCATGCTCGAGATGAAGAATAAGAAAATCGCAGGGATCTACCCTCTTCATTTGGCGTAGAGACTCTAAGTTCAACAAGGATCTAAACTATTCAGATCTACTATACGGACAACACTGAGATCTAGTTGGGGCTATTTGTTGACTCTGTTCATATGACAAGAAAGGGAGAAAAACAGAAATAACTAAGACGAAAAACAACAATGCTTTGCTCACATCGAGAGCTCGAAAGGTTGGGCCCTTATTCTGGCCACACAGAAATACTTAAACTAGAAGGTCATACTCTACTCATCAAGGTAACGGGTTTGGAGGGACACTTACTCTCTCAATACAGATATCCATGCAAGGTAAAAACAACAATACTTAAACTGAAAATAATGATACCCTACTCACCCGAGAGCGGATTCAGTTGAGTACTTACAACAGAGACATGGTGTTCATGCGGGCAACTTCTTCCATTGTAACGTTGAATGCTAAACCCACATTTTATTCCCACATATCTCCAGGAAGGTTCGCTCCTTCTCCTCGCAGCAAGCGGCTTCCTTCTTACAGATTTGTTGTCGTAACATAACCCGCTTAAAGAAACCCAAAGCGATTTCCATGAAACCAGTGCAAGGACTCGATACCCTTCACCCTTTTTTCTTGAAAGAACCGAAAACCGCCCTTTTATAGGTAACACTCCACCGAGCTGCTTTCCTCCTATGCAGAGATGGTAGCATCCGCCCATAGATCACGGTCTCCAATCGTCCCTCCCCCTAAACGCGACTGCCGACCTCTCCTAAAATCATCAACCAACAACGTGCTGGAAACAACTTTCCGCCAAATGGCGATTCACGCGTGAGACATATAGCAGTGCTCAACAAGCGGAACGGGTGTCCGAGGAAGGATTCATAGTGTAGAAGACTAATGGCAAAATTAAAGCGCGCCACTAGGGAGACAAACTCCTTAAAATTCTCATTGAGATCCCTATCCCAATGACTAAACCGTTTGTTAAACACAACATGATCCTTGGAACTTGGCCTTCATTTAAGAAATAAATACCTAGACCCTCAATTTCTTTTATGAAATACTATTCATAATCACTTGTTAACCCAATCGATTTAGTAAGGCTTCCGTTTATGTGTATAACATATATGTATGATTTTTCTCTAAATTATCCCAATTACATGTAACTACTTAATATGCCACACATAAAAACCTAAGCCTCCTTAACTACCACAAATCCTTTATTATTTATATAAATAAATTCTATTAGATAGAGAGACCTCTTTCCTTTCCACAAAGTGTGGTGTGTAGATTCATATGTGTATACTTCGAGCTACCGATAATTTATAATCAAATGATTTATGAACAATTATTTAAAGACATAAATAATTTAATTGAGTATAACATGCACAGGATTAACTTCAATTACAATCTCCTTGCATAATTTCTATATATATATATATATATAAAAGAACCATATTCTCTCCCAAACAATAAAAATATCCATAATAAGTCATAAGAAAATGTCCTTGTCATAATGTCATATAATAGTCTTTTACTATATCAATTTATCCTTTTTAATCACTTTTAATAAAAGTTTTCCCATATAATTGGGTTCCTCTATGACACTAAGTGTCCTTATTAAAAGAGCATTAGTTTTCTTCGAAGGATACAAGAGTATAATAATTATATATATATATAGGCAATAATAGCCTAGTAATATTTTATCAATACTTAGCTGCTTCTTAATATATAATTCATACTAATGCAATAATTTAATAGGTTAAGCTTCTTTTTAAGCTTTATGAATTTTCCCTAACCATATTGTAGTATACCTTTTTGTCTCCTAAGTTATTAACGTCAGATACACCTTAGGAAAGATAAATTACAATCTACTCAAGGACCTATGGTGGGGCCTTGGCCTTGAGCTCCTCACCATGGCCATTTACAAAATATGACATATTTACAAAACAATAAGATGCGAAAAGAGGGGGATATCACATCCTCCTCCCCTTTAAAAATAACACCGTCCTCGGTGTGGATATATTTTAGCGGTTCGTCCTCTCTTCTTGAGTCACCTTTCTGCTTGCTTTATCATTTCTATTTTTACCTTCTTTGGTCTTTCATGAATTTTCTCGCAAGTCACAATCAATCACCCTGCATAATTTTTAAAACCGGAATTCAAAGAAACCGTAAAACTTATCATCAACTTCATGATCAAACTTATATTCATAAATACTGAGTCTTTTATTGTAACATAACATTTGCAGTTTATGGAATATATTTTAATCATTGTTTGTGCTTTTATTATCACAAGCACACATAATTCAAGTGATCCAGGAATGTAGACTATGAACTTAATCACAACAAACCTTTCACTTGATCCAGAAAATTCTTGTCTAACACCCGAGTGCTTACACAACAATCCTTTCGAAATTCTTGCCTAACACTTCAGTACTCACACAGCAATTATTTCACAGATTTCTTGCCTAACACCGCAGTGCTCACGCAGCAATACTTTCTCTCATGCATACTAAGCAGCGTCCTGCCTCCCGCATATGCATTCTCTTACAGTTTTCCTAGGTCTTTACAGCTTGCTGATTCCTTCAAGAATCCTAGCGGCTGTCAACTCCCTGATTTTCTCGGGAGTGTTTTAGTGCCCTTAACGCACTTTTACATAATTCCCCTCAAGCCTTCTCGCTTGAGTCCAAGAATCTATTCCCCTCAATCCTCCTCGCTTGAGTCTAGGAAAATCTCATTCAACTTCATCAATTATTTCGTTATATTACATTTTATAACCATACAATTTCGCTGACCAATTTGGTCTAGTTCTTTATTCAACAATAATTAACAATAATAAAAGCTGCAATGTGGATCTTTCATCCTCACCCCTTTATTGTACCATGCATAATATATTAAGCTTTTGTCCACCGAGTTTTGGCCATCTGCCAAATTCAATTGTTAGTAACACTTTCTATAACAAAATCAAATATTCGTAAATAAGAAAATCATTCATTCTTCATACTACCATATCCATACTTTGATCATCTGAAGTAAATGTTAGGATTACATAATTCCTTGAACACGAAATAATATTCTTCCTATGATGACCCGTGGACATTATGATTTCTTAACCTTGAATGTTACCATTTCAAACACACTTCCTATTTTAGTTATACAACTTCTTTTGTATATACCAACATCACATAGAAATAACCAATTTTCTAAACATACTTGCATACCTTATAATGATAACCCTATTCCTTTGTAAGGGTGACCGCATATCTTCTTATTATAAGATCCTCATATGTCGAGGTACCAGTTTACCTGTATCATCGCATATTAGTATTACACTAAATTTTACATGAATCTATATATCCCATTTTTACCTCTTGACTGTTGTAGTGATGTGTGGGAATATAACATCCCGCTCAACCACAACATTAAATGTGTTAGTCGTAAAAAAAGAAAGAAAGAATGTAATTAAATCATAAAGGCAATCATGCATAACACATATGTCAATCATCACCTTGACTCGTTTCATACAAACTTACACATCAATTACTGTTAAATATTATCTCTGATCTATCATGGAAATGCCATGATATTAAGGTTTTCCTTAACTCCTAATGCGGATATAAAACAGTCATTTATAAAGACATCAGAAAATTAAAGTGTCCTATATTACCATTCCGTGGCGGTTCTAGTTTTCCAATACTTTTATTCATACAACAACACATACTCACCATTAATTACATCTATGCATTAATTATGTGAACAACATGATAAACTAAAATTTTATCTCTTAACCAAAATAATAATTTTGCCACCACATATAATTGTATGTGACAACAAATCATCATATATCATGATCTCATAAAAGTATAGTTTTTATTACTACCACTCACAGTATCCCAACATCCATGAAGATGAGAACATGCATTTCCATCATATATTCTATTAATTATCCAACTTTTCCCTCGCAGTCATAGGGAAAATTTTCAAACTCTCTTAGTTTGCAGTTAACAGAATCTAGACTAGAAAGTCTACATTTCTTGTGGAAGGTTAGTTCGGCTGTATGCATTTTACCAGAATTTATTAGTTATGTCAACGTCATAAAGCTATCATTCAAAGTGGCTTTATATATGAAAGGAACTTGACAGTTCCTAACATAATCAAAACATTAGACTATCTTCTATAGTCAAATATTAACATATATAATTACTTTATAAAAGACTTAACCGATATAGGTTGCTTATTTTATCTATCTGAATCTCATATTCGGAAATCCTAATGAATGGGTCAATAAAATTCGATTAGTCAGAAACAATCAACAAAATGTATCTACCCTATTCTCCCATATGACGCGTTTACTAAAACTGAAAGCTATCCATTCCTAAGAATAAAATTGAAAGTAGAGAAGGTAATAAGTATTTTAAGACGAATTATCAAATCCACAGATTTAGGAGAGTTCCTCAGTTACACACATTCACAACTAGGATGACTTTCAATATACAAGACTCATTCCACAAAACCATAACCGTTATCTTTCTAAAGACTATTTTCTCGTCGTCCAATGAATTTAATCATAAAATAGGAGGATATATTCATCAGTTTAATAATTTCCAATAACAGATCATTCATTTCCATAATGAAACATATACTATCCTTACCTACAACAATGTTGCGCCATTATAATGCTTTCATCAATTGATACATACTTACTTGCAATTCCATGACGACTTGTAAGCTACCTGTTGTCGATCCGTTGAAATGAAATTTTCTATTGCGTCTTGTGTCGCCAGTCCGACTAACTCATATATGTTTTCCCCGACTGAGCCCAAATAAGCCCGAGTGTTTGCAACCTGTGCTCTGATACCATATGTAACATCTCCCGCGGTTTTCCAGTTAGTATTTTGGTGAAAGTTAAAAAAAATTCTTCCCTTAAAGATCTTCACAATAAAACATTATAAGAAAAATCCGACATGTAATTAATCCTTGTGCATACACTTGACATTCTTATAAAAGTCAATTTGCTCATGTTATTAAGTATTACCATTTGCAGCTCCTTGGGTCTCCCTTCAACCATACATTTAATCTCATGACATCAAGGAATTCCCATAACAAATACATATCAACCACAATAACACACATACACATAAACAGAGAACAATTTCAGGTGGTTCACCCCTATTGGGCTACGTCCACAAAGGAAGGTCATTTCTTTTATTACTCAACAAGAAGAGGGGGGTTTACATCTGCAACCCATTGTTGCGTTCTTCAACTTCCAACATTTATAAACATAGCCAAGCCTTTCAGTATATAAATGATTTATGACCCTATCGACGTTTTCCACAATTGGGCGTTACTCTTTGTACTGCCGATATGTAACATACTTACATACTTCCACATGATGATAACAATCAAAAGTACTCAATCAGTGGCATGGGTATTGGTTAACACCATTTCGACAGAGATCAACTCTGTATCAATCGCTGGCATGTGCACTTGTTAGCACAAAATATGAAAATAGAGCATACTAGCGACATATGTCAAACTTACAACAATAAGTGTTAATATATATCCATGCTAAACTCATATTCATAATTCAAATTTACATAATTTAAATTCTTTTATTGTAAAAATATATGATGACCATACCCCTTCCTTCTCAAGGAATGCCTTCTTGACATTTATTTAATCCTATAATTCAAGACGTATAACATGGTCCATATAACTACAAGCATATAAAGTTTTCTTCATTTATTCTAAGAATGTAAGCTTATCTTTTATTTATTGTTTCTAAATATAAATATCAAGCTTGTAAACCACCATACATCACACATTGGGAATATAAAGATGAGAATCTATTAGTAAAAAAATCCAACCTCCGTCTAAACGTATGTGGCCATTTTAGTACACCAAAACCCCATTATATGTTAACTTATTCTTTTAAATAAATAGCATCCTCCAAATGAACTTAACGTAAATATTCATTTATTTTACTGTAATTCGAAAAGTAATCTTTCGCCATAACTCAATCTATATATATATATTTACTACACCAAAACCCCATTATATGTTAACTTATTCTTTTAAATAAATAGCATCCTCCAAATGAACTTAACGTAAATATTCATTTATTTTACTGTAATTCGAAAAGTAATCTTTCGCCGTAACTCAATCTATATATATATATTTACTACCAAAACCCCATTATATGTTAACTTATTCTTTTAAATAAATAGCATCCTCCAAATGAACTTAACGTAAATATTCATTTATTTTACTGTAATTCGAAAAGTAATCTTTCGCCGTAACTCAATCTATATATATATATTTACTACCAAAACCCCATTATATGTTAACTTATTCTTTTAAATAAATAGCATCCTCCAAATGAACTTAACGTAAATATTCATTTATTTTACTGTAATTCGAAAAGTAATCTTTCGCCGTAACTCAATCTATATATATATATTTACTACCAAATACCTATTTTGGATGAGAGAGGTTTATTTTATGTTTAAAGCGTGGGAACTACTAGTTAAGACGTTTTAAGCTCCGCAATCAACGCTAAGGAATAAAGAGGATTGAAGATCATCTTTTATTGTTATTTTATTTTTATTTTTACATCGAAACCATGGTTAAGAAAGCATCACTCAGTCCAGTAATTAATACGCAGAGTTTGCTTAAGTTCGGAGTCTGATAATTAAAAGATGCAGAAAATAAGTTCATAAGGGATATCATCATTTAATTTTGAAAGGGCGATGGAAGACAGGCATCACCAAAACTCATAAATATTCAAATACCCAGCAGATGGTGGATTTTTGACTCTAAATGGTAAATCCAGCAAAATATAAACTGGAACAAAAGTAGGGCGTTCGATGATGGCATCAATACGTGTTAAAATAAAACAAAATAGAGATCATCAGGTAACTCTTTATCTAGCAAAACCCCAAGGATTTAGATCGATGGTTTATTTCCAGCATGCAGAACTAAAATAGAACAGAAATAATATTTTCAGTATAGAGAAATAAGATCTCTATCCTAGAGGTCTGTGCGTTTTCCCCAGCAATCTAGTTCTACAAATTCTTAGTATATAATCATAAATTTAACCAGACAAAACACCATTCAGAATTCAGTAAAACGTTCACGGAAATCGGGCACCCAAGGCCGTCCTCTCCCTTTCCTAGATTTCAAAAACCAATTCAGAAAGCAGGGTCACGGATCGATCTACCACATCGAAAAATGCAGATCTACACAGACTCATCATATGAATATTGAAGATCCACCCGAAGAACATTCAAATCTATCGTTAGAAACTATGCATGTCTCAATACAAGCTTAATGCGGAACTACCATGCTCGAGATGAAGAATAAGAAAATCGCAGGGATCTACCCTCTTCATTTGGCGTAGAGAATCTAAGTTCAACAAGGATCTAAACTATTCAGATCTACTATACGGACAACACTGAGATCTAGTTGGGGCTATTTGTTGACTCTGTTCATACGACAAGAAAGGGATAAAAACAGAAATAACTAAGACGAAAAACAACAATGCTTTGCTCACATCGAGAGCTCGAAAGGTTGGGCCCTTATTCTGGCCACACAAAAATACTTAAACTAGAAGGTCATACTCTACTCATCAAGGTAACGGGTTTGGAGGGACACTTACTCTCTCAATACAGATATCCATGCAAGGTAAAAACAACAATACTTAAACTGAAAATAATGATACCCTACTCACCCGAGAGCGGATTCACTTGAGTACTTACAACAGACACATGGTGTTCATGCGGGCAACTTCTTCCATTGTAACGTTGAATGCTAAACCCACATTTTATTCCCACATATCTCCAGGAAGGTTCGCTCCTTCTCCTCGCAGCAAGCGGCTTCCTTCTTACAGATTTGTTGTCGTAACATAACCCGCTTAAAGAAACCCAAAGCGATTTCCATGAAACCAGTGCAAGGACTCGATACCCTTCACCCTTTTTTCTTGAAAGAACCGAAAACCGCCCTTTTATAGGTAACACTCCACCGAGCTGCTTTCCTCCTATGCAGAGATGGTAGCATCCTCCCATAGATCACGGTCTCCAATCTTCCCTCCCCCTAAACGCGACTGCCGACCTCTCCTAAAATCATCAACCAACAACGTGCTGGAAACAACTTTCCGCCAAATGGCGATTCACGCGTGAGACATATAGCAGTGCTCAACAAGTGGAACGGGTGTCCGAGGAAGGATTCATAGTGTAGAAGACTAATGGCAAAATTAAAGCGCGCCACTAGGGAGACAAACTCCTTAAAATTCTCATTGAGATCCCTATCCCAATGACTAAACCGTTTGTTAAACACAACATGATCCTTGGAACTTGGCCTTCATTTAAGAAATAAATACCTAGACCCTCGATTTCTTTTATGAAATACTATTCATAATCACTTGTTAACCCAATCGATTTAGTAAGGCTTCCGTTTATGTGTATAACATATATGTATGATTTTTCTCTAAATTATCCCAATTACATGTAACTACTTAATATGCCACACATAAAAACCTAAGCCTCCTTAACTACCACAAATCCTTTATTATTTATATAAATAAATTCTATTAGATAGAGAGACCTCTTTCCTTTCCACAAAGTGTGGTGTGTAGATTCATATGTGTATACTTCGAGCTACCGATAATTTATAATCAAATGATTTATGAACAATTATTTAAAGACATAAATAATTTAATTGAGTATAACATGCACAGGATTAACTTCAATTACAATCTCCTTGCATAATTTCTATATATATATATATATATATAAAAGAACCATATTCTCTCCCAAACAATAAAAATATCCATAATAAGTCATAAGAAAATGTCCTTGTCATAATGTCATATAATAGTCTTTTACTATATCAATTTATCCTTTTTAATCACTTTTAATAAAAGTTTTCCCATATAATTGGGTTCCTCTATGACACTAAGTGTCCTTATTAAAAGAGCATTAGTTTTCTTCGAAGGATACAAGAGTATAATAATTATATATATATATAGGCAATAATAGCCTAGTAATATTTTATCAATACTTAGCTGCTTCTTAATATATAATTCATACTAATGCAATAATTTAATAGGTTAAGCTTCTTTTTAAGCTTTATGAATTTTCCCTAACCATATTGTAGTATACCTTTTTGTCTCCTAAGTTATTAACGTCAGATACACCTTAGGAAAGATAAATTACAATCTACTCAAGGACCTATGGTGGGGCCTTGGCCTTGAGCTCCTCACCATGGCCATTTACAAAATATGACATATTTACAAAACAATAAGATGCGAAAAGAGGGGGATATCACATCTATGCATCATGTTGGATGCTAGATATGATCAGTTGGATCATGTATATGTATATGCATCATGTTGGATGCTGTATATGATCAGTTGGATCATGTATATATATATGCATCATGTTGGATCTGTTATAGGTCAAACCTGCACCTCTCTGTCTGTGATCACCTTGAGCTATTGATCACACAAAAGGACAACTTGGATGGAGGAGCATGTTGACCTTAGATGAGACTTTGACTTACTGCACCTCCTTGCATACTGGAAAAACCCTAAAAAATGTCATTTTGAGACATGAATGCTACTCTACTTCAATAGACTAGCACTTATACCCTACTCCAGTGTGCAATAGTAGCGCTCAAGCCTCATGAGCGCTACTCCTCTTCAATAGAGTAGCCTTCAACATTTAAAAAGTGCTGAGCGCTGGTTTAAAAACACTATAGTAGCACCCTGGGCACTACTCCACTGAGAAATAGTAGCGTACACCTCAAAATATGATTAAAAAATAATTAATTTCACGAAGAGGATTAGTTGCAGTTGGTTTCCCAACTTCCCCAACTTCCTCCATAACCATCTCTCGACCTGAACTGCTTCCCTTGTCTTATAAATACAAGGAGGAATGAAGAGGGGGGTTAGACATGAATGATATTGAGAGACTTTTAAAGAGAAGCTTGCATTAGAGGAGGATATGCTAGAAGATATCCAAGCCAGAGAAGAGCAGGAGCCCAGGATCAGGTTGCAGGAGCATCTTACAAAGTCAGGTATACTTTGTATCATCAATTTGCATTTGACAATAAAAGGTTGAAGCATTTTTCTTGTCCCAAAATAAGTGTTCATTAAGTTATGTACTTGTTTCGATATGTTTTGGTTAATATCTGATATTTAAATTGCTTTGTCCATTTCATCATTATATATTATCCAAGATACGCTGAGAAAGGTACTTGTATTGCAGGTTTATTGAACGGGAGGTTGACTTGAGGATTGAGCGCAAGATCGAATAAGAAATAGGATCGAAATTCATTCGAAAGGAATGTTCTCAAGACCTATAACCTATTCCCATTCATAAACATCTCTGTAACATAGTTAGTATGCTTATCTGTCATTCCCTTTCAATTGATAGTATCTGTTTCCTTACTATAGGGTAGTTTTTCCCACCAACAGACTGGCGACTCCGCTAGGGAAAGTTGTTTTTCTACTATAGGAAACCTTTCTTGTTTGTCTTCCCAGAACCATTTTAACTCCTTTAATTTGCTGAGAGACCCTGTAGGTACCCCCTGCTTGCTTCTCTCTGCTTCACTTAGTATTTTTGCATCTTTTCAAAGTTAGTTTTTAATTCTTTAAGACCTGAGCGCTACTCTGTTATACATATAGTAGCGCCCATACGCTACTCTGCTATACATACAGTAGCGCCCATCTCCTCAAGAGCGCTAGTTTCCCTACTACACAGTAGGGTACGTTCCTGTAGCCTTCTGTTGGTTGTTTGGTTGATTTTTCTTCCCTTTGGGGTGGTCTTCTGACTTTGTTTTAGGTCTCCTTGACTGGTACTTGAGGTTTGTAACTTTTCTTTGAGTCTTAGAACCTTTCTTTGAGTCTTTTTGCCATCTTTAGATCGCTTGCTTACTTGTGGAATGTTTGGTCCATTTATAACTCTTTTTGAAGACTAGGCTTTGTTCTTTAGTGAACACTCCTGCTTCTTTGTTGCCCTGACTGTGTGTTGCTGACCTACAAACCTGTATGCTTTGCATTTATTGTTTGTGGCAACACTTGTTTGCTCTTTACCTATCTTATCCTTTGTTTTAGGGTTTGGTCTATTTTGGAGCCTTTGGGGTGTCTTCCGAACTTGTTGAGTTCCAACTTTCCTTGACTTTTTGTCTTTTCCGGTATCAAGTGTGTTTAAAGTGCTTTAGGTTGATTCATTTCTCAGTCCTTGT
This sequence comes from Larix kaempferi, assembly GCA_027924585.1. Taxonomy (NCBI): domain Eukaryota; kingdom Viridiplantae; phylum Streptophyta; class Pinopsida; order Pinales; family Pinaceae; genus Larix; species Larix kaempferi. The sequence continues at coordinate 370,495 of BSBM01001806.1, forward strand.
GTTAGTAGGATGGTTGATTAGCTTGCTTGCCTACCGTTCGCTTGGCATAGTGGTCTTGTTAGGGTTTGATGCTTTGGGTCAGTCCTCTTGTGTTTGATTCCTAGTTTTGAGTATCTTTCTCCTTTGTTTTCTCCCCACGTTGCTTCCGAGTATGAAGGATTTTTATTTTGCAAAAAACCTGTAGGACAAGTCTTTGTTGAGCTAGTGTTTTGACAGTTGTAAGCTTAGGAACCATTTTTAGCCATACTTACACATTGCACATAAGTCTTATTTTCTTTCCATGTTTATAGTTCTTTTTCGTTTATAATAACAGAAAAAGAAAAAATTTGGTAGCTTAGGGTTAGTAAGGATTATATTTTTGTACAAGATAGCATAGGTTATTTTGTTTACAGTTTCAAAAGAAAACAAAAAATAAATTTGATTAGATTTGCTCAGTTTTCAGTTTGGAAAGAACATTAAATGAAAAAATAAAAAGTTTTGTTGTCGAAAGTTATAATTTATGCACTTTGCTTTTCTGTTGCAACCATGCCACACAAACGTGCTACCTTTTGAGTAATAACAGCCCTAAAAATCTTTAATAAAATTAAATAGCAACAATTTTTCTTTTTTAGGGATACACTACACCAACTAGTCTTGGTTGGGATCTAGGGTTTAAATCACCTTAAACCACCCAAGATCACACATTATGCAAAAATCATAGTTCGACTATCACAGGTAAACCCACTTCATTCAAAGCTTACCTGGGATCTATGCGGTAGGTCTTATGAGATCAAATTGTTGGGAATACTCCCCCTACTTTCTGTTTCGAGCATATACCAGGATTGGATCACGTTTGGGGACTCTTTTGAGTTTCGGGCTCAGTTATCCTGCCCACGCCTTCTAATTCAACCAGAGACTGCTCCCCCAGGAGTTTTCGGTGTTGTGGTATCCTTAGTATTTGACCATAGGTTCATACACAGGTGACAGCGGAGGGTATATATGCTGTACCTAGGACAGACGTGGGAGGAAATTCCTTGTAGGTCTTTGGGAGGGCGGTTGGGTGATTCCAGCACTTGCACCCTTAGTCATTGTATTGTGGACCCCGGGTAACTGTTCTTCATCCTTCGTTGATCTATTCTGGGCCCTCATCATCCCAGTCTCTTCTCCGGAAGGCATCTTGTTTGCTTGGTTTGCATACTTAGGGATTTTTAGATGGCATGCTGTTTTCCCCCTAGTCTTAGTGGCCACTAGGTTTTCTAGTTTTATTTTTATATATAATCGTGGAAAACCAAGAACTTCGTAGATCGAGAAGGTTGCAAAACCTTTCGCCCCTTAGAACAGAACCACTACCACTAGCTAGACGACAGCGGGTAGACCCCAGTGTTCCTTTGGAAACCATTCCTAAAATAGAACTTCCTGAGGAACTTTTTACAACGGAAAATCCTGAAATAGAAATTCCTGAGGAATTACCACCTGGAATTGAATTTCCTGAAGAACTACAAACTGCAACAGAAAACCCTAAAATAGAGGTTCCTGAGGAACCACAACCGTGGACCCTAGATCAGTGACATTTTAGTTCAGTTGAGATTGGATATCTCACTTCTGCGGAGTACAATACTCCCTTTAATCCTCCTCTGACTAATCTTAGAAATCCGCTTCTGTTACCTGTTGGTTTCCAGCAGCCCGATTACAGTGCATATAATTTCTCACCTGAACATTTTATGACTAATCCGGGAGGAAAACAAGGAGTTCCATAGACTCCCACCATAGGTATGAACACTAATACTGTAAATCTTCCTCTTATTGCTACACCAAGTTTGGCATAGAAAACCTTTGTGTCCACTCCATCCTTCAATTTTAATACTGGCAAGTTAGGTATGCCGAGTTCAACAACTATGGCATCTACGTCTACACCTACTTTTGGACCTAGCAGTACAGCCAATTTAGTTCCACCTCCTGTGACTCAACCGTCGTATCACATTCCCAGTACTTGGATTTCCACACCTGCGGTAGGGCCAAGTGCTTCTGCAACTGTGCCTGTCATGAGTACCATGACTGCACCATCTACGTCAGCTACTACTGGTTTTAATACCTTTGCAGGTCCCAACATGAATCAAGGTAATATACCTGCAGGAAACATCCCTTTTTCCTTATTTTCAGGAGGAGGGGGGTAACATTTTTAACCAGCAATATGGTGGGGCTAAGACCCAGCTACAGTGGACGAACCCACAGAGCACTAACCGACTTTCATATGGGTGGGGGAATTTCAATAATACTTTCGTGCAACAACAGATGGCAGGGGGCAACCCCTACCAACAAGCGACTAGGGGAAACCCCTACCAGCAAATGGCAGGGAGCAACCACTATCAGCAGATGGTAGGGGGAAACCCCTTTCAGCAGATGGCTGAGGGCAACCCCTACCAGCAGATGGCTGGGGGCAACCCCTACCAGCAAATGACTGGGGGCAACCCCTACCAGCAGACGGATGGGGGAAACCCCTACCAGCAGTTCACGGGTCAAACTATGGGTGGTTCCCCCTTCGCGACCCCAGCTTATCAAGTACCGTCTTGCAAGCCTCATTTACCATTTTTGGCAACTTTAAATTTTCCAAATCTTTCGAAGTTGACCAACGATCCAGTGTATCATAACGCTACATGGCCACCAGTTCCTACCAAGTTACCTTCAGACATTCCAAAGTTCGAAGGCAAAACGGGCGAGGACCCTAGTGATCATGTCACTACTTTGCATTTATGGTGCTCCTCGAACTCATTAAATGAAGATTTCATTAGGTTGAGACTGTTCCAAAGGACTTTAACCGGTGGTGCAACCAAATGGCACATTGAGTTACTGCAGCTACATTCTTTGATTTTGGGGATCTCGCGACTGTATTTTTGAATCACTTCTAGCTTCCTGTTCGGTATGATGTTGGAAGAGACCTTTTGTCTACATTTAGGCAAAATAAAGCCACTCATTCATCTAATCACATTCAGGAGTGGCGAAGACGGAAGAGGCTCATTAAAGCCAACATACCTCCAGAATTCCTTCTTGAGTGGTATTTGAAATCACTCCTTCCTTACATTTATAAGGAAGTAGCTACTTCTGGAGTGTCTAACGAGGAAGAAGCCATCCTACAAACCCAGTAGTTAGATCTCGTTTATGCACAATCTGGGTTACTGTATGAGATCATACCTGATGCAACGCGATCGAATACCGATCTGAATAGACCTAAACCTGGACCACATGCTGACGGCATAGTGGGTTCAGTTGACTCTGCATCTTTCAAAGCATTGACCAAACAGGTTCATGCCTTATCTGTCAAACAATCGACTGCAGAAGTTTCTTCCCTCACAACCTCTCTTTCTACTTCTGAATCTGTCAACCAGGTTCAGAACAATCAAAAGGGCCCTCAGCAGCCCAATAAAAAAAAGAAGGGCAATAAAGGAGAGGGGAACCATCAGAAGCCCAAAAAAGAGAATGCCGAAGAGGGTACCAAAGAGAAAAAGAAGGTTAAGTTCCCTTGTAAACTTTGCAAGAAGGACCACCTTACTCACCAATGCCCTTTGCTTGAAGAAGCCCAGAAGCTATTGCAAGAAAAGAAGCCTGTCGTACTGAAAGATCCATTCCCTAAAGGGAAGAGCTCAACTTCTGGCACCTCTAATACTGGGAGCACTACACATGCTTCGGTTGATCAAACTTTTATTAACATGGTTAATTCAGATGCACTCTTACAAACGAGAGCCAGGAATTATACCCTGGACGCACAGAAAAAGGATAAAGAGATTCCAGAATCCTCCACTCCACTCAACATACCTGTGGACCCAATGCCCAAGATCCCGAAAGGTGTCTTGAAATGGGCATCGCACAACCCCAACACTCAGGCCACCTCCAACTACAATGTGGTTGAAGATCTAGCCTGGAACCCTTGTGCCATGTCTACCTTAGAAGTCTTGCAAAGTTGTCCTTTACAACGAAATGCACTTCTGACAGCTATTGGAAGTATGGAATCCTCTAACATGACTGCGCGATTTGATATGGCTGATATCAAATACTGGTTTCCGTACCATGTTTCTCTTCAGATAGAAGTCGTCCATGGCCCCAATGACCATTAGACGAGCTTTCGTAGATGAGGGCGCATCGACGTGCGTAATGTCAATTTCTTGTTGGAAAGCTTTGGGCTCTCTTGAGTTGGCCCTTTCTAACACACTACTTACTGCATTTGATGGCAGGACTTTCCATCCACACAGGGTGTTGCCATCATTTGATGTCACATTGGCCTATAAGACAGTTGCTGTAGAAGTAGAAGTTCTGGATGCTCCGCTTGATTACAACATGTTATTAGGCAGAAGCTGGACATATGCCATGCAAGATATTGCATCGACAGTTTTTCACGTTGTTATGTTCCTTTTTGAAGGTAAGGTCATTACAGTCGATCAGCTTTATTTCACTCAGAGAAACAACCAGACTTCTTCAGAGACCGCAATTGCCTTAGTTGATCAAACCACCTCGGTTAGTGAGAGTTTAGGAGCAAGGCTTTACGGGTCATTAATAGGCACTTTCGACCTTCCCTCCCCTGTTCTTTTTATGCGTTCTGATGTGGGTACTTCTACTGAAACATTCACTTTTGGTTTAAGAACTGATCCATGGATCCTTCCCACTACGTCGGAACCTTCGGTGCCTCTATCCGTTGCAGAAGTAGCCTATATGGAAGCACAACATGCTACAATGGAAAATATCATGACTCCGCCAGTCTCTACTGAGTCAGATATGGACTATGCTCCGGCATGGTCACTGAATTCCACCCACTCGTTCGATTGTTTAGACACAGTTTTGCCGTCTGATGAAGCCATCTTAGAAGTCATGATGGGCCTGGACCAACGATGGGAACATATGCATCACAGGTCCTACTTGCTTCCAGATCTAGATAGGATTGAGAGAGGGGAATTCCTTATGAGACCCAGTGAATTTGTTGATTTTTCATCTTCTCCTTCTACTTTGAGAGCTGTTTATGCGGAAGGAAATATGGCTAATATATCGAGAACAATTCCGATTAACATTTCCACCAAACCCAAGGTCTTGGAAATCATTTTTATTGGCGCAGACTGTTCTCCAGAAGAGATCGCTCTGTATACAAAACTTTTTAAAGAATTCCACAACATTTTTGCCTGGTCATATGAGGAGATGCCAGGCATTGACCCAACCATTATGGAGCATGTCATCACGACATACCCTAATGCAAAACCTGTGAGACAAAAGCTCTGTCCTGTGAACCCTAGAAAAGCGGCCACCATCAAGGCGGAGGTTGAAAAGTTGCTTAAAGCCGGTTTCATCTATCCAATTGACATGACGGAATGGGTTTCAAATCCTGTTCTGGTTGATAAGAAGCAAGGTACCATTAGAGTCTGTACTGACTTCCGGGACTTGAACAAAGCTTGTCTGAAAGATAAATATCTTACACCGTTTATCGATCAAATCATAGATGCTTGTGCGGGACATGAGATGTTCTCTTTCATGGACGGATTTTCAGGATATAATCAAATACAAATCAAACCCGAAGATCAGCATAAAACAGCTTTCATTTTCCCGTGGGGGACCTTCGCTTACCGGAAGATTCCATTTGGCTTGAAGAATACTGGAGCTACCTTCCAGTGTGTGATGAATTTCGCTTTTCATGATATCAAACACATAGTAGAACCTTATTTGGATGACCTTCCGGTGTGATATCGAAAGAGACGAGATCATCTAGCTCATCTTAGACTGGTGTTTGAAAGATGAAGACAATATAAGATTCGTTTGAATCCTAACAAGTGTGTGTTCTGCATCAAATCGGGACGTCTTCTGGGCTTCATTGTCTCTAGTCGTGGCATAATGGTCGACCCACTGAAAGTAGAGGCGATTGTAAATCTACCTCCTCCTCGCACCTTGCAACAACTCCAAAGTCTGCAAGGCATGTCTGATTTCTTACGGCGATTCATCATAAACTATGCTAAGATTACCAAAGGTTTTATGAGACTACTCAAACAAGACTCTTACTTTGTGTGGGACAAGGCTGCTCAAGCATCCTTTGAGGCCTTGAAAAAGGCACTTCTTTTAGCACCCTTGTTCAGCCCACCAGACTACGCAAAAGACTTTTTTTTATATCTGGCAGCATCTCTTAATACAATTGGTATAGTATTAGTTCAAGAGGATGATACGCTCCAAGAGCATGTTTTCTACTATCTTTCTCGCGCATTGATAGCCCCTAAGGTTAAATATTCGCACATTGAGAAGTTAGCACTTGCCGCGATCTATGCAGTACAGAGGCTTTGTCACTATATACTTTTACGAACAACTACTGTGATAGCAGAAGTCAATCCTTTTCAATATGTTCTCACCCGATGAATCATCAGTGGGAAATATAATAAATGGATTGTAATCCTACAGGAGTTCGATTTGGTCTTTCAATCGGCCAAGTCGAAGAAATCACTAGTGTTCACTAAGTTAATCTCAGAGTTTCCGAGTGACTTAAGTATGTTGAGGAAGAATCATCATTCCCAGATGAACATATCTTCTTCATTGCTTCCTCTAACCCATGGTACAGGGATATCTTAGTATATCTCCAGACCTTGAGGTGTCCTACTACTTTTTCTCGAGAAGAGCGACGCAAGCTGAAAAGCCATGCGAAGAACTATCTCATCATCTCAGATACATTGTATCGACGTGGGGTAGATTCTATTTTACGACGTTGCTTAACTCTAGAAGAAGCCGAAGTAGTATTAAATGATGCCCACAGTGGAGCTTGTGGGGGACATCTTTCCGGATTGGCAACAGCTCAGAAGATACTGCGTACCGGATATTTTTTGCCCACAATCTTTAAAGATTGTGTGGAAGCTGTGAAACGCTGTCGTCTGTGTCAATTTTTCACTAAGAAAATGAGGGCACACCTAGCTCCTCTTCATCCTGTGATTACAGCAGGTCCCTTCACAAAATGGGGGGTTGATTACATGACTTGGAATCTAGTTTTGGCTGGAGGGCATCATTACATCATCGTTGCCATTGACTACTTTACCAAGTGGGCAGAGGCAATTCCTACTGTCAAGGCAGATGGAGAAACTACCGCTTATTTCGTGTTTAATCAGATTATTGCACGGTTCAGCATACCTAAAGAGATAGTGACTGATCATGGCAGTCATTTCCAGAATAGCGTGATGACCGAGTTGTATACAATGCTTGGTTTTCGACAAGAACATTCATCTTCATACTATCCACGGGCGAATGGACAAGTCAAAGCAGTGAACAAAACTTTAAAGGTTATACTGCAAAGAACTGTTAATGCCAGTCGTAATAACTGGCACATCATGCTGTACCCGGCTCTTTGGGCTTACCGAGCTAACGTTAAGACTGCTACCGGATTCTCTCCCTTCCAACTTGTGCATGGGATAGAAGCAGTCGTACCAATTGAATGCGAGATTCCTTCGCTAAAACTAGTCGTTCATTTACTACCGGATACTTCAATACTAGAAGAACATTTGTTACACTTAGAAAATCTAGATGAGCAGCACCGCGACGCGCTCACAACAAACGAGGTCCGCAAAAAATGAGTCAAAGGACAGTATGACATGTCCGTCAGACCTAGGGTTTTCCTTGAAGGAGACTTGGTCCTACTTTGGGATCAAGACAAAGAACCCCTAGGACCTGGCAAGTTCAATTCCATGTGGCTCGGGCCTTATATAATTTCTAAAGTACTGAAGAAAGGTGCCTACGAGCTGGTAGATTACGAAGGTAATAAGCTGGCCGAGCCGAGAAATGGGCTCTACCTGAAGAAGTACTACGCTTAGGTTGTCGTGCTTTTTATTGTAACATAGCTGTATATTTTTTGTAGAGCTAGTTTTCATTTATGCTTGTTAGTTAATCTTATGTGTGTTTTCGTTTCGTGTACCAGATGTCGACCGAACACTTCTTAGGATTTGCTGATGGCACCAGTCACCACACCTGTCAGTTGGCTTCAGCAGCTTGGGTCATTTACTCACCCACTGACCAACTTGTCTCTTCGGAGGGGTTTGTTTGGGTCCCACCACGAATAATGTGGTTGAATATAGTGCAGTTATAGAACTTCTCCAAGATGCTCTCAGTCATGGCATTTCACATTTGGAGGTAAGACTTGACTCACAACTAATTGTATTTTAGTTAACGGGTGTCTACTAGATTAGAAATCTTGGATTGCTACGTCAGTTTCTGCGAGTTAGACTATTGGAAAGACAGTTTGATTCTATTATATATGAACATATTCCAAGAAATTTAAATGCATTAGCTGATTCATTGGAAAACTATGTTCTAGATTGGCATTTGTATCATACACTTTCATAAACAGCATTGCACACATAAATTTCAAAACACATACACATGTAAATAGCCAATACTGTATCAAAAAATATATGAGTTTTGGATCACAAGTCTATCAAGTCATGTCATAAAGGTACAAAAATGGGCACACTGGCCTCAAAAATATACATAGAATGTATCCCTCTCTTATGGAGAAGGAGAGGCCTCATCATCATCTACTGCATTCTGATAACATATGACTAGCCTAGCTATCTTTCGCAACACTCTAAGCCATGCTGGGGGCACCCCAACTACATCTTCCTGCATATCAATAGGTATCTGATCGATATGGCATGCAGGAACATCATGAGTCAACCGACTCACGTTTCTCTCTATGGTCAGCAACATAACATCTGCTGCAGCAATATCAGCTGACCTCACGAAGATGGTAGGATGTTCCTCAGGACGGACAGGCCCAATGTCTGCATATGACACTTGTTTAGTACTTCAAAATTCATTCATAAAAATCAAATACTTGAAAATTTTGAAAAAATTAAATAATTCTCAAAATTAAACATACCAATAGCTCCCCAGGCTCCACCTGGAGGAAGCACCAGCTCTGGATCATGGCGAAAATCCAATCCAGCATATTGAAACTGCTCGAAGGCGGGCACTTGCCTCTCCCACCACCCCCAGAAATCATCAGTATGATAACAGTAGTGACTTTCCCCACCACCCTGGCGGAGGAATATGTCACCCCAACGGCCTAGTCTGGGATCACGGGGGTTAACCTAAGGTAGAGGCATCCCCAAGCTAATAGCAGGCATCCTCTCGAAGAAGAAAGTACACAAAATGCTACCATACCCAAAATTCTTCACTTTTCCGGATTTGCAAACCGTCAGTTGAGCTTTCATGCTCGCCAGTAAACTAGTACACCAATCGTATACATGACCTTGTAAGCATTGTACACCAACATGCATAGAGTGCCTAGAAGCTAGTTGTAGTGAGGCACTACCTGCCACTCGGTTAATCATGCTCACAATCACCTTCAAGGGGAGGCCTTCAATGGTAGAAATCAAGATTTGGTTTCCTGATTTATCAACTCCGGCCACACAATATGTATTCAAGTACTCTTGCACCGACCCTATGCCCACATGAGAAGACCCCTTCAAATTTATTACATCTCCCCTCTGTGAGAGACTAGTAATGAAGTAAATGTCATCAACTGTAAGCTCCAAAGTTTTCCCTCGGATGACAAAGGTATTGGTATCCACGTCCCAGTACTGAATAAGTCTTCGAAATAATTGGTTTAGGGCCCTCATATTTACGGTTCGGTAGAACTTCAACAAACTGCATCTTCTGAGAGCATGGAGAGTGGCTACATCTTGCATGGCCAGCCTATCCATGTCCTCATGTTCCCTCTCCCTCCATTGAAGAACCATCCTACACAAAAAATGACAATTTTTCAGTCCTCGGCGCTTGTTTTTTCATTTTTAGGCTTGAGCGCTACTGTCTACACTACACAGTAACGTGCGGGCGCTACTCTATGTGAGCATAGTAGCCCTCATCTCCTTCACACGCTACTGCTCTTGTTACACAGTAGTGCCCACACACTAAATGATGTGAGCATTGCTTGGCAAGCAGTTTTAGGCTCAAAAATTGAAAACTAAACCAGAAATGCAAGTTGGGAGGATTCTAACTCACTTGGTGGAAGAAGAATGGTGATTGGATGCTCGAATTGATCGCCACGGAGATTTGAAAGTGCAAAGTTTGCCCCAAATTTTTTCCCTACAAAAACAAATTGGAAATTGAGTTTTAAAATGAAATTATATATATTGAAATGGATTTTAATTTTTACCCACCATTGTTTAATTCTCTATACTTTCAAATTTTACCAAAATGACGTAATTAATCAATTAAAACATACACATGGTGCAATACTAATTTTCACTTTTTCGGTTCTCATTTTTTCACTGAATTTTTGTAGGATCGATCTCCTAAGATTAAATTTCTCGATGTTAGACCTTGTTAACTAGTTAATAATTCAAATTTATATATCATTCGATATTTTTGTTGCGGTTACTAATATTTTGTTGAAGACCTAGTTTTGGCAGATTATGAAGATATGATCCCAGAAGCTGACCTTTAAGTCATTTTAAGCTCTTGTTTGGACTATTTAAACCTAAATGAGATTTTCGAGCAGACTTGACCTCTTCAAGCTCGTTAAAGTATTTGAAGGCTCATCCACTCAGGTATAGAATTACCCCTTTATCGGGCCTAGGTGGATTAACTACGGAAAAGGTATACTCTAGGTATACTTCTGTATGCGCTAGAAGAGTTCTTCTTCCTTTGATTTATACTTTTTCGGGGGAGGAGACTAACTGCACGAAAAAGGACCTTTTGGAGCCTTTCTTTAGGGTTTTCAAGCTCTCTAAACATGAAAATACCAAGCGAGCATTCACCTACTCGGGATCGATGTGAAATCCACGAGAGGGTAAGTAGAGGACTGTTTAAGTTTTTCAACTCTATAAACAAGAAAACACTACCGAGCACAGACCAATTCGGGCTCGATATAAAATACACGAATAGGTGTAAAGAGGATTGTTTAAGTTTTTCAAACTCTATAAATAGGAAAACACTAGCAAGCATTAATCTGCTTGGGCTCGATACTAAAATCCACAAGCAGATATATGGAGTTATTGTTTAAGTTTTTCAGACTCCTTAAAATTGAAAACACCGGCGAGCAAGAACAGATCTCGGCTCTATATTAAAATCCAGAGATCATTAATATAGAGTAATCTTGTATCTCTTCTTCGAACTCTATAAATAATGAAGAAGGTCTTAAGTCTTCCTCCCATGGGCTCGTTAAACTTTTACATGGTTGGATCTATTGAGTTTCCATTCTTTCTTGGACTCGTTAAAAAAACAAGAAAGGTATTCTTTTATCTAAAAAGAATAAGGGATGGGAAAGATGTGTCATATCTTCAATGTCAAAGGCAGTTCAGCCATTTCTATCCTTGAACACAACACCTACTTGAGTCTATCATGTCGGTTGGGTTTAGTATTTGACCTCAGGGTGAACTTGATCTCCGAGTTATTTACTCCCCTGGTTGGTTATTCTTCCAACCATATGGAGGGTCTGATAATGTCTCCTACATTTCAGGCTTATCATTTACCCCATTATGTCGGAAACTGCCTGAGTCACTTTGTGTCATGCTCACTGTTTAAGGATAGACCCTGTGTCGGCCATTCTGCAATTTACCTTGACCTCATGTGTCGTCCATCCTAGTGTCAGTCTTGTTACATATTACTCCATATTAGCTCATACCAGTTGAGTGTTCCTCGAGTTGGATGATGGAGGATGCCTTACGGCCTCACTTCCAACGGACTTCTTCCCATCGACATCAACTCATTTTACTCTAGGAATGAAGTTTAGAGTTTCGGTTAGTACCTTGGAGATTGCAGTCACCAGTGACAATTTTCCTTGTTGTTGAATGTCGAGAATACATCAATGTCTCTTCTTCGACAGGATCCCCAAGTGTTCGACTCGAAGTCCATCTATTCACACTTGTCGGATCGTACTTGGTACCTTGGGCCCCATCATCATTATCGGTGGAAGTCCTCGCATTTGTTAACGGTATACATCAATGACCGGTAATCAAATGATACCCCCCATGTTCGACCATCAGCTCATCTATTCACATGGTTAGGGTTTGTACCTCAGGTTGTTTTGGATGAAGACCTTGGTATTTTGGATGAGATCACCTCATTTTGTTATCACCCAATTTGTGCAAGACTGAGCCTCACTTATATTCGAATCTCCATGAGACATAGATCCAGTTTGTTGTTATGGCTATGATCTCCCAGTTTGACATGGATCCACGCTTGTATTCTAAGTGGCCATGCTATATATACATCTCCTTGTTATGTATCGAAGATCATGTTGTATCACACTACACATCTATATTTTTTCAATCCAGAATAATCGCCTAGAATACTATACTTAAGTATACTTTTATAATCCTTAAAAAATACCCTGATGATGTCAAGAATGTAATTGCTTGCTGACCTTGATCTTTGTTTCAGGTGTTCTTGTGACTTGTTTCCGCGGTTCCTTGCTCCTCCTTTGGATTTGGATTATAATGTATTTCAGCCATCGTTTCCCTCTGACCTCACACATTAGGGGGCATTTGTTATAGGACAAACCTGCACCTCTCCGTCCATGATCACCTTGAGCTATTGATCACACAAAAGGACAACTTGGATGGAGGAGCATGTTGACCTTAGATGAGACTTTGACTTACTCCACCTCCTTGCAAACTGGCCAAACCCTAAAAAATGTCATTTTGAGACATGAGTGATACTCTACTTCAATAGACTAGAGCCTGTACCCTACTCCAATGTGCAATAGTAGTGATCATGCCTCATGAGCGCTACTCCTCTTCAATAGAGTAGCGTTCAACATTTAAAAAGTGTTGAGCGCTAGTTTAAAAACACTATAGTAACGCCATGGGTGCTACTCCACTGAGAAATAGTAGTGTACAACTCAAAATATGATTAAAAAATAATTAATTTCACGAAGAGGATTAGTTGCAATTGGTTTCCCAACTTCCCCAACTTCCTCCATAACCATCTCTCAACCTGAACTGCTTCCCTTGTCTTATAAATACAAGGAGGAATGAAGAGAGGGGTTAGACATGAATGCTATTGAGAGACTTTTAAAGAGAAGCTTGCATTGGAGGAGGATTATGCTGGAAGATATCCAAGCCAGATAAGAGTAGGATCCCAGGATCAGGTTGCAGGAGCATCTTACAAAGTCAGGTATACCTTGTATCATCAATTTGCATTTGACAATAAAAGGTTGAAGCATTTTTCTTGTCCCAAACTAAGTGTTCATTAATTTATGTACTTGTTTGGATCTGTTTTGGTTAATATCTGATGTTTAAATTGCTTTGTCCATTTCATCATTATATATTATCCAAGATACGCTGAGAAAGGTACTTGTATTGCAGGTTTATCGAACGGGACGTTGACTTGAGGATCGAGCGCAACATCGAATAAGAGCTAGGATCAAACTTCATTCAAAAGGTATGTTCTCAATAACTATAACCTATTCCGATTCATAAACATCTTTGTAACACAATTAGTATGCTTACCTGTCATTCCCTTTCAGTTGATAGTATCTGTTTTCTTACTATAGGGTAGTTTTTCCCACCAACAACTAGCTAGAGTGAAGTTCAAGTACTTCAGAGAGAGGCTTGGTGTTCTTCAGATTGACGACACTTCAAGGAAGAATTGATGGACACATTTGCAAGGGCCATTCCAAGCATGGTGAGAGGAGGATCCTTCCCATGGCTGTGGATGTAAGCGCTGGATGATGAGCATCAGGACGATGCTCCAATTATTGCTCTATGCATCATGTTGGATGCTCGATATGATCAATTGGATCATGCATATGTATGTGCATCATGTTGGATGTTGGATATGATCAGTTGGATCATGTATATGTATATGCATCATGGTTGATGCTGGATATGATCAGTTGGATCATGTATATGTATATGTATCAGGTGGATCCATTTTATGATCAATTCGATCATGTATTTGTATACGTATCAGGTGGATACATGATATGATCAGGTGGATCATGTATTTGATATGTATTAGGTGGATCATGTATGATGATATGTATTAGGCAGATACATTGTATGCATCAGGTGGATGCATGGTATGATCAGGTTGATCATGGATGATGAGCTTCAGGATGTTGCTCCAGATGATATGCATCAGGACAGTGCAGTGACGATGATCAGGATGATCATGTGTGATGAGTATCAGGATGATACTCTGGATTATATGCATCAGGATGATGCTATGATGATGATAAGGATGATCATGTACATCAGGATGATGTATGGTGAGTATCAGGTTGATACTCTGAGGTCATGGATAGGTTGTGCAGATAAGCATATAATAGCACCCTGGAAGATTTGAAAACACTCTTGCTAGGCTTTTCCAATGGCATATAATAGCTCCCTGGGAGGTCTGGCAAATGATCTTGTTAGGTTTTGCTTAGAGGGACATATAATAGCGCCCTGGGAGATTTACAGATACCCTTGTTAGGTTTTGTCCATGGCATATAATAACTCCCTGGGAGATCTTGCAGGTTGTGCTGGGCACATAATCAGTCCTGGGATGCTCTTGCTAGATTTTGCCGATGACATATAATAGCTCCCTGGGAGATCTAGTAAATCTCTTGCTAGGTTTTGTCTGTTGCATATAATAGCTCCCTGGGAGATCTTGCAAGTTGTACTAGGCACATAATCAGTCCTGAGATGCTCTTGCTAGGTTTTTCATGTTGCATATAATTTCTCCCTGGGAGGTTTGCAGATACTCTAGCTAGGTTTTTCCTATGGCATATAATAGCTCTTTGGGAGATCTGTCAAATGCTCTTGCTAGGTTTTGCTTGGTCACATGTAATATCTCCCTGGGAGATCTTGTCGGTTGTGTTAGGCACGTAATCAGTCCTGAGATGCTCTTGCTAGGTTTTGTTGATGCACGTAATGAGTCCTTAGGATCCACAGTATGACCAGTGATGATGAAGACCTACAGGTGGTGGGCCTACATCCAGTATGAAAAAAAATTGGCTCTGTAGAACTTCCTATGACGAGTAGTTCAGAGATTGATTGAGATAGCAGTAGTCATGACGATGACGATGACTCGATGACGATGATCCAGTGACAATGATCCAGAGAAGAAGACTTGTGCTAGCAGATCTGTGTCAAAAAATACCTTCCTATTTAAGAGGGAGTGTTGATGTAATTGTAACTTTGGAATGTATTTCACATATGTTGTAATATCCCTTTTTCAAATTTTATTAAAATGCCCAATTTTTCACTTTTTTTCCCAATTTCGACCTTTGACTAGTTTTACTGTTTTGACCTCCAAATCAACCCAAATGCTCCCAAATATTCTGTAGGAGTGTATGAATGGTATTTAGACTTGAATATAAGGTTCAAGGATGTTTTATGGCCCTCCAAATACTGCTGCAAACTTGATTTGTATTCTGATCAATATATGTAATTTTGACTAGTAATTTGTGCATCAAATCCCCCCCGGGTAACACTGCAAATGGCCTTCCAAATGCCTCCAAACTCCCACAAATTTATGAACATAGG
This sequence comes from Larix kaempferi, assembly GCA_027924585.1. NCBI lineage: Eukaryota > Viridiplantae > Streptophyta > Pinopsida > Pinales > Pinaceae > Larix > Larix kaempferi. The sequence goes on from BSBM01001806.1 coordinate 385,950, forward strand.
TATATAATTTGTTAAGTATGTGATTAAGGTATCATATGCACCATTAATTGATTTTTACTATTGTTCTAACTCTCTCACATTCAACAGCAAAAACCCCCAATTTGACCCTTGGGGAAATGGCACTATTTTACCTCCCAATACAACTAAACTGAGTAAAAATGCTTCAAATGCTCAAGTACAGTACATGAAACTTGTATAATACATCCATGGCAATATATTGATCACAAATATATCATAGAATCATCCATCCATTCGAAATAATCAACATTATAGTGTCATACATCAATGCATTGGGGAAATGGACATTGTTTGCTCATTAATCAATAGTTTTGCATACAACCAGTGGGTATTTCGACCTGAGGCTTTCTGAATATCAATAACAGAGGATATGAAGCTATTACAATCATAAATATATAATGATAATCTCTCTCAAGAAGCACAAGTGCTCACCAAAAACGCCCTCCCTCAAGGAGCACGAATATGCTTTCAAAATTGGAAACGGTGGAGAGAAAGTGTTGCACTAAACCAAACCATGAAAATTCCTGTAGCTGCTACTTGCAAATACAAACTCCATTAAAGCACCATGAAAGACCTGAGTGGCCTCTCAAAACACCAACTTGGATGGGAATCTTTCACCCTTGAAATTGGCTAAGGCAAGAAACTAGTCATCCACTAGCTCTCTCTTCACAAATGCAATTTTTCTCAAATCATCAAAAGCCATTCTCATTCTTCATTTCTACATTTTATAACCAACATTAGCCTTCTAAGGGTCTAAATCCTATCAATAGATTCAATAGATTTCCATTTAGGAAATATTCCACAATTGCCACTTGTCTCCTAGTTCCAACCTTCCATCTTCTCCCAAATTCGATTTTGAGTCTCTTTGGCTTCTCCAACTCCCAAATTCGCCTTCTTTGAGCCTGTTTTCAGTGCTGACATGTCATAGTGGTCAGATGTCAGAGGTCAGGTCTGCAATTTGTCATAGTTGTCATAGATGCTCCATCATTGGTGTCATAGGGGCTAGGGAATCTAGCCCAAGTGTCCACAAACTTCTACTTTGACTCTTTATCTTCCATGGAGGTTACCAATCCTTCCCAATTCGACCTAAGATGCTCAATGACATGTGTTATGACTTACCAACTCACCCAAGATTTTTCACATTCCCATTAATTCGAATTTGCAAAAGAGAGATACCATGTATTATGAAAAATCAAGCTAGTGTGGGTCCCACCACCTCCATATGTATCCAAAACCACTTGCCACTTAGAATTTATCTTGAATTTATTTATTTACCATATTTATTAAATGCTTAAACCCCTCTAATGTCTAAATATCATTTATTAGCTTCCTTATTACCATCCCACATGTGCCCATCCAACCTAGGAAACTAGTAGGATTGATGGGATTGTATTACTATGCACTTATTTGAATGGGGACATTACAGTCCTCCCCACCCAAGATTGCTTGTCCTCAAGCAATGTCAGATTTGGATGCTGCAAAATATTCTCCTCTTCCCATGTGGCATCTTCATTTGGTAAGTCCTTCCATTGCACTAAATATTCTTTGATGATTCTACTCCTCAACCTTCTTTCCCGTGTCTTCAAAATCTTTTTCGGAACAAGTCTGAGCTGACCTTCATCATCCAAAGGAGGAAGTATTTCTAAAGTGATGATTGGCTGACCAAGAGCTTTCTTGAGACAAGAAACATGAAATACATTGTGGATTTTACTCCCTTCCGGAAGTTCTAGTTCATATGCTACTTCTCCAACCTTCCGCACTACCTTGTATGGCCCATAGTACCTTGGTTTTAATTTTTCTGCTCCATTATTTTTTAGAGATGTTTGTCTATAAGGCTGCAACCTTAAATATACTAAATCATTGACTTGAAAGGTTCTTTCTTCTCTATGCCTATCAGCATATTGTTTTTGTTGATTTTGAGCAACCTGCAAATTGTCTTTCAAGAGCTTTAAAATTTCTTGGCTCTCTTCCACCCAATCTTTAGCCTTTGGGGCTCTACTATCACCAAATATAATGTCATCAAATGTAAGTACATCATAACCATATAATGCTTTGAAAGGAGACATTCCTATTGACATATGATAAATGGTGTTGTAGCAAAACTCACCCAAGTGTAGCCATTTTGCCCATGCTTTTTGTTACCCTCCCACATAGTTTCTTAGGTATCCTTCCAACCATTGGTTTACCCTCTCTGTTTTTCCATCAGTTTGTGGATGATAGCTGGTACTTTGAGTCAATTGAGTGCCTACCAATCTAAAAAGTTCTTGCCAAAAAGCACCCATGAATCTACTATCTCTATCACTGACAATGCTCTTAGGGAGCCCATGCAATCTGAAGATTTCTTTGAAAAAAATATAAGCCACTTGTGCAGCACTAAAAGATGATGTAACAGCAAAAAAATGAGAAAATATTGTTAACCTATCAACTACCACATAGATGCAATCCTTACCTAAGGATTTAGGCAATCCGGTGATGAAATCCATGGAAATACTGTCCCATTTTTGCTCCGGAATGGGCAATGGTTGTAATAGGCCGGCTGGACATGTAAGTTTTGATTTTTTTTGTTGACATGCTTTACATTCATTCACATACTTCTGAACATCTTCCTTCAGCCCCTTCCAAAAAATCTTTGCCTCAACTGTCTATAAGTTTTGAAGATCTCCGAATGGCCCGCTAGTGGGGAATCATGTGCTTCTTGCAAAATTCGGTACTTGAGCTTGGAGTTATGAACTAAATAAATTCTTCCCTTAGAATATATCAGCCCATTCAAAATCCTATAATTATCATCCCCTTTGATTCCATCCAACACATCACAAGCAAAATTGTCTTTGGCATATTCAACTAGTAGCATGTTTTTCCAATCCTTGGCAATATCCATGAGAGAAAAGGAAGGCCTTCTTGACAAAGCATCTGCTACTATATTATTCTTTCCTTTGACATATTCAATATCAAAATCATAAGCTTGAATCTTTCTTACCCACTTTTGTTGCCTTTCATTTAGATCTTTTTGGGTGAAAAAGTGTCTTAGACTATTATGGTCAGTTTTCACCACAAACTTGCTGCCCACCAAGTATTGTCTGAATTTGGCCAATGCATGCATAATGGCCAGCATTTATTTATCATAGATGGAGTAAAGTTTTTCATGAGGCTGCAACTTTCTGCTCTCAAAGGCTATGGGGTGTTGGCCTCGCTTTAGGACAGCCCCTATTCCTCCACCTGAAGGATCACATTCCACAACAAAAGGCTTAGTAAAATCAGGAAGTGCAAGTATGGGACAACTACTCATTACCTCTTTCATTTTTTGGAAGGCCTTTTCAGCCTCTTCATCCCACTTGAAAGCATCCTTCTTAGTCAAATCAGTGAGTGGAGAAGTCAACTTGGAGAACCCTTTCACAAATTTTCTGTAGTAGGTGCATATGCCAATAAAGCCTCTCAATTCGGTAATATTTTTTGGTGATGGCCATTCCAAGATAGCCCTGATTTTTTCCATGTGTAGCTTCACTCCTTCTTGCCCAATAATGTGCCCAAGATACAGTAGTTCTTTCATCCCAAACTCACATTTTGATAATTTAGCAAATAAGGACTCTTCTTGCAAGATTTTCAACACAATCTCTAACTGTTGCAAATGCTCTTCCCATGTTTTACTGTAAATGAGAATATCATCAAAGAAAACCAAAACAAACCTTCTTAGTTGCTTACAAAATATCCTATTCATACATGCTTGAAAGGTGGCTGGAGCATTAGTTAACCCAAAAGGCATGACAAGAAATTCAAAGTGGCCAAAATGACATCGAAAAGCGGTCTTTTGCACATCTTCATCTTTCATTCGAATTTGGTGATACCCTGATATAAGGTCAATTTTTTAGAAGTATTTGGCCCTATGTAGCTCATCCATGAGCTCATCAATCCTAGGAATAGGATACCTATTCTTGATAGTCTTTTTGTTCAAGGCTCTAAAATCTATGCACATTCTCAATGTTCCATCTTTTTTCTTCACTAGCACTACTGAAGAAGCATAAGGGCTAGAGCTTGGTCTAATGAGTCCCAACTCTAGGAGTTCTTGGATAGCTTTTTCAATATCATCTCTGAACTTTTTAGGATGTCTATAAGGTGGTATCTAAATGGGTGAAGTGTCCTCCTCCAAAATAATACTGTGCTCAACCCCCCTATCCGGTGGCCTACCATGTGGAAGGTCTCTAAAAACCTTTTCATATTTTTGTAAAAGTCTCTCTATCTCCTTTGGGTGTTTGACAATATTTATAGTTGGCTTGGGAGATGTAATATGACATTCAGCAGCCCATTCTATATCCCCATGCCTCAATATAGATCTCATACTATTGCAAGTTACTACTTGATTTGGATAAGTGTGTTGCCCTCTCACAATTCTTTGTACTCCTTTTGAATATTGGAATTTCATTTCGGGAATTTGATAATTTACTGTATGCTCTCCTATTGAATACAGCCATTGCACTCCCAAAACCACATTAGTATCAGCAACATCAACCACATAAAAACTATCAACAAAAGTATAGTTACCTACGGTGACTTGCAACTTTGGAACCCATGTTTTGCATTGCATTGTGTTGTGACCGGGAATGACAACTGTGAAGCCATCAAATGGTTCAATAGGTATATTTCTTTTCTCTACCATCTATGCATCAATGAAGTTATGAGTGGCTCCTCCATCTACCAAAACTGAAGTTCTTTGTCCTTGTACCACACCTTTGCATCGGATAGTATGATAGTGAGGTACTGTTGAAAGCACTGCCATTCTTGCTTTGTCCGGTGAAGGCTGATTTTCTTCTTGTCTTCCTCTTCTACTGCTGTCTCATATGCCTCTTCATGATCTGAAATATGTCCATCTTCATCCATTCCCCCATCATACCCCTCATTGTCAGAAAATACTTCTATGTATTGAGCCTTTCCTTTGGTACATTTGTGCCCCAGTGTCCATGGTTGGAAGCATGTGAAGCACAATTTCTTTTTTCTAAGTTCATCCCTGTTTAGTCCCTTTTTTTTATTCCTCTCAAATGAATCTCTTTGCCAAGGTTTCTTATCATATCCATCCCTTTGCCAAGGTTTCTTTTCAAATTTGTAGCTAGGCTTAGGAGGAAATCTCGTTCTAGGAAGCACATTTTGGAGATCCCTAGTCAAGCTCATTGCATCTTTTAATATAGTTGTCTTGTGGGATTTGATCAACCCTCTTAAGGGTTCATCCAAACCTTCAGTGAATAGCAATACTAATCTTCCCATAGATACATCAGCCACCTTGACTGATAATTTTTGAAAGTCCAACATATATTCGGTAGGGGACCCAGTTTGCTTCAATTGAGCTAGTTCTTTGAAAGGCAATTCTGGATCTTTTTGTTCAAATCTTTCTAGTACCCTGTCAACAAATTCTTCATATGTTTTAACCTGATTATGACCCAAGGTTTTCAGCCCATGAAACCACCATTCATTGGAATCTCCTTCCAAATGCAAAATGGCCATTTTTAATGCATCCTCTTCCAACATAGGATTCAGCTGAAAATATACATCCAATTTTTGCACCCAAGTGTTAGCAGAATTTTGAGAAGAACCATCAAAAGTAGGAAGTGACATTTTTCCAATAGCACTATTCAATTCTTTGTTTTTGAATGGAATCCTATTGTCTCCCTTCATTTTAATCTTTTGCATAGCATCAATGTAGTCACTGAGTGGTACACCTCTTTTACACTCTTCATTCAAATCATTCCAATCATTTACTAGTTTATTGTAATCCAATTCAAGATTGGGCTCTTCTTTGGGTGTGAGAAATTTAGGTGCAGTATGCCTTTGTGTGCTTTGAAAATCATCAGGGCTATTATGAGGTCCTGTACTTGAGAAAATATGCTCATTCCCTTTCATCTTTTCCCCTGAGTGTGAACCACTATTATCTCTTATCATCCCTTTGCCTGAAAGTTGGCTACCCAACAATTCGAAACCTTTCATCATTTGTTTATTCATATCTAGAATAACCATGTTAAGTCCTTCAAAACATGGTTTTAAGGCTTCAATAAATTCCTCCTTATTTCTTAATTTTTCCTTCTCCTCTCTACCCATTGTTTTAGAAAAAAACTCTTTTTCTGCTACTATCTCTTCTTCAACCAAAACTTCTTCAACTACTGATTCAAAGGGTGGTTTTTTATTTGTTTGGATTCTTGTTAATACCATCAGGTTCCAATACCATGCTCTGATACCACTTGTAATATCCCTTTTTCAAATTTTATTAAAATGCCCAATTTTTCACTTTTTTTTCCAATTTCGACCTTTGACTAGTTTTACTGTTTTGACCTCCAAATCAACCCAAATGCTCCCAAATCTTCTGTAGGAGTGTATGAATGGTATTTATACTTGAATATCAGGTTCAGGGATGTTTTATGGCCCTCCAAATACTTCTGCAAACTTGATTTGTATTCTGATCAATATATGTAATTTTGACTAGTAATTTGCGCATCAAATCCCCCCCGGGGTAACACTGCAAATGGCCTTCCAAATGCCTCCAAACTCCCACAAATTTATGAACAGAGGTATATAATGTGTTAAGTATGTGATTAAGGTCTCATATTCACCATTAATTGATTTTTACTATTGTTCTAACTCTCTCACATTCAACAGCAAAAACCCCCAATTCGACCCTTGGGGAAATGGCACTATTTCACCTCCCAATACAACTAAACTGAGTAAAAATGCTTCAAATGCTCAAGTACAGTACGTGAAACTTGTAGAAGACATCCATGGTAGTATATTGATCACAAATATATCAGAGAATCATCCATCCATTCGAAATAATCAACATTATAGTGTCATACATCAATGCATTGGGGAAATGGACATTGTTTGCTCATTAATCAATAGTTTTGCATACAACCAGTGGGTATTTCGACCTGAGACTTTTTGAATATCAATAATAGAGGATATGAAGCTATTACAATCATAAATATATAATGACAAGCTCTCTCAAGAATCACAAGTGCTCACCAAAAACGCCCTCCCTCAAGGAGCACGAATATGCCTTCAAAATTGGAAACGGTGGAGAGAAAGTGATGCACTAAACCAAACCATGAAACTTCCTGTAGCTGCTACCTGCAAATACAAACTCCATTAAAGCACCATGAAAGACCTGAGTGGCCTCTCAAAACACCAACTTGGATGGGAATCTTTCACCCTCGAAATTGGCTAAGGCAAGAAACTAGTCATCCACTAGCTCTCTCTTCACAAATGCAATTTTTCTCAAATCATCAAAAGCCATTCTCATTCTTCATTTCTACATTTTATAACCAACATTAGCCTTATAAGGGTCGAAATCCTATCAATAGATTCAATATATTTCCATTTAGGAAATATTCCACAATTGCCACTTGTCTCCTAGTTCCAACCTTCCATCTTCTCCCAAATTCGATTTTGAGTCTCTTTGGCTTCTCCAACTCCCAAATTCGCCTTCTTTGAGCCTATTTTCGGTGCTGACATGTCATAGTGGTCAGATGTCAGAGGTCAGGTCTGCAATTTGTCATAGTTGTCATAGATGCTCCATCATTGGTGTCATAGGGGCTAGGGAATCTAGCCCAAGTGTCCACAAACTTCTACTTTGACTCTTTATCTTCCATGGAGGTTACCAATCCTTCCCAATTCGACCTAAGATGCTCAATGACATGTGTTATGACTTACCAAATCACCCAAGAGTTTTCACATTCCCATTAATTCGAATTTGCAAAAGAGAGATACCATGTATTATGAAAAATCAAGCTAGTGTGGGTCCCACCACCTCCATATGTCTCCAAAACCACTTGCCACTTAGAATTTATCTTGAATTTATTTATTTACCATATTTATTAAATGCTTGAACCCCTCTAATGTCTAAATATCATTTATTAGCTTCCTTATTACCATCCCACATGTGCCCATCCAACCTAGGAAACTAGTAGGATTGATGGGATTGTCTTACTATGCACTTATTTGAATGGGGACATTACATATGTATATTGTATTCCTATAGATATGTTATTATTCCTCTATACAGAAGTGTCGTCATTTATATTGTAATTGTCGTAACTTATACTTGATGGGTTATTAGACCACCTTGATGGGGTCGGCCCTTTATAATTCATGTGGGTTAAAGGGTTATTAGAACACCCTATTGGGGGTCGGCCCTGTCAGCATTATGCTATGTGGTTAAGTTGAGGAAGACCTAGTAAAGGTTATTAGGCAAGTCAAGTCATGTATAAATAGAGTGCGGGAGGCACTCTATTTGATTATTCACTTTTTTCACTCACACAATCAATTGAGAGTGGCGCACTAGTGGAGGAGGAAAAGCTGCTGCTAGGAGGACTATCTCTTGTACTTGGGTTGTATCATTACTCTATCTATCTATGAGGAAGTTGCGGGGTTTTTCACCTTCTTGGTTTTCCCCGGTGAAACTCTGTGTCTCTGTGTGCTTGCATTATTGTGTCCATGATTGATATGTTGTAGATATGTTGTATATATGATGTACATGTTATTCTCTCAGTTAAGATCCTAGATCAGATTGAAATTTCTGAAAAACTAACATGGTATCAGAGCTAGCCTGAAAGAAGGCATGGTATGGAATTTATGACACTTGTTGCGCTTGCAAAGCTAGGGTTTGATATAGAAAAAACCAGTCATCGTAGAACTTTCACTATAAATTCATTTATGAGAGGTTTCAAGGTCTAAACATCTTATAGGACGAAGATAAGATCCCCATGTACCTTGTGTCCAAAGGAGAGCCTCTAATTCGTTTTACTTTCATATTTATGATCTATACAATATAGGGTTTCTGCCTCTTCCAGATCTGATCCATAAACAGGTGACCTAGGAAAAAAGGTCACAAATTGGGATAAGAAGCTCCAAATGAAATTTCATAAAACTTGGAAGGTAGGGAACAGAATTTACTTTCTCAAGTAAGTTTTTCAGAGGCCGAAACTGAAACAGTGACACGTGGCACACCGTACAAGTATGCTCTCCTGTTTTATCCCATAAACAAGTCACGTTGCGACACTTGGCATAAATCTCTCTCAGAGAATCCATTTGAGGTCAAACCTATGGGGTTGCAAATATAACAGGTCAGGCTACCACAGGAATCATTTTCATACATTGTAGATCTGAAATTTCAGAGTTACACCAGAAACAATCAGGTGCATATTTCTATCAAAACAGAATTGGATTTTGACCACCTTCATTCATGGCTCCAAAAATTTAGGGTTTCGAATAATGTTGGAATTTTTTGTATTGGAGACCACGGCTGAATGATCCTCATCAAAATCGAAATTTAGAGACCACGATCAAATTTTTTGGTTGGGAAAAAGGCCGGGCTTGATCAAACCCTAGTTCGGGACTTTGATCGAAAAAGTAGAAAATTAGGGCTTTTGCAAAAATGGGAATTTTTGAAATCTGTGACCATAGCTGGAAGCTCCTTGAAAAAATCAAAGTTTAGAGCTTTTGATCAAACTATTTGGTTGGGTGAAGCTCCAGGAAACTCAAACCCTAATTTAGGGTCCTCCCTAGTGAATCCGGAAGATTGAAAAGCAAATTTGAGGGGTGAAACGTTGCAGTTTTCAAATTCTGAGTATACCAGGTTGATTACCTCATTAAGGCGCATCCTTCTATCCTTTCAGAAGCTTGAAATTCAAAGTTTGAATTTTAGGGTTTCCATGACAAACCCTAATCCAGCTCAAGATCCAGTTTCTACAAATCAAGTGGATTGGGTTAATCGTAGAAGAGAATGGATTGGTCACCTGCATAACCCGAAGAAGTTCATGTTTTAGAGGGAGATGAGGCTAAGGCCTTACATAAGAAGATTACAAGCAATCTCGACAGGTATGACTTATCCAAGTATGTTTCGAGATCTGTTCATGATTATGTTTATGGTATGTTTGTCTTCATTAAGGTTATTACAATCTTGATTAACTTTAGACATGTCATATCGCCTTAATAAAATTATGAACATAGATATTCATTGATTAGGGTTTTGACACTTATGATTGTACTAATGCATTGTGGTGTTGTATGAGGTTGACGTTGTCCGCTAACATGAAAGGTACATCAAGAAAGACAAATCATGTTCCAGTTCAAGAACATATGACCATGGTGACATGAAGACAACGATTCATCTATTGTCATGGATCACATAGAAGATCTACTTATGAGGTATGTATAACTTGGTTCTATAATGGTTAACCTATGAGATATGCAGGTTACTAGAACAAGTCATTTAAGAGACCAAGAAGACATCATGTGGGTATGTTAGACATAACCAGCTAACATATTAATCCAGGTATCTTTTTCCTATATCAAGTTAGAATCCTACCTTGTGTTAGGATCTCTTATATAAGTATACATGGCATGATTGATAATAATTATTTGTGAAGTTAGAAATTTAAGTAATCTAGTGTTTATGCATATTATGTCTTTTACCTTGATTGATGATATGACTAACCAGAAGAGTTCTGTGGTCAAATATGAATATGCATGAGTAAGAGAAGTCTTCCCTGAAACTTTGAATGCTAATGCTTATTATCTGTGTTTGAAATGATCATGACTATACATGTTTAGAATTATTGTGTTTTGATAAGTATTAAGATCATACTAATGAATGTATGCATGAGACCTCGAGGATAATAAAATGATGATACTAGTAAGTATGCACAGTGATCGAGGATGGATATATGTTCAAAGATAGGTAATCCAGGAAGCAAATATCAAGAGGGAGCACACTCCAGTAGTTCCTGCAAGGAAGAAAATATTGAGAGGGAGTCCACCCTACAACCAAATAAAGATAAGTATTTGAATTGTCATTTCTTGCATATTCGTTTGTTTAAATAATATTGTTCAATGATGTATATGCCTATGTTCCTAGACTTAGGGTCTGTATCATGCATATTAGAATAATTGCATTAATGAACAGTATACTACTAATATATGCATGTGATGGGTAGGTGGCCTATGGCATTGTACAATATTCCATTGCTACTTATCTAGAATGAAACCTCTTTGCTGACATGTTGGGAGTTGTGCACACTCTTAACAATGTTCTGGTAGAGATTGGAAGGCATCTATAAAGTTATGGGATATGGATAAATGTTGTATTGAAGCAATGGCTAAAATAATTGCATGACTGTACGACATATTTCTTTATGTGTAAGAATTTGTTCTGAAAACTATGAGATGTTTATAATCATGTAATTTAACTTGCTTTATAGGAAAGATAGTATACAATCACCTACAAAAGAAGGACTGCAACATTTGTTCCAACAACAAAGCTATCTATTGAAGAATATGAAGTTCCCAGGATTCGGGATGGAGTAATGATCGAAGAGTACCAGTCGATCATGAAGAATGATGTCTGGGATGTGGTCCCAAGACCAGAAGAGAAGTCTGTTGCTTCTTCCAAGTTGATCTATAAGATCAAGCATGTTGCAGATGACAGCATAGAGAAATACAAAGCAAGGTTTGTATCTCGTGGCTTCGCTGAGAAAGAAGGGATTGATTATGAAGAGACCTTTGCTCCTGTGGCTAGATACACTTCCATTAGATCAGTACTTGCTCTGGTTGCAGTGATGAAATAGAAGGGACACCAGATGGATGTCAAGATATCTTTCTTGAATGGTGTAGTTGAAGAGGAAGTGTATGTGGAGAAGCCACTCGGTTTTGAGACACATGACCGAGAGTCACATGTGTGCAAACTAAAGAAAGCCCTGTATGGTTTGAAACAGCCACCCAGGACCTGGTATGGCAGGATAGATGGCTTCCTATCCAGTTTGGGCTTTACCAAGAGTAAAACGGATTCCAACCTTTACTACAAGGTTGAGGAAGGGAATCCAGTGATACCAGTATTGTATGTGGATGACCTATTTGTAACAGGTGAGGATAGATTGATTGCCGACACGAAGAGGAAGCTTGATGCCGAGTTCGAGATGAAGGACTTGGGTATGATGCACTACTTTCTTGGTATGGAGGTGTGGCAGAGTGCAGATGGAATCTTCCTTGGACAAGGGAAGTATGTAGTAGAGATCCTAAAGAGGTTCAGGATGACAAAATGCAAGGCCATGGCCACACCTATGGCATCAAACCTAAAGCTTCTGTGTGATGCTTCATCTGAGCTGGTTGATGTTACGATGTATCGTCAGATAATTGGGTCCTTCTTGTACCTGACGAATACGAGACCAGATATATGCTATTCAGTGAACACCTTGAGCTAGTACTTGAAAAATCTAAGACATGTTCACTTGATAGCTGCAAAGCACATTCTAAGTTACCTAAAGGGTACAGTTGAATATGGGCTCAAGTATGATGCGAATCAAAAGTTTAACCTAGAGGGTTATGTTGATTCGGATTGGGCAGGCAGTACCATTGATCGAAAGAGCACTTCGGGGTATTGCTTCAGTATGGGATCCAGTATGATCTCTTGGTTTAGCAGGAAGTAGTCCTGTGTGGCACTGAGTACAGCCGAAGCAGAATCTGTCGCAGCTTGTTCGGCTAGTTGTGAGGCAGTATGGCTTCAGAAGCTACTGTCTAAGCTATTTGATTTCCCATTGGAGGCTACTGGTATCTTTTGTGACGAACAGAGTTGTGTGAAGCTGTCTGAGAACCCGGTGTTCCACGACAAGTCAAAGCACATTGAGATCAAATATCACTATATCAAGGATATCATGCAGAGAGGAGCAGTGAAGCTCCTGTATGTTGTGACGGATGACCAGGTTGCGGATGTGTTGACAAAAGCACTAGCTAGAGTGAAGTTTGAGTACTTCAAAGAGATGCTTGGTGTTCTTCAGATTGATGACACTTCAAGGAAGAAGTGATGGACACATTTGCAGGGGCCATTCCAAGCATGTTGAGAGGAGGATCCTTCCCATGGCTGTGGATGTAAGCGATGGATGATGAGCATCAAGATGATGCTCCAATTACTGCTCTATGCATCATGTTGGATGTTGGATATGATCAGTAGGATCATGTATATGTATATGCATCATGTTGGATGCTAGATATGATCAGTTGGATCATGTATATGTATATGCATCATGTTGGATGTTGGATGTTGGATATGATCAGTTGGATCATGTATATGTATATGTATCAGGTGCATACATTGTATGATCAATTGGATCATGTATTTGTATACGTATCAGGTGGATCATGTATTTGATATGTATTAGGTGGATACATTGTATGATCAGGTGGATCATGTATGATGATATGTATTACGCAAATACATTGTATGCATCAGGTGGATGCATGGTATGATCAGGTTGATCATGGATGATGAGCTTCAGGATGTTGCTCCGGATGATATGCATCAAGACAGTGTAGTGACGATGATCAGGATGATCATGTGTGATGAGTATTAGGATTATACTTTGGATGATATGCATCATGACAATGCTATGATGATGATAAGGATGATCATGTACATCAGGATGATGCATGGTGAGTATCAGGTTGATACTCAGTGGTCGTGGACAGGTTGTGTAGATAAGCATATAATAGCACCATGGGAGATTTACAGACACTCTTGCTAGGTTTTTCCGATGGCATATAATAGCTCCCTGGGAGGTCTGGAAAATGCTCTTGCTATGTTTTGCTTAGAGGGACATATAATAGCACCCTGGGAGATTTACAGATACTCTTGCTAGGTTTTGTCCATGGCATATAATAACTCCCTGGGAGATCTTGCAGGTTGTGCTAGGCACGTAATCAGTCCTGGGATGCTCTTGCTAGGTTTTGTCGATGACATATAATAGCTCCCTGGGAGATCTGGTAAATTCTTTTGCTAGGTTTTGTCTGTGGCATATAATAGCTCCCTGGGAGATTTTGTAGGTTGTGCTGGGCACGTAATCAGTCCTGAGATGCTCTTGCAAGGTTTTGTCAGTTGCATATAATTTCTCCCTGGGAGGTTTGTAGATACTCTTGCTAGGTTTTTCCTATGGCATATAATAGCTCCCTGGGAGATCTATCAATTGCTCTTGCTAGGTTTTGCTTGGTCACATGTAATAGCTCCCTGGGAGATCTTGCAAGTTGTGTTGGGCACGTAATCAGTCCTGAGATGCTCTTGTTAGGTTTTGTTGATGCACGTAATGAGTTCCGAGGATCCACAGTATGACCAGTGGTGATGAAGACCTGCATGTGGTGGGCTACATCCAGTATGAAAAAGGACTGACTCTGTAGAAATTCCTATGACGAGTAGTTCAGAGATTGATTGAGATAGCAGCAGCCATGACGATGACGATGATCCAGTGACGATGATCCAGAGAAGAAGACTTGTGCTAACAAATCTGTGTCGAGAAATACCTTCCTAGTTAAGAGGGAGTGTTGATGTAATTGTAACTTTGGAATGTATTTCACATATGTATATTGTATTCCTATAGAGATGTTATTATTCCTCTATACGGAAGTGTCGTCATTTATAATGTAAGTGTCGTAACTTATACTTGATGGGTTATTTGACCACCTTGATGGGGTCAGCCCTGTATAAGTCATGTGGGTTAAAGGGTTATTAGACCACCCTATTGGGGTTCAGCCCTGTCAGCATTATTCTATGTGGTTAAGTTGAAGCCGACCTAGTAAAGGTTATTAGGCAAGTCAAGTCATGTATAAATAAAGTGCAGGAGGCACTCTATTTGATCATTCACTTTTTTCACTCGCACACTCATTGGAGAGTGGCGCACTAGTGGAGGAGGAGACGCTGCTGCTAGGAGGACTATATCTTGTACTTGGGTTGTATCATTGCTCTATCTATCTCTGAGGAAGTTGCGGGGTTTTTCACCTTCTTGGTTTTCCCCGGTGAAACTCTATGTCTCTTGTGTGCATGCATTATTGTGTCCATGATTGATATGCTGTACATGTTATTCTCTCAGTTAAGATCCTAGATCAGATTGGAATTTATGAAAAACTAACATGGTGTCAGAGCTATCCTGAAAGAAGGCATGGTATGGCATTTATGACACTTGTTGCACTTGCGAAGCTAGGGCTCGATATAGCAACAACCAGTCATCGTAGAACTTTCGCTATAAATTCATTTCGGCAAGGTTTCATTATTTGAACATCTTACAGGTCGAAGATAAGATCCCCATGTACCTTGTTTCCAAAGGAGAGCCTCTAATTCGTTTTACTTTCATATTTATGATCTGTACAATACAAGGTTTCTGCCTCTTCCAGATCTCAGCCATAAACAGGTGACCTAGGAAGAAAGTTCACAACTTGGGCTAGGAAGCTCCAAATGAAATTTTGTAAAAAGTGGAAGGTAGGGAATGAACTGTTATTTCTTGAGTAAGTTTTTCAGAGGCCAAAATTGAACCAGTGACACATGGAATGCCGTACAAGTTCGCTCTCCTGTTTTATCCCATAAACAGGTCACGTTGTGAAACTTGGCATAACTCTCTCTCAGAGAATCCACTTGAGGTCAGACCTGTGGGTTTGGAAAGATAACAGGTCAGCATACCATAGAAAGCATTTTCATACACTGTAGATCTGAAATTTCTTAGTTATACAAGAAACAATCAGGTGCATATTTATATCAAAAAAGAATTGGATTTTGACCACCTTCATTCATGGCTCCCGGAATTTAGGGTTTCGAAGAATGTTGGAATTTTTTGTATCGGAGACCACGGCTGAATGATCCTCATAAAAATAAAAATTTAGAGACTAGAATCAAATTTTTTGGTTGGGAAGAAGGTCGGGCTAGATCAAACCCTAGTTCGGGACTTTGATCAGAAAAGTGGAAAATTAGGGCTTATGCAAAAATGGGAATTTTTGAAATTTGTGACCATAGCTGGAATCTCCTTGAAATAATCGAAGTTTAGAGCTCTGGATAAAACTATTTGGTTGGGTGAAGCTCCGAGAAATGCAAACCCTAATTTAGGGTCCTCCCTAGTTAATCTGGAAGATTGACAAGCAAATTTGAGGGGTGAAACTTTGCAGTTTTCAAATTCTGAGTATACTAGGTTGATCATCTCATCAAGGCACATCTTTCTATCCTTTCATAAGCTTTAAATTCAAAGTTTGAATTTTTAGGGTTTCCCTAACAAACCCTAATCCAGCTCCAGATCCAGTTTCTGCGAATCAAGTGGATTGGGTTAATCCTAGAAGAGAATGGATTGGTCACCTGCATAAGTGAAGAAGTTCATGTTTTAGAGGGAGATGAGGCTAAGGCCTTACATAACAAGATTACAAGCAATCTCGACAGGTATGACTTATCCAGGTATGTTTCGAGATCTATTCATGATTAAGTTTATGGTATGTTTGTCTTCATTAAGGTTAGTACAATCTTGATTAACGTTAGACTTGTCGTATCACCTTAATAAAATTATGAATGCAGATATTCATTGATTAGGGTTTTGACACTTATGATTGTACTAATGCATTGTGGTATTGTATGAGGTTGATGTTGTCTGCTAACATGAAAGGTACATCAAGAAAGACAAATCATGTTCCAGTTCAAGAACATATGACCATGGTGACATGAAGACAAAGATTCATCCATTTTCATGGATCACATAAAAGATCTACTTACGAGGTATGTATAACTTGGTTCTACAATGGTTAACCTATGAGATATGGAGGTTACTAGCACAAGTCATTTAAGAGAACAAGAAGACATCATGTGGATATGTTAGACATAACTAGCTAACATATTAATCCAGGTATGTTTTTCCTATATCAAGTTAGAATCCTACCTTGTGTTAGGATCTCTTATATAAGTATACATGGCATGATTGATAATGATTATTTATGAAGTTAGAAATTTAAGTAATCTAAAGTTTATGCATATTATGTCTTTTACCTTGATTGATGATATGACTAACCAGAAGAGTTCTGTGGTCAAATATGAATATGCATGAGTAAGAGAAGTATTCCCTGAAACTTTAAATGCTAATGCTTATTATCTGTGTTTGAAATGATCATGACTATATATGTTTAAAATTATTGTGTTTTGATAAGTATTAAGATTATACTAATGAATGTATGTATGAGACCTCGAGGATAACAAAATGATGATACTAGTAAGTATGCACAGTGATTGAGGATGGATATAAGTTCAAAGACAGGTAATCCAGAAAGCAAAGGTCAAGAGGGAGCACACTCCAGTAGTTCCTGCAAGGAAGCAAATATTGAGAGGGAGTCCACCCTACAACCAAATAAAGATAAGTATTTGAATTGTCATTTCTTGCATATTTGTTTGTTTAGATAATATTGTTCAATGATGTATATGCCTATGTTCCTAGACTTAGGGTGTGTATCATGCATATTAGAATAATTGCATTAATGAACAGTATACGACTAATATATGCATGTGATGGGTAAGTGGCCTATGGCACTGTACAACATTCCATTGCTACTTATCTAGAATGAAACCTCTTTGCTGACATGTTGGGAGTTGTGCACACTCTTAACAATGTTCTGGTAGAGATTGGAAGGAATCTAGAAAGTTACGGGATATGGATAAATGTTATATTGAAGCATTGGCTAAAATAATTGCATGGCTGTATGACATGTTTCTTTATGTGTAAGAATTTGTTCTAAAAACTACGAGATGTTTATAATCATGCAATTTAACTTGCTTTATAGGAAAGATCGTATACCATCACCTACAAAAGAAGCACTGCAACATTTGTTCCAACAACAAAGCTATCTATTGAAGAATATGAAGTTCCTAGGATTCGGGATGAAGTAATGATCGAAGAGTACCAGTCGATCATGAAGAATGATGTTTGGGATGTGGTCCCAAGACCATAAGAGAAGTCTGTTGTGACTTCCAAGTTGATCTATAAGATCAAGCATGTTGTAGATGACAGCATAGAGAAATACAAAGCAAGGTTTGTATCTCATGGCTTGTCCCAGAAAGAAGGGATTGATTATGAAGAGACCTTTTCTCCTGTGGCCAGATACACTTCCATTAGATTAGTACTTGCTCTGGTTGCAGTGATGAAATAGAAGGGACACCAGATGGATGTCAAGACAGCTTTCTTGAATGGTGTATTTGAAGAGGAAGTGTATGTGGAGCAGCCACTCGGGTTTGAGACACATGACCGAGAGTCACATGTGTGCAAACTGAAGAAAGCCCTGTATGGTTTGAAACAGGCACCCAGGACCTGGTATGGCAGGATAGATGGCTTCCTATCCAATTTGGGCTTTACCAAGAGTAAAACGGATTCCAACCTTTACTACAAGGTTGAGGAAGGGAATCCAATGATACTACTATTGTATGTGGATGACCTATTTGTAATAGGTGAGGATAGATTGATTGCCGACACGAAGAGGAAGCTTGACGCCGAGTTCGAGATGAAGGACTTGGGTATGATGCACTACTTTCTTGGTATGGAGGTGTGGTAGAGTGAAGACGGAATCTTCCTTGGACAAGGGAATTATGTAGTAGAAATCCTGAAGAGGTTCAGGATGATAGAATGCAAGGCCATGGCCACACCTATGGCATCGAACCTGAAGCTTCTATGTGATGCTTCATCTGAGCTGGTTGATGCTACAATGTATCATCAGATAATTGGGTCCTTCTTGTACCTAATGAATACGAGACCAAATATCCGCTTTTTAGTGAACACCTTGAGCCAGTACTTGACAGATCCAAGACATGTTCACCTAATAACTGCAAAGCACATTCTGAGGTACCTGAAGGGTACAGTTGACTATGGGTTCAAGTATGATGCGAATCAAAAGTTTAACTTGGAGGGTTATGTTGATTCGTATTTGGCAGGAAGTGCCATTGATCGGAAGAGCACTTCGGGGTGCTACTTGAGTATGGGATCTGATATGATCTCTTGGTTTAGCAGTAACTAGTCTTGTGTGGCACTAAGTACAGTCGAAGCAGAATATGTCACAGCTTATTCGGCTAGTTGTGAGGTAGTATGGCTTCGGAAGCTACTGTCTGAGCTATTTGATCTCCCGTTGGAGGCTACTGGTATCTTTTGTGACAACCAAAGTTGAGTGAAGTTGTCTGAGAACCCGGTGTTCCATGATAGGTCAAAGCACATTGAGATCAAATATCACTATAGCAGGGATATGGTGCAGAGAGGAGCAGTGAAGCTCCTGTATGTTGTGACGGATGAGCAGGTTGTGGATGTGTTGACGAAACCACTAGCCAGAGTGAAGTTCGAGTACTTCAGAGATAGGCTTGGTGTTCTTCAGATTGACGACACTTCAAGGAATAAGTGATGGACACATTTGCAGGGGCCATTCCAAGCATGGTGAGAGGAGGATCCTTCCCATGGCTGTGGATGTAAGCAATGGATGATGAACATTAGGATGATGCTCCAATTACTGCTCTATGCATCATGTTGGATGCTGGATAGGATCAGTTGGATCATGTATATGTATATGCATCATGTTGGATGTTGGATATGATCAGTTGGATCATGTATATGTATATGCATCATGTTGGATGTTGGATATGATTAGTTGGATCATGTATATGTATATGTATCAGGTGGATACATTGTATGATCAGTTGGATCATGCATTTTGTTAAATTTTGAGCATTAATTCACAATACTCTAGGATCTTTACTGAGAGAACAACATGTACAGTGTATCAAAGCATAACAATCATCATAAGCATGTCAATCATCACAAGAATCAAAAGCATGAGAGACAAGAGACACTGAGTTTCTATGGGGAAAACCCTAAGGTGAAAAACCCCACAACTTCCTCAGAGATAGAGAAAGCAATGGCTCAACCAAAGTACAACCAAAATACACAAAGACAGTCTCCTAGTAGCAGATGATCCTCCTCCTCACTAGTCCGCCACTTTCTGAGTGAGAGAAGTGTGAGTTTCCGAATGATCCAAATAGAGATCTCCCAATCTCTATTTATACTTAACCTATTTTCCCAGTGACCTTATGGGGCCGACTTGTCTAGCTAGGTACATCAACCATATAATATATATTTCAGGGCTGACCCCACACATGGTGGTCTAATAACCCATCGACAAGTACACACACTTGCGACACTTGTCAATACTCATGACGACACTTCCTTATAGAGGAATAACACATCTCTTATAAGGGTACAATAAATATATATGACATACATAGATGAAATACATTCTGAAGTTACATATACATCAACACTCCCTCTTAACTAGGAAGGTATTTCTCGACACAGATCTGCTAGCACAAGTCTTCTTCTTTGTATCATCGTCATCGATGCATCAACCTCGAATCATCGTCATCATCACTACTACTGCTATCTCAACCAATCTCTAAATATACTCGTCATAGGAAGTTCTACAAAGCCAGTCCTTTTTCATACTGGATGTAGGCCCACCACCTGCAGGTCTTCGTCATCACTGGCCATACTGTGGAATCCTCAGGACTTATTACGTGCGTCACAAAACCTTTAAAGAGTCTCTTTCCTAGCAAGAACCCTAAAGAGCATCTGAGGCCTTTTTCATCCTGTCCATATCTTCAAGACTTATTACATGTGACCCCACCACAAAACCTAGCAAGAGCATCTCAGGATGTTACGGGTACACAACTTCAACCTGAAATCTCCCCAGGGCACAAATTACATGTGGTCACCATAAAACCTAGCAAGAGCATCTCAGGATGTTACGGGTACACAACTCCAACCTGAAATCTCCCCATGGAAAAAATTACATGTGATCATGGCAAAACCTCGAAAGAGCATCTCAGGATGTTATGGGTACACAACTCCGACCTAAAATCTCCCAGGGCACAAATTACATGCCATAGGACAAAATCTTGCAAGAGCATCTCAGGATGTTACGAGTACACAACTCTGACCTGAAATCTCCCAGGGCACAAATTACATGTCCTCCCAAAGCAATGTCTCGAAAGAGCATCCCAGGCTATTATGGGTACACAACTCTGACCTATAGGATCTCCCAGACATGCTCATCTGCACAACCTGATCCACGGCCACAAAGTATCAACCTAATACTCATCATACATCATCCTGATGTACACATGATCATCCTGATCATCATCACTGCAACATCCTTCTGCAGTCATATGGAGCAACATCCTGAAGCTCGTCATCTATGATCATCCTGATCATACACTGCATCCATCTGATGCATACCAAGTATCTACCTGATACATATCATCATACATGATCCACCTGATCATACAATGTATCCACCTGATACAAACAAATACATGATCCATCTGATCATACCTGATACATATCAACATACATGATCTACCTGATCATACAATGTATCCACCCGATACAAATACAGATACATGGTCCAAGCATCCAACATGATGCATATACAAAATACATAAAAATGATCCAACTGATCATATCCTGTATCCAACATGATGCGTACATACATATACATATAAATGATCCAACTGATCATATCCAGCATCAACATGATGCATACATACACAAATGTAAATGACCAACTGATCATACAGAGCAAAAACTAGAACATCATCCTGATGCTCATCATCTAGCGCTTACATCCACAGCCATGTGAAGGATCCTCCTTCCAACATGCTTGGACTGGCTTCAGCAAATGTCTCCATCACTTCTTCCTCGAAGTGTCATCGATCTGAAGAACACCAAGCCTCTCCCTAAAGTACTCGAACTTCACTCTGGTTAATGGCTTCGTTAATACATCTGCAATCTGCTCGTCCATCGCAACATATAGGAGCTTCACTGCTCCTCTCTGCACCATATCCCTGATATAGTGATATTTGATCTCTATGTGTTTTGACCTGTCATGAAACACTGGGTTCTCAGACAGTTTCACACAACTCTGGTTATCACACAAGATACCAGTAGCATCCAACGGGAGATCAAATAGCTCAGACAGTAGCTTCCGAAGCCATACTGCCTCACAACTAGCTGAACAGGCTACAACATACTCTACCTCAGCTGTACTCAATGCTACACAGGACTGCTTCCTGCTAAACCAAGAGATCACACCTAATCCCATATTGAAGCAGCACCCAAATGTGCTCTTCCTATCTGTAGCACTGCCTGCTCAATCTGAATCAACATAGCCCTGTAGGTTAAACTTTTGATTCGCTTCATACTTGAGCCCATAATCAACTGTACCCTTCATGTACCTCAGAATATGCTTTACAACAATTAGGTGAACACTCCTCGGATCTGTTAGTAACTGACTCAGTGTGTTCACAGCAAAGCAAATATCTGGTCTCATGTTCGTCAGGTACATCAAGGACCCAATCATCTAACGATACATAGAGATATCAACCGGCTCAAATGAAGCATCACATAGAAGCTTCAAATTCGATGCCATAGGTGTGGACATGGCCTTGCAATCCATCATCCCGAATCTCTTCAGGATATCTACTGTGTACTTCCCTTGACCAAGGAAAATCCCATCTACACTCTGCCACACATCCATACCTAGGAAATAGTGCATCATTCCCAAGTCTTTCATATCGAACTCGGCAGCAAGCTTCCTCTTAGTATCTGTAATCTATTTGTCATCTCCTGTTACAAATAATTCATCCATATACAGGTGTAGAATCACAGGATTCCCTTCCTCAACCTTGTAGTAAAGGTTGGAATCCGCTTTACTCTTGGTAAAGCCCAAACTAGATAGGAAACTGTCCATCCTACCATACCAAGTTCTGGGAGCTTGCTTTAAGGCATACAAGGCTTTCTTCAATCTGCATACATATGACTCCTTATCATGTATTTCAAAATCGAGTGGCTGCTCCACATACACTTCCTCTTCAACTACACCATTCAAGAAAGCAGTCTTGACATCCATCTGGTGTATCTTCCATTTCATCGCTGTATCCAGGGCACGTACTGTTCTGATGGAAGTGTACCTGGCTACAGGAGAAAAAGTTTCTTCATAATCTATTCCCTCTTTCTGAGAGAAGCCACGAGCTACGAATCTTGCCTTGTATTTCTCTATGCTGCCATCTGCAGCATGCTTGATCTTGTAGATCCACTTGGAAGTCACAACAGACTTCCCTTTAGGTCTTGGGACAACATCCCAAACATCATTCTTCATTATTGATTGGTATTCCTCGACCATGGCATGCTTCCATTCTTTCTTTTCTGCTGCTTCTTCATAACTGGAAGGTTATTTGTTCATAATGTCACAGAGTAAAGCAACATAGCTGGTATGTGATCTGGTTCTCTTCTTTGCTCTATGTTCTTCTTCTGGAATGTCAAATATTTCTGCATCTTGAATGAGCTCTCTAGCCCATGCAGGTTTCCTCTTGTGAGACTTATTCTCACGGGGTGGATCTACAAGTTGTTGCGGATCTTCAATTTCACGATCAACATCTGGAATTGCTTCAGTCATAGTAGTGTCTTGAAATCTAGTTTCATTAGGTTCTTCATAAACTTCAACAGGTGTCTTTCTTGATTTGATGACTGCTGAGTTTTCATCAAATGTCACATCCCTGCTGACATCAATCTTCTTGAACCTTGGAAAGCATATTTCGTAAGCCTTCGAGCTTTCACTGTAACCCACAAAGATACCCTTCTTTCCTGAAGGATCTAGCTTGGTCCTCTTTTCCTTTGGGACATGAGTGTATACTGGACAACCAAATATTCTGAGATGGCTGACTTCAGGTTTCTTACCAGAGAAGACCTCTTCTGGTGTCTTGTTGTCCAATATTTTGTGGGGTGTTCTGTTCTGCACATACATAGTTGTTCTAGCTGCTTCTTCTCATAGATGCATAAGTAGATCCTGATCATGCAGCATTGCCCTTGCTGCTTCCATGATTGTTCTGTTCTTTCTTTCTGCAACTCCATTTTGTTGTGGATTATAAGGAGTAGTCAACTCCCTCTTAATCCCTGAATCACTGCAAATCTTCCTGAGGTGAATTCTCCACCATTGTCAAATCTGAATGTTTTGATCTTCTTGTCAATTTGATTCTCCATCAAGGTTTTGAATTCCTTGAACTTATCAAACACCTCATCTTTGTTCTTCAAGAAGTAGACCCATCTCTTCCAGGAGAAGTCATCAATAAAAGAGACATAGTAAACATACCCACTCAGAGAATTGGATTACATAGGACCACATACATCTGAGTGTATGATTTCCAAGATATCTTTTGCCTTGCTTTCACTACTTGGAAATGCCTTCTTAATGTTCTTTCCTTTTGCACATCCTTTGCAAACACCTTCATGTTGTGTCTTGATTTCAGGAAGACCTTCTACAGCCTTACTTGCAATTGGTAATACCCTGTAGTGCATATGTGCAAGTCTTCTATGCCAAAGTTCACTTAGATCCATGGAGTCATGTACCATGGCATGTTCAAGTTGTCCCTTCAATTTATACAAACCTTCCTCTTTCTCTCCAATCACTACTGCATCATCTATTGTTTTACCCTTTGGCCACATTAGGACTTGGCCATCCACAAATGCAACCCTCATGCCTTTTGCATCTAATGCAGAGATGGAGAGAATATTCTTCTTGAGCCTAGGTACATAAAGGAATTCTTTCATCTTCAAAGATTTTCTAGAATCTAGGTTGTAAGAGGCTTCACCACTTCCTTTGATTGGGTATTGATAATCATCCCCAAGTTTCACCTTATGGGGTGATTCATGTTCAGATAGGTTTACAAAAGATTCCTTAAACCCAGTCATGTGTTTGGAATCCCCACTGTCAATTAACCAATCATTACAACCATGGGAGATAGTACCTATGAGAGCAGAGATTAGAACATACTCTTCTTCACTTGATGAGTCATCATCACTTTCTTCCCTAGCCTTCTTCTTTGGACGTTCATCATCCTCGACAGCATGAGCATGGAACTTTCTTTTGCTGCCCTTCTTCTTCTTGTTGGAGTTGTTGTTGTTATCCTTTTTGTTCTTGGGACAATCTGAAGCAAAGTGACCCTTCTCATTGCATGTGAAGCACCTTAGATCCTTCTTATTCTTTTGGTGATAGTCAGTGGACTTCTTGTAGTGAGAGTGCTCCTTCTTGGGCTTGCTTCTTTTGGTGTGAGCTGCAATAGCTTGATCTTCTCCTCCCATCTTTTCTTCTCGAGCTACAAGCCTAGCTTCTTCTTGAGAACATTCCTCCCATAGTTTACTGAAAGAGATCAATTTCTTTCTTGCATAGATTCCTTGAATAAAGGAGTCCCATGACCTAGGTAGGGCATTTAGAGTGGTCATAACAACTTCACCATTGTCCACTACTTCATCCACAGCTTCAAGTTATTCCTTGATCTGAGAGACCTTGGAGAAGTAAGATTGAATGGTCTCTCCATTCAACATCTTGACCCCTTTCAATTGATTCCGTAGGGTCTTCTTCCGATTTATGTTCTTCCCTTCAAATAGCTTGGTTAAAGAGTCAAACATCTCCTTGGGTGTCTTCAGAGATGACACATGTGGTATGAGATGGTCTTTGATAGAATCAGCAATGATTCTCTTTTCCTTGACCAAGTTCTTCTTATGCAATATTTTAGCCTCTTCATCCTTTGGGATAGGGATGTCTTCTTTTATGTATGAGTCCAACTCATTCTCTTCCAGGATTAACCCAATCCTATACTTCCAGGCTCGGAAGTTATCAGCTCCTTCAAGCTTGTCCTCAAGCTTGGTGTGGTGAGACATTTTAAAGAGTACTTCAAATGGAAATAGAAAAGATTTAGGTCTTACCACTTGAATTGCTGAAAACTGGATCTGGTCTCGGATTAGGGTTTGTCAGAGAAACCCTAAAAATTCAAAATGTGAATTTCAACTTTCTGAAAAGATAGAAAGATGCGCCTTGATGAGCTGATCAACCTGGTGTATTCAGAATTTGATATCTGCAAAGCTACACCCTTCAAAACTGCCTTTCTATCTTCCCGGATTCACTAAGGAGGACCTTGAATTAGGGTTTGAGTTTCCCGGAGATCTACCCAGCCAAAAACCTTGATCCAAAGCTCTAAACTTCGATTTTTGCAAGGCGCTTCTAGTTATGTCTTTAGATTCCACAAATTCCTATTTTTAAGGAAACCCTAATTTTCAGGGCCAAATATGAAAATGCTCAGAATTGAATTCTGATTGGATAGATAGATTCTCCTTGATGAGTAGAGTCAATCTACTATATTGCCCAATAAACAAGAAACCCTAGTTTCTGTCACTGCACAATGTCTTCTTCTCAGGTAAGCTCTAATACCATGTTAAATTTTGAGCATTAATTCACAATACTCTAGGATCTTTACTGAGAGAGCAACATGTACAGTGTATCAAAGCATAACAATCATCATAAGCATGTCAATCATCACAATAATCAAAAGCATGAGAGACAAGAGACACAGAGTTTCTGTGGGGAAAACCCTAAGGTGAAAAACCCCACAACTTCCTCATAGATAGAGAGAGCAATGGCTCAACCAAAGTACAACCAAAATACATAGAGATAGTCTCCTAGTAGCAGATGATCCTCCTCCTCACTAGTGCGCCACTTTCTGAGTGAGAGAAGTGTGAGTTTTCGAGTGATCCAAATAGAGATCTCCTGATCTCTATTTATACTTAACCTGTTTGCTTAGTGACCTTATGGGGCCGACTTGTCTAGCTAGGTACATCAACCATATAATATATATTTCAGGGCCAACCCCACACATGGTGGTCTAATAACCCATCGGCAAGTACACACACTTGCGACACTTGTCAATACTCATGATGACACTTCCTTATAGAGGAATAACACATCTCTTATAAGCGTACAATAAATATATATGAAATACATTCCGAAGTTACATATACATCAACATATTTTTATACGTATCAGGTGGATACATGATATGATCAGGTGGATGATACATTGTATGATCAGGTGGATCATGTATGATGATATGTATTAGGCAGATACATTGTATGCATCAGGTGGATGCATGGTATGATCAGGTTGATCATGGATGATGAGCTTCAGGATGTTGCACCAGATGATACGCATCAGGACGGTGCAGTGACAATGATTAGGATGATCATGTGTGATGAGTATCAGGATGATACTATGGATGATATGCATTAGGACGATGCTATGATGATGATAAGGATGATCATGTACATCAGGATGATGTATGGTGAGTATCAAGTTGATACTCTGTGGTCATGGATAGGTTGTGCAGATAAGCATATAATAGCACCCTGGGAGATTTGCAGACACTCTTGCTAGGTTTTACCAATGGCATATAATAGCTCCCTAGGAGTTCTCGCAAATGCTCTTGCTAGGTTTTGCTTAGAGGGACATATAATAGCGCCCTGGGAGATTTACAGATACTCTTGCTAGGTTTTGTCCATGGCATATAATAACTCCCTGGGAGATCTTGCAGGTTGTGCTGGGCACATAATCAGTCCTCGGATGCTCTTGTTAGGTTTTGTCGATGACATATAATAGCTCCCTAGGAGATTTGGTAAATGCTCTTGCTAGGTTTTGTCCATGGCATATAATAGCTCCCTGGGAGATCTTGCAGGTTGTGTTGGGCATGTAATCAGTCCTGAGATGCTCTTGTTAGGTTTTGTCGGTTGCATATAATTTATCCCTGGGAGGTTTGCAGATACTCTTGCTAGGTTTTGCCTATGGCATATAATAGCTCCCTGGGAGATCTGTCAATTGCTCTTGCTAGGTTTTGCTTGGTCACATGTAATAGCTTCCTAGGAGATCTTGCAGGTTGTGTTGGGCACGTAATCAGTCTTGAGATGCTCTTGCTAGGTTTTGTTGATGCACGTAATGAGTCTTGAGGATCCATAGTATGACCAGTGATGATAAAGACCTGTAGGTGGTGGGCCTACATCCAGTATGAAAAAGGATTGGCTCTGTAGAACTTCCTATGATGAGTAGTTCATAGATTGATTGACATAGCAGTAGCCGTGATGATGACGATGATTCGATGACGATGATCCAGTGACGATGATCCAAAGAAGAAGACTTGTGCTAGCAGATCTGTGTCAAGAAATACCTTCCTAGTTAAGAGGGAGTGTTGATGTAATTGTAACTTTGGAATGTATTTCACATATCTATATTGTATTCCTATAGAGATGTTATTATTCCTCTATAGAGAAGTGTCGTCATTTATATTGTAAGTGTCGTAACTTATACTTGATGGGTTATTATACCACCTTGATGGGGTCGGCCCTGTATAAGTCATGTGGGTTAAAGGGTTATTAGACCACCCTATTGGGGGTCGGCCCTGTCAGCATTATGCTATGTGGTTAAGTTGAGGCCGACCTAGTAAAGGTTATTAGGCAAGTCAAGTCATGTATAAATAGAGTGCGGGAGGCACTCTATTTGATCATTCACTTTTTTCACTCACACTCATTGGAGAGTGGCGCACTAGTGGAGGAGGAGAAGCTACTGCTAGGAGGACTATCTCTTGTACTTGGGTTGTATCATTGCTCTATCTATCTCTGAGGAAGTTGCGTGATTTTTCACCTTCTTGGTTTTCCCCGGTGAAATTCTGTGTCTCTTGTGTGCTTGCATTATCGTTTCCATGATTGATATGCTGTAGATATGTTGTAGATATGTTGTACATGTTATTCTCTCAGTTAAGATCCTTGATCAGATTGAAATTTCTAAAAAACTAACAAATAGATGATGAAAGGATTCAAATTGATGGTTAGCCAACTTGGAAGCAAAGGGATAATAATAGGAGGCAATAGCAGTTCTCATGGTGAGGAAAAGATGCCTATGGGAGAGCATATTTTCTCAAGCACAGGACCCCATAATAGAGAAAATGAATTTCAGAGCACAACAAGGTCCACTGCACCTAAATTTCTTATCCCCAAAGAAGAGCCTGACATTCAAGTGGATCTTACTACAATAGCAAATGAATGGAATGATTTGAGTGAAGATTGTAAGAGAAGTCTACCATTTAGTACATACCTTGATGCTGCACAGAAAGTAAAAAAGAAGGATGACAATAGGGCTCTATTCCAAAACAAAGAATTAAATTGTGCTATTGGTAAAATGTCACTTCCTTCTTTTGATGGTTCCTCTCAAAATTCTGCCAACACTTGGGTGCAAAAATTAGATGTGTATTTTCAGCTGAATCCTATGGTGGAAATGGATGCACTAAAAATGGCCATTTTGCACTTGGAAGGAGATTCCAATGAATGGTGGTTTCATGGCTTGAAAACCTTGGGTCATGATTAGGTTAAAACATATGAAGAATTTTTTGACAGGGTACTAGAGAGATTTGAACACAAAGATCCAGAATTGCCTTTCAAGGAACTAGCTCAATTAAAGCAAACTGGGACCCCTACTGAGTATATGTTGGACTTTCAAAAATTATCAGTCAAGGTGGCTGATGTATCTATGGGAAGGTTGGTATTTATATTCACTGAAGGTTTTGCTGAACCCTTAAAAGGTTTGGTCAAATCCCACAAGCCAACTACATTAAAAGATGCAATGACCTTTGCTAGGGATCTCTAAAATGTGCTTCCTAGAACGAGATTTCCTCCCAAGCCTGACTTCAGAATTGAAAGGAAACCTTGGAAAAGAGATGCATATGATAAGAATCCATGGAAAGAAGATGAATATGTAAAGGATAAGAAAGAGGAACTAAACAGGGAAGAGCTCAGAAGGAAGAAATTGTGTTACTCATGCTTCCAACCATGGGCACCAGGACATGATGATGGGTATGAATGGGGAATGGAGGAAGAAGGACATAATTCAGCCCAAGAAGAGGGATATAATATAGCAAAATAAGGGAAACAAGAGGTGAACCATCCCTCACCCACCAAAGTAAGAATGGCAGTACTTTCAGCAGTACCTCGATATCACACTATTTGATGCAAGGGTGTGGTACTAGGACAAAGAACTTCAGTTTTGGTAGATGGAGGAGACACACATAACTTCATTGATGCATAAATGGTGGAGAGGAGGAATATACCTATTGAACCATCTGATGGCTTCATAGTTGTCATTCCCAATCACAACACAATGGAGTGCAAAACATGGATTCCACAGTTGCAAGTCACCGTAGGTAACTATACTTTTGTTGATAGTTTTTATGTGGTTGATGTTGCTGATACTAATGTGGTTTTGGGAGTGCAATGGTTGTATTCCATAGGAGAGCATACAGTAAATTATCAAATTCCTAAAATGAAATTAAAAGATTCAAAAGGAGTGCTAAGGGTTGTGAGAGGGAAACACACCTACCCGAATCAGGTAGTTTCTTCCCATAGCATGAAGCACCGGAATAGAAAGGTTTTGGGAGACATTCCTCATGGAAGGCCACCTGATAGAGGAGGAACAAGTTTGAAGCATGGTAAATTGATATTTCTTAAGGGCAAGCAATCTTGGGTGGGGAGGACTGTAATGTCCCCATTCAAATAATTGCATAGTAAGACAATCCCATCAATCCTACTAGTTTCCTAGGTTGGATGGGCACATTTGGAATTGCAATAAGGAATCTAATAAATGATGTTTAGAGATTAGAAGGGTTCAATTATTTAATAAATAGGTTAAATAATGAAATTCAAGATAAATTCTAGGTGGCAAGTGGTTTTGAAGACATATGGAGGATGTGGGACCCACACTAGCTTGATTTTTCAAGGACACATGGCATCTTTCTCTTGTCAATTAGAATCCATGAGAAGGTGAAAATCCTTGGATGACTTGGTAGGCTCATACACATGGAATTTAGCATCATAGGTCAAATTTGGATGGAATGGTAAACTTCATGGAAGAGGAAGAGTCAAACTAGGAGTTTGTGGACACTTGGGCTAGATTTCCTAGCTCCTATGACAACAATGATGGAGCATCTATGAAATCTATGACAAATTTCAGATATGACCTCTGACATCTGACAATTATGACATGTCATCCACAAAATAGTCTCCAAGGGGGTGCTCATGGGAGTTGGAGAAGCCAAAGAGACTCCTACTCAAATTGGTGGAAGGTGGAAGGCTAGGAAAGGTAGGACACGTGGCAAATCTTGATCCCTTACCCTAATTTGAATTGGATTGAGTTTATGGAAGGATTGGGAACCTTAGAAGGCTAAGGATGTTTATAAAATATAGGGATAAACCAAGAGAGGGGCTTTTGATCATTTGAGAAAAATTGCATTTGTGAAGAGAGAGCTAGTGGATGACTAGTTTCTTGCCTTAGCCAATTTCGAGGGTGAATGATTCCCATCCAAGTTGGTGTTTGGAGAGGCCACTCAGGTATTTCATGGAGCTTTAATGGATTTTGTATTTGCAGGTATCAGCTACAGGGAAACTCATGATTTTTTTTAGTGCAGCACTTTCTCTCAACCATTTTCGGTTTTGATGGCATATTCATACTCCTTGAGGGATTGCGCTTTGGGTGAGATCTTGTAGTAATTAGGAGAGTGTTACACCAAAATGTCATCACCCTTGTGCAAGTGTCGCAAGTGTTGAAAGTGTCATCATCCTGACCTAGTGTCATCACCATGACCATTGCAAGTACCGTCATTATGACCAAGTGTTGTCATCATGACCGTTGTGATAATGTCATCATCTTGACCATTGTGTAAACTCTTTGCTATGATACCTAAACCCATTTTAGAGTAAAAACATATCCCTAAAGTTTCCCATGACTGGAGGGCTTAACTGACCTACTTTTCAAGGTCGTCACAGTCTTCCCTTGTGCAACATGCGACGTCGCAGGTTGTCCTAATGCAACATGCGACGATGTCAGTTATTTGGATAAAAGAGTATCTTCGAGCCCATTCTTGAAGATGAGTGATGTGGAGGCCTATCCCTAGGCTCTATGTTAAGTGGCATTTCGGTTCCTAACCTTATGGAAAGATCCCTTAACCATATCCCCCTAATCCTCAACTTACCCTATCTCTTTAGACCTATATAAACACCCACTCTCTCCATGGGAGGGGTAAAGGTCTATGGTACCCTTATGCTGATAGGATCCATATTGGTGATTGGGAAGCTTGTACCATCTTGGAGGCTTGGCTTGGACATGTTGGATGGAATATGCAACGTTGAGGCTTTGGTTGTAGCTTCATCTTTTGTATGTATTCCCACTATTTATACAGTTAATATAATCTCTTTCCATAAATATTGTCTCGTTGATGATGTTTAGAAATTTCTTCCTCGACTGTTAGTTTAGATCAGTTATTATTTAGATATCGTGTACTGCTTGTATTGTTTCCATATTGTCTTGACAGGTCTTGTAACTGGAGATCTGACGACAGCAAGACTTGGAGAAACAACAAGGAGAAGGATCCGCAATCTAAAAGGTATGATATCTAAGTACTCGATCTGTAACTAGATCTAGGAAATGAGTTTTGTATTATGTTCTATTTGTTCTAGATTCACTTGAACTAGGGAGATCCGGCTCGTGTCCACCCGAGTGGATTGTCCGTTAACAAATCTGGCGACCATACTAATGAAGAACATTGTTGTTTTCAATCTGAATGTCAGTTTCAGTTGATTGCTTTTCCAAGCCATCTCTTTGGCCATTTGTTTCTTAAACCATTTCACCATCAGATCTTCGCTTTGAAGAGTCTGATTGCCTTCCTTTGAGTTTGTACTTCTCATTGGAAGACCTTTTTATGCTCATTATCTAGAGAAATAGTTGATTTTTGGACTTAGATCTCGCCTGTTGCACCTAGTCAGTGTACCCAGAGTGACACTGTGTTGTTTTTTATCTCTGTTCTTTGCATGTTAGT
Source organism: Larix kaempferi (assembly GCA_027924585.1). Taxonomy (NCBI): domain Eukaryota; kingdom Viridiplantae; phylum Streptophyta; class Pinopsida; order Pinales; family Pinaceae; genus Larix; species Larix kaempferi. Next base: position 418,549 of record BSBM01001806.1, read on the forward strand.
CTATCATCGCAGCCCTTCCATTGGTATACTGCGATGTAGTCGCACTTCCCGCACTAGTGAACTGCGATGTCGCACTGTGCATAAGTACAAAGTGCGTCGATCTGCCATTTTTTGCCTTATAGGCACCTTTTCTCCATTTCTGATTTGAGTTTTGGTTTGTGTACAGACTCCTCTGCACTGTACCTTCCAGCCAGAGCCCCTCTTGTCCAGCAGTGTTTTGTTTGGCTTGTTTGTATTGTTTTTTGGGTCTTTTGAGTTTTGGATTCATGTTTGGCCCCTTGAGTAAAAACTAGTGTTTTGCTTGCATTTTTAATCGTGCATTCTTCAGTTGTTTTGACCCATCTCAAGGTTTTGAGATCTTTTTGGTTTGGTGTGCTTGGCTTGTTTTAAATACTTGAAGAGTGTGGGATATCCATGTATTTTTTAGCCTCTCTTTCTTGGGTTATGCATCTTGTTTCCCTTACATGCTGAGCTATTCAATCATTTTTGGGGAAGATTGATTGTTTGTCTCCACTTTAGTTCAGAGAAAAGCTTGATTTTGTCACTTTTTGCTATATTCATGAAATTGGAAAACATAATTATTCTTCCTGCTTTAATTTGATCATTTGGCATATTTGGTCTTACACTCATAGCAAGAAGAAAATGCTTGTTTCAGTTTTGTGTACATTTGAGTTAGACATGATTGTTAAGTGCTTATCATTGTCTTGCATTTGATTGGAAACATTTGTGGAATCCTTCTTTCCATAGCTTAGATGTGTCTTTTTCAAGTGTAAAAAGATAGGAAATGAATTATAATTATTGCATTTGGTCGATTTTGAGCCTCTCTTGAGTGCCTTTGAGTTGTTTGGGTGCTTGCCATTTTTATTTGAGAATTTCTGAAAGATTAGAGTACTGTAGATATCTTCTCACTTTCTGAATATATAGATATGAAAAGCATTGAGTTATCAAATTTCAGTTTTGGTACATGCATTTGAAAATTGAAAAGTGCTTCATTATTTTGTCTTATACATTGTTAAGATTAGTTGCATCTTTCATTTTCTTTGCGCTTTTTAGTTGATTATTGCAGAAAGTTAGAATTATTGCACTCTAAGAAGGAATTCTTCTTTTCGCTACTACTTAAGTACTTTTTGTTTGAAAGAAAGAAAAATCTCTCCCTACCTCAAGTAGTTTTCATTGAAAAGGAAAGGAAAATGTGCATTATTATATAGTTGAGGATTGCATTATGTTTACATTTATGTACTCACCTCATGCATCCACCTAACCGTACAAGATAAAATTAATGCTAGATTAGGTTAAAATCATTTAGTAACTGTGTGTAAGTTAGAGACGTGTTCTGGCATCTTTAAGCGTGGAAGCTGTCATTATTTGCTAGCAGTATAGTCCGAGGGTATTATAGTCTTCCACGTACATCGGTATATCGAGCACCGTCATGCACCCACCAAGTACCATAATCCGTACTTGGCGTATATCGAAGGGTGTATCACGTACTCGACACGTATATCGGAAGGTCTCGTGCCAATGGCTGTGCATTAAACAACACCACTACGGATTTGAGCTCCCACGTACCTTGCGTATATTGGGAGACACCACTAGGATTCCTGAAACCAACCGAGTTAACCATTTGGTCGTCTTGGTAAAGAAATACATCGAGAACAGCACTCAGAGAGATTAGCACACATGTACTATGCAGGTAATCGGGTATTCCAGCAAGGGTACGGTCCCAATTCTCCTTGTCGCGTCATATTGTTGGACCCTGCAGTATATAGCGATGTGGGATGCCTTGATAATCCTGTGAGGTTCCAGACTTTTGAATCCACTCCCATTCACACAGTTTGCTTGTTGCTTTTAGAATTGAGTAGTGTTTGATTTGTGTGGTACTTTAGAGACTCTTAGGAAGTTTAGATATGGAAGATTCTTCCGGGACTACCAACCAAGGCACCCCTTTCCAAGGTATGCCATTTGTTATTCCCCCTTGTGGAATTGTTGGTCCTCCATTTATGGCTACGTTGAGTCTTCCTGGATTGATGATAGGATTACCAGTATGGTTATTCTCCAATCCAGTTACACCAAGTGCACCAATTGTGTCGAACCTAGGTCCTTCACCACATCAGCATCGATCTCATGGTGACCCTTCTCCTTCTCCGTCGAAAGTTGAATCAGCTTCCATCTCTTCCTCTTCTCCTACTGAAAACTCTGATGTTAGTAAGAAGGCGGGTGTGAAGAAGAAGAAAGGGAATATTAAGAAGAAGAAGGTTAAGAAAGAGACTACGTGTCAACCATCTGTCTCTAATGGCACTCATTCTATGAGAACACCTTGTAAGCCAAAGTTCCCTTGCAAACTTTGCAAGGGTGATCACCTTCTCAAGAATTGTCCCGGTCTTTCCCATGTGTCAGAAGTGTGGTCTAAAAACCCCAAACCGCTTGTATCGTCAACCTCTGACCATCATATTGATGATACTCCCTCAACCAGTGACCCATTGGTGACAGGTCGGAAGGGTAGAGTTGCAAACCCTTGTTGGATATGCAAGGGCTTGCATCGTACTTACCTTTGTCCAAGCATGGATGAAGCTTCACGGTGGTTGGAAGATATCACTAGTTCTCAATAGGTGATTCCAACAAGTGATAATAAGCTGCCCCTCGACCCCCCGTTGGTTGACCAAGTGATCAATTCAGTTTCATCTGTAATCGATCCCACTCTTCCTTCGAAGAGTGAAGTGATCGAGTCGATCTCATCTCCACTCAATCCCGCTCTTTCATTGGAGAAAGTCCAGACTGAAGCAGTCACCATGACACAATCTTTGTCTCATTCTTATCTTCCAAGTGAGAGTGAATTGGAAACCGCTGATGTTTTCCTAGTCAATTCAGAATGTCCTAGGCAAGGGGAAACCCTGTCCATTCCTACAGGACCCCCCCAAGTACTGAGGTCATCTCCTTTGGTTGGAATGATTTAACAGATTCTCATCTTCCTTCGATTGTTCCTTTTCAAATATCTATAGGAGTTTCCGATAAAGAAATCTTTTGTACGATAGTTGATGAGGGAGCTTCTATTAGTAGTTTATCCTCAACTGCTTGGCAAGCTATAGGTTGCCCTCAACTTGTGCTAATGACTGACCAGATTTTGGCCTTTAATCGAAGACTTGCCGAACCTTTAGGGATTCTCCCGCAGTTACCTATCACGTTGAGAGGTAAAATTGTTTATGTTGATGTCATCGTTGTCCAAGGTCCTTTAGATTTCAATCTACTCCTTGGACATGATTATGTCTATGCTATGAAAGTTGTAGTGTCCACACTCTTTCGAGTGATGTATTTTCCCTATGATGGGAGGATTGTGACTATTGATCAAATTTCCTTCGTGACACCCACTCATCATATGACTCCCAGTCATCAGACTTCCCTAAATGTTCCACATGTTTTAGTGGTTTCTTCCCCATGAGAAGAGGTTACAAGCACGGTTTATGTTATGTTTCAAGCTCGTTAAAAAATGAAACCAACCTTCAAGCAAAGTTTCTCTTTGATTTCAAGCTTGCATAAAAATGAAACCATTTCACATGAGCATAGTTCCCATTCTATGTCAAGCTCGTTAAAAAATGAAATAGGTTCCTACGAGCATGGTTTATGTTATGTTTCAAGCTCATTAAAAAATGAAACTGACCACTCTAGCATAGTTTACCTTTGGTTTCAAGCTTGCATAAAAATGAACCATCCCCTGAAGCATAGTCTTATTCTATTTCAAGCTTGTTAAAAAATGAGATAGACCCCTCTAAACATAGTTTACCTTTGGTTTCAAGCTTGCATAAAAATGAAACAATCCCCTCGAGCATAGTTTTATTCCATTTCAAGCTCGTTAAAAAATAAGATGGATCCCCTCAAGCATAGTTAGTGTCTATTTCAAAATTGTGTAAAAATGAAATAGATCTCGCTCCCATTAGTTTGAGTCTCTCGCTAGAGTTAGAATTTGAACCTTCATTTCATTTGATTCTCGTTTTCCCCCCCTTGGTGAACATTTTCATATTAGTATCCAAGTTGGTAGTTGGGTTAGCAAGCAGCATTTTAGACGAAATGAAGCTTGAGGGGCATGCCACATGTCGTACCGTCAGCAATCATGTTGAGGTAACACTACCATGTTAATCCACTAGCAATCATGCTGGGGGCATTTACCAACCTCTGGGAATCATGTTGGGAAGGAACCCATCAATGGGCATTAACCTATGAGCATAGTTCCCATTCTATGTCAAGCTCGTTAAAAAATGAAATAGGTTCCCGTGAGCAGAGTTCTAATCTTGTGTCAAGCTCATTAAAAAATGAAACAACTCCTTTCCCTTTGAGTCGAGTCTTCTCGTAGACTTAGTACCTAAACCTTATTTTCACCCGCCTATGCCTTAGGTAGATGAAATGAAGCTTGGGGGCATGTCTTCAACCTCTGGAAGTTACGTTGAAGTCAACTCGATCGCCTCTCCACACCACGTTGGAGATAAGTCACTTACTTCTAGCAATCATGCTGGGGGCACACACCAACCTCTGGATGCCATGTTGGGAAAAAGTCCACCATTGCGAACATTTTCAAGCATACTTTCCTTTTTTAGGTTTCGAGCTCATTAAATCATGAAAATTACCCTGAGCATGGTTCATTTTCTGTTATAAGCTCGTTAAAAAATGAAGCAGATATCATGAGCATTCTTCCAAACTATCTTCGAGCTCGTTAAAAATAGTAAGATGGTGTTTGAGCTTACTTTTCACCTTTTTCGTGCTCTGGTTGAAACATGAAAAGTGGTTTGAGCTTACTTTTTACTTTTTCGTGCTCTGGTTCAAATATGAAAAAGATTCCGAGTGCTTTTGATACCATTCTCGTGCTCATTAAAAATTTTGAGTAAAAAGGTGTGTCTAACGAGTATAGGTTTATCACTTTATCTGGCCTCGCTAGATTATTTATGAAAAAGGAACTATGCCGAGTTTACTTTTTCCTTTGTCATACTCGGTCATCAACCATGACAAAGTTGTTGATGGAGTCCTTTTAAGCTCTTTTCAGACTCCCTAAATAGGAAAAGATTGCCAAGTTAACTTGATACTTTCACACTTGTAAAAGCATTTGAATGATCGTCTTTCTAGTGATAGTTTACCCCTTTTCGGACCAGGAAGCACTATTTACAAAAAAGGAATACTCCAACCAACCATGGCTGGAAGAGTCCTCTCCGACGTTGTTTTACCCTTTTTCAGGCGATGAGGCTAACTTTACGAAAAAGGACCATTGGAGTCTCCTTTAGTTATTTTCAGACTCTCTAAACATGAAATGATGTCAAGTTTTCCTTCTCTGGACTTGTTAAATTTTAAACATTGAAGGGCCCATTATGGGACAAACCCCTCCTTTCCTAGGTTCATAAAACGTTTGGGATTGGACTCATCTATGAGATGAGCTATACCGAGCATCTAGTTACCCTCATCAAGCTCGTCAAAAAACACATGAGGCACTCATCAATCATGATGAGGAAAAAGGGAATATTTTGTGTTACATCTTAATTACGGCAGTACATAGTCACTCTTGAACATGGCACTCGTTTTCATTTTCATTCAGTACTTGGATAATCTATTTGTCCTCGAGTCTTGTCAATTCCATGAGTCGCGTCGCTCCTTTGATCAGCCAAAGAATGCTTCCACCATCAGTTGCATTAGGGGTTGGTATCATTCGCGTCATGTCAATACTGCCAAGTCATGCCATGCCCATGTTTAAGAGATGTTCGTTCCACATTATTTGCAGTCAGTACACCTTCAATCATGTTGGTCTACCTTGAGTCAGTCTTGCACATTACTATACCGTCCGATCTACCCTACACATCTTTTATCGAGTTTCATGTTAATGATGGGGGATTCATCATGGCCCTCCTTCGACAGGTTCATCCTCGTCGAATTCAAATCATCATCCGAGGATTGAACTTAGAAACCAACCAAGTACCTTGGGCCTGCATGCCTCAATGGTAGGTTACCTCGCTTTCAACATGAGTTTACATCATTGACTCTTGATTGAAAGATTTCATCTTGCGTTCGACTTCAACTCATTGACTCACGCTTGGTGATATGTACTGTGATACCTTGGGAATCATTAACATTAATGGTGATCTCCCTCACACTTGTTAACGGTATACATTAATGACTGGTAATCAAGTGGTTTCTACCATGTTCGACTCCAAAACATTGTAATCACATGGATAGATTCGTATCATTGCAGGTTCAGCTTGAAGACCCTGGGGAGTCATGTTTTACCCAAGTTGCAATGGAGATTGTTTGAGACACACAAATCCACTTTTGTATTGGTCATGGATGTGTTGTTAGTTCAGAGTTACATGGATCCACTTTTGTATTGGTCATGGCTCTGTTATCATCTCATCATGGATCTATGATTGTGTCTAGTAGCCATGATTGTGTTCAGTCGGTCTTTACCATCATGGATCTGCAATGTATTGGTCGGCAGCCATGCTTTGTGTTGTATGAGACTTGTGGATCTCAGGTCATCTATGCAGCAACTCCTTCCAACCAACAAGTCCTTGCCATTTTTCTTATTACAAAGCATTTCACCTGTCTCATTCTGTCATCTTCATGCTTTGGGGGGCATTCTGTTACACCAAAATGTCATCACCCTTGTGCAAGTGTCGCAAGTGTCGCAAGTGTTGCAAGTGTCGTCATCCTGACCTAGTGTCGTCACCATGACTATTGCAAGTACCGTCATTATGACCAAGTGTTGTCATCATGACCGTTGTGATAATGTCGTCATCTTGACCATTGTGTAAACTCTTTTCTATGATACCTAAACCCATTTTAGAGTAAAAACATATCCCTGAAGTTTCCCATGACTGGAGAGCTTAACTGACCTACTTTTCAAGGTCGTCGCAGTCTTCTCTTGTGCAACATGCGACGTCGCAAGTTTTCCTAATGTAACATGCGATGATGTCAGTTATTTGGATAAAAGAGTATCTTCGAGCCCATTCTCGAAGATGAGTGATGTGGAGGCCTATCCCTAGGCTCTAGGTGAGGTGGCATTTCGGTTCATAACCTTATGGAAAGATCCCTTAACCATCTCCCCCTAATCCTCAACGTACCCTATCTCTTTAGCCCTATATAAACACCCACTCTCTCCATGGGAGGGGGGAAGGTCTATGGTACCCTTATGCTGATAGGATCCATACTGGTGATTGGGAAGCTTGTACCATCTTGGATGCTTGACTTGGACATGTTGGATGGAAGATGCAACGTTGAGGCTTTGGTTGTAGCTTCATCTTTTCTATGTATTCCCACTTTTTATACAGTTAATATAATCTCTTTCCATAAATATTGTCTCTTTGATGATGTTTAGAACTTTCTTCCTCAACTGTTAGTTTAGATCAGTTATTGTTTAAATATCTTTTACTGCTTGTATTGTTTCCATATTGTCTTGACAGGTCTTGCAGCTGGAGATTTGACGACAGCGAGACTTGGAGAAACAACAAGGAGAAGGATATGCGATCTAAAAGATACGATATCTAAGTACTCGATCTGTAACTAGATCTAGGAAATGAGTTTTGTATTCTATTATATTTGTTCTAGATTCACTTGAACTAGGGAGATCCGGCTCGTGTCCGCCCGAGTGGTTTTTGTTGTTGTTGGGGAGGAGGTTAGAACAGACCTAATAATTGATTAATGGTGCATATGAGACCTTATTAATGTTCCTCGGACATCCCCTACCTCTGTTTTGAATTTTGAATGGGGTGGAGACATTTGGAGATCCATTTTCAGTACCTACCTTGGGGGGATTTGATTCACAAATTGCTAGTTAAATTCCATACATTGACTAGAATATTAAACAAGTTTGCAGAAGTCTTTGGAGGGTTATAAATCATCCCTAAACCTCATATTCAAGTCCCAATATCAGTCATATACCCTTACAGAATATTTGGGAGCATTTGGGTTAATTTGGAGACCTAGACATCAAAACAAGTCAAAGGTCAAAATTGGGAAAAAAGTGAAAAATTGGGCATTTTAATAAAAAATTTAAAAAAGGGTCATTAGAAACACGCAAGTGAAGAGCACACTACTCGCATGTTAAGCGCCAGAATGCTTAAGGCAACATGTGTGTGCAACTTTTATGGAAACACACGAGTGGTAAAGGAACCACAAGCGGGTAACTTACTATTTGTTAAGCTTTCACTAGTGTGTATGTCCTAAAATCGATACACAAAAAAGAGATAAAGTGGAGAGATAGGGAATGACTAAGGCTACATACATCTATAGAAAATCCAGGCTCTTCCATCCATAGTGTGCTTTTGTGTGAGCGACAATTCAGTATCGTCACGGACGAAGAAATGTCTATTTGATGGATAACAGATGCCCCCTAATGTATGAGGTCAGAAGGGTAAATGATGGCCAAAATACATTATAAAACAGTGAAGTGGAGGAGTGCAGAAATCACAGAATCAAAGTTCCAATCAGTACCTAAAACAAAAGAAAGGTCATCGTATAATATAATCTTGACAATATGCCATGTTCAGAAGGATAGAACATATTGATCTCCAATACATTTTATAATTGATATATATAGCATGGTCACTATAATACAAGCGTGGATCCATGTCACAAGTGGAGAACATAGCCATAATGAACAAACTAGATCTATGTCTCATGAGGAGCCAAAAATGAGTGTGGCTCGAACTTGTGCAACTTGGGAAATAACAAAAGGTGATGATGTTATTATAGGCCCAAGGTATTCAATCAAAACCGTCTAAAGGTACGAATTATAACCATGTCAATAAAGGAGTTAATGTCGAGCATGGAGGTTACTGTTTGATTATAGGTCATTGATGTGAACCATTAACAAATGTGAGGGCACCCACCAATAATGAAAATGGGACCCAAGGTACCTAGTACATTCTTACAAGTGTGAATAAGGGTTCTTGAAGTCGAACATTTGAATAATATATCGAGTAAGAAACATTGAGGTATTCTCATAACTCAATAGTGAGATAATATTCCACTGGTAGCTGCAAATCTCAAGTTACTATCCAAAACTCTAAATATCCTTCCCAGAGCAAGATGAGTTGAAGTCGATGGGAAAAGACCCGTGAGAAGGAAGGCATTAATGAATCCTTCATCATCTCACATGAGGAAAAACTTGGAGATTGAATTGATGTGAAACATGAATGAGTACAAACTGATATCAAGAATGGCCGACATGAGAAGTCAAGGCAAATTGCAGAATGGTCGACACAGGTGATATCCTTGAATAGTGAGCATGACAAAAGAGTAACTTAGGAAACATTGAACATAAAGGGACCATGATAGAAATATTCCATGTAAGGGACATAATAGATGCTCCATGTGATTGGAAGAGTAACCAATCGGAGGATTGAAAACTCTGAAATCAGGTTTTTCCTAAAGACAAAACTAAAACCCACTAACTCAAGACTAGTGTTGTGTTCAAGGAATTTTTGGACTTGCTGCCACTGTTTCAACAAATGACATAGATCTTTCCCTTCCCTTTCTCTTTTTAAGCATCTTTTCATTTTTCTACGAGCATGAAAAAGATAAAGGGAAGCTTGATAGTGTCTTTCTTGTGAAATTTTAACGAGTCCAAGAAAGTAAACTCGGTACCTTTTTCATTTTTGAACAAGCTCGAAGAAAAGATAGAAGAGTGCTTGATAGGGATCCAGCCATGTGTAATTTTATGAGTCCATGGAATGGAAACTCAAAACTTTCTTCATTGTTTTACGAGTTTGAAGACAAGATAGAATATTACTCGATAATGTACCGATCCGTAGATTTTAAGATCGAGCTCGGATCTGTCTGTGCTCGCCAGTGTTTTCATATACAACAACTCTATACACCATATCATGGATTTTACATCAATCCTAACTTGGTATATGCTCGTAGGTGATTTCATATTTAGAGAGTCTGAAAATCCGAGAGAATACTCCAAGGGGTACTTCTTTGTAAAGTTAGTCTCCTCGCCCGGAAAAAGAATAAAGCAATGCGAGAACTAAGTCTTCTAGTCACATTGAACTACAGTATTTATTTTTTGTAAATAATCCACATGGTCCAGAAAAGGGTTAAACTTATACCAATGTGGATGTCACTTCAAGTCCTTTAACGAGTCTGAAGCGAACAAGTAGACTCAACGCTCTTGTCAATTTTAAGGATTCTAATAAGAGAATGAAGGAAACTCCATATGCATGGGAGCTTTATAAAAGGGTGGTAAGCAAATAATAGAGAAAGAATATACAGTTGCAGATCACAATATACTAAGAAATATCCCAGACTATCAACTAGTGGTATGGGAACCAATATGACAAAAGTGTGATAACTAAGGTGTCCATGTAAGGCATGTCGTATCCATGGAATAACAACGATGATGTTGGGAAAATAGAAGGCTTAATTTCGTATTCCATGGAGAAAAAGGGTTCCTATGGCGTAACGATATGGTAAGGTACTAATCCAATGCATAGTGCAATGGTAACCTAACCTATATGCCATGATAAACAAACATTTTTCAAGTGCTAGTGTAGACAAAAAACCTTGTAAAAGCATCTTCCTGTTTGTTGACCTATTCAAAACACCTTCATTAGTAGTCACAATAAAAAATATGACATAAAAATCGACATTAGACTAAATAAAGGGGGTAAAAATAAAAAATATTTACCACAAATATCCAAAAGAGGGTAAAAACTAAGTCATTTACCATTTTACCATTGTAAAGAACCATAAATCCCTAAAACTTCAATCATCGATTGCGATCCAACCGGTGTATGATTCTTCATTCCATTAGTTGCAGGTAATTCATCTCCCTTTTCTCTTCATTTTGTATATGATTCTAGTGATTTTTGGTGAATTTTTTGAGTTTTTACTAAGCATTTAAATTTGAATGTCTGTACCCGCAGGTGAAAGGTATTGAACTACCTTGTTCGATGAAAAAGCACGAGTGAATAGTTCCTCACCTGCGGGTGGGACACTGCTGGGTAGTGCAGTTTGGTTTTAAAAACTCAACGCTCATCCAAAGTAATGGTTTTTTTGCATAGATGGTGTTATTTTGGAGGGAACGAGAGCATCAGGCCATGGATAGAGATTCCATGGAAGATCCCTTGACCTTAAATTCATTGCACCGATGTGGATTGTTAAAATTATTTCGAACAAAAAATATGAGGGCCCAACCTAAACTCCTCGAGACTCTAGTACATCTTTGGTATCCCGGACAAGGGGTTTTCAACCTTCATGGTGAGATATTGGAGCTCATAGTGGATGATATCTACTTTATTGCCATACTATACTGCTATGGAGAGGTGTTAAAACTCAAAGGTTCCTTCAATGGAGTTGGGACTCTCTCCGTGCAAGACTATGTCAACACCTATTGTGTGGAAGGAGTGGAAAAGAGTGGAATCCAAGTTGCAATCATTCAAATAGATAGCTTTCCACTAAAAGTGATTGTGAGCACCATTAACCGAGTGGGGGGTAGTGCAGCACCACATTTGGCCACTCACAACTACATGCAAATAGGTGTAGAGTGCCTTTGCAATGTGTTATTTGATTGGTACACCGAGCTGTTGGTGAATATGAAACACCAACTTGATGAATGAAGGACGAAAAATAAGAACAAATTTGGGTATGGAAGTATCTTAGTTGCATTATTATTTGAGAGGGTTCCTATATTGAGCCCTAGAGTGGCTCTTCCACCTATCAACCGTCGCCAGCCAAGATTGGTTTGGTGGAGTGATGTGTTTATTGAGCAGGGAGGTGGAGATAGTAGGACTTCATATGTTGATGATGACTTCATTGGATGATGGAGATGATAGGTCCATAATTTTGAGCAGTTCACGTATGTAGTTTTAGACTTTCGAAAAGACCTCAAGCTCTTGCTCCCTCCAGGAGCATCCTGGGGAGAGATAGGTAAGATTTTGTTTTGTAATATTCATTTTTATGAATTTTATTTGTAAATATGTACATGTATATATTTTGGTGAGTTTGAGTACTAACAAAGTGTATGATGCAGATATCGGGCCAGTGCGACCAGTTGGACACCCAAGGATGTTTGTATGACCAGCAAAGCCAGGTGGAGCAGATGCCATACTCAAGACTATTGTGGGAAAGATGAGCTAGCTTCCTCATGATATTCCTTCCTTATGTATCAAGCGGATTCCTATGTACATGAAGGAGAATGTAGTGGGAGTGCCCCCTGCATGGATTAGACTGCTCCGTAAAGTAGCTAGGCTATTTATATGTTATAGAGAAGTAGTGGTTGAGGAGGCTGAGGCTCCAGCTTCTCCATGGAGACACCTGCATCATTTGAGGCTATAAGCCCATTTTTTGTCTATTGATATGTATTATTGTTGGAGATGGATACTTAAACTCGTTTTATTTTTGGGACCTATATATACATATATCGGTTATATTTACATGTTTCTTCTATGTGTGTGGTTATGGAATTACTGTGTATGATACAAATTCCAATCAAGGATATAATTTGCATAAGCATCAGTTATAGAGTTTTGATTTATTGAAATATGTTTATATGTAATAAAATCAAATTTCCTTTCAGGTAGTCTAACTTTAAAGAACTGACGTAGCAATGAAGTATCCCTAACTCGATACTCACAATTAAGTTAAGACACGATTAAATGAGAATCAAGTATAACCTTAATACATGAAATGTCGTGATGTAAAGCATCTCTAACTAGCTCAATGAAAATTCTATACTCATCCATATTGTTAGTAGCAGGGCCTAAACAAGCACCTCCTGATGAAACTAGCTGACTTGTATGTGAATAAATCACCCAAGCGGCTAAAGCGAGGTTACGAGTATGATGACTAGCGCCATCAGAAAACCCTATAAAAAAATTTGGTTGACATATGAAACACAACCAAAACTACATGAGAAACAAAAAAAACAAACTCTACACTATTGTACATTTATTTACAAGAAAAATCATATGAACTATGTATAATAATTCTTCAAATAGAGCCCATTTCTAGGCTCCGTCAACTTATTCCCGTCATAATCAACCAATTCATATGCACCTTTCTTCAATACTTTGGAGAACATAAAAGGTCTAAGACACATAGATTTAAACTTGCCTGCCCCTAAAGGATATTTGTCTTGGTCATAAACCAAAACAAGGTCTCCTTAAGAAAAAACCCTAGGTTGAATAGACTTGTCATATTCACTTTTGAATCGTCTCTTGTGTGCTTCATTTGCAGTAAGCGCATCTCGGCGTTGTTCATCAAGATGTTCTAAATGAATCAATCGTTCTTCCAAAGAAGATGTATTGGGTAAAAGTTGAATGGATAACTTTAATGACGGTATTTCACATTCAACTAGTGTGACTATTTCCAGCGCATGAACGAGTTGGAAAGGTGAAAAACCTGTAGTAGTATTTATAGTTGTTCGATATTCCCAAAGAGCTAGATATAATATGATGTGCCAATTTAACCTACTAGCATTAATTATGCGTTGTAGAATGGTTTTCAAATTTTTATTCATCGTTTCTACTTGTCCATTCACCCGCGGATAGAAATGAGACGAATGCTCATGTCTAAATCCAAGCATAGTGGTCAACTCAGCCATCATGTTCTTTTGAAAATGTCTACTATGGTCCGTAACAATCTCTTTTGGGATACCAAATCTAGAGACAATATGATTGAATATTAAATAGGTTGCAGTTTCTCCATTTGCCTTCACAGTAGGCATTGCCTCTTCCCACTTAGTAAAGTAGTCAACAATGACAATGATGAACTAATGCACACCAGCAGAAATTGAGTTACATTTCTATAATCAACACACCACCTGGTGAAGGGTCCTTCTATGATGACAGGAAATAAAGGAGTTGTATGTGCTCACATATTTTTAGAGCTGACACAACGCTTGACGGCTTCCACACAATATTTGAAGATGGTGGGACAAAAATAACTAGCACGTAATATTTTCTGAGTCGTTGCCAACCCAGAAAGATGACCCCACATGCTCCACTGTGGGCATCATTCAACACAAAATCAGGCTCTTCCAAAGTTAAGCAATGACATAGTATGGAATCAACCCCTCTTCTATAAAGAGTATCAACAATTATGAGGTAATTCTTAGCATTATGTCTAATTCGTCGTCGATGTTCTCGTGAAAAGGTTGGAGGGCACTTCAAAGTCTGGAGATAGATTAAAATATCCCCATACCACAGATCAAAGGTGGATATTAAGAATATGTATTCATCAGGGAATGACTCATCTTCCTCTTTAGGGTCACCGCCGCTAGGGAACTCTGAAATGAGCTCATTGAATGCTAAAGACTCCTTAGATTTAACACAATATAAAGTGAGATCAAACTGTTGGAGTGTAACAATCCATTTATTGAATTTTCCCCCAATTATACGTCGGGTTAAAACATATTTAAATGGATTGATGTCTGCGATAATTGTAGTTGTTCGTAACAAAATGTAATGGCAAAGCCTCTGAAAAGCGTAAACAATTGCAATTGCTAACTTATCGACATGAGAATACTTAAGTTTGGGTCTTAGAAAAGTGTGACTGAGATAATAGATGACATTCTCTTGGATATGTTCATCTTCTTGAACTAGATCTATGTCAATTGTGGAATCAGATGCAACCAGATATAAAATAAATCTCTAGTATAATCTGGCGGACTCAACAAGCGAGATGATAACACTTCTTTTTTCAAAGCCTCAAATGAGTTTTGAACAGCCTCATCCCATAAAAATGGAGTATCTTGTTTGAGTAGACGCATGAATCCTTTAGTTATATTTGCATAGTTTACTATGAACAGTTTGAGAAAGTTGTGCATGCCTTGCATACTTTGAAGTTGATGAATGTTGCGAGGAGGAGGTAGTTTAATGATAGCCTCTACTTTTAATGGATCGACCATGATTCCTTTACTGGACACTATAAAACCTAGCAATCGTTCAGACTCGATGCAGGATACATATTTATGTGGATTCAATCGAATCTTGTAATGTCTGCATCATTCAAACACCAATCGTAAATGAGCTGGATGATCCCGTCTCTTTTGAGATCTTGCAGGGAGATCATCTAGGTATGGTTCCACTATGCGTTTGATATCATGGAAAGCGAAATTCATAGCTCGCTGGAAAGTAGCTCCAGCATTTTTCATACCAAACAAAATATTCCTATAAGCGAAGGTACCCCAAGGATAGATTAAAATAGTCTTATGATGATCTTCAGGTTTAATTTGGATTTGGTTCTATCCTGAAAATCCATCCATAAAAGAAAATATTTCATTACCTACACATGCATATATTATGTGATCAATGAAAGGTGTGGGGTAGTTATATTTACAACATGCTTTATTCAAATCTCAAAATTCAGTACAAATGTGGATAGTACCTTTATTTTTATCAATAGGAACTGGGTTAGAAACCCATTACGTCAACGCGATAGGATAGATGAAACCAGCCTTTAAGAGCTTTTCTACTTCATCTTTTACAACTGCAGCTTTCCTTGGGTTGATTGGATGAGCTTTTGTCAAATAGGTTTGACATTAGGATACATTTTAATTTCGTGTTCAACAATTGAAGGCTCGATGCTTGTAATCTCCTCATATGACCAGGAAAAAACATCGCGGAATTCCTTGAACAGATCCGTAAAAATTCAAATTTCCTCAGGAGAATAGTTCACACCGATGAAAATGTTTTCCACGACATTATTTTTTGTATAGATATTGATCAGCATCATTTATGATATGTTGGCCATATTTCCTTCAGCAAAAATTCCCTATTCGTTAAAGGGTTAATGGGTTGATCAACATCTCCACCAAGTCTCATGTCGAACTCCTCATTCTCAATCCTCTCTAAATCTGGAAGAAAATAGGATTTATGATGCATATGTTCCCAAGGTTGATCAATGCCTACCATCGCTTCCAAAATGGTTTTGTCAAAAGGAAAAACTATGTATAAACAATCGAAAGAATGAGCGGAATCCACAGCCCATGCAGGCGCATAATCATCATCCAACTCCTCTGAGACCGAAGGAGTAGAGATGGAATCCATGCCAGTTTCTTGTAGAGCTTGGTAAGCAATTTCTTCTGCGGATAAGGGCACCATTGGTTCAACCTGAGTGGGTAAAATCCAAGGATTGGTTCTATTAGAGATTGCAAAAACATCCTCAAATACTGAAATGGTGTTTTGACTACTCATTGAACCAATATAGTTAACATGAGCAGGGAAACCGAATGTTCCCATAAGATATGAATACATATGTACTCCCAAACTTTCACTAGGTGGTCATTCCCGATCAATCATCGGTGTTATCCCTAAAGTTGAACCTGACTACTAGGGTCAAGCTTAGAGAAATCTTAGATAGTAGATATCAGACATCTACTCAGTAATTTTTATGATGTTCTGGTGGCAGCTGAGTATATGACAGAGATCAAGCAACTCAAGAATAAGATGACAGGGAGTACATGGGTTTCGAAACATGGACAGAAGATGACTGTGATTATAAAACTATGAATATAAGAGCTCATATGTTATTTCATGATGGGGGCATAGTTATATACTGTTTGGAAGAATCATAGCATGAAATTTAGACCATGCACAGACAGAATACCAAAAGCATACACTTCATAATTTGAAACAGAATAGGCTCAAAGATCATACCTTATTTCATAAACAATCATGCATGCAACAGATTAACATGAGAAACAAAATACATGCTTGTACAATGTTGTATCAGACTGACCCCCTACCTCAGCCCTCGGCTAGAACTCTGTCTCCCTCAATCTTCTTAATTCATCATTTATAGATATTACATTACAAAGGATCCATAAAAGATGGATCAAATTTTCTAGCTAAGGTAAAGAGATAACTCAAAATTTGTTTCTTAACTCAATCTAGTTGATTTTGAGCACAAAATTGTGATGCCCAAATCCCAGATTCACTTTTTGATTGTCACTTGTATATTTGAAGGCTCAAAGGATGACCGAAGATGCTCCTTAAATCCCTAGAAATCTAGAACTGATACCTATCCTGTGTCTTTGTATGATTCTTCAAACATTTGATGTTAGCCTGAAAATCCAAGAGTAATCTTTGATACTGATCTTGTGCCTGGAAATCCTCTAGACTTGTTATCTTTGACTAGCATCTGCATACTCTGCCACTTTCAAATTTGGGAATTTTGAACTGTTCGATATTGATGCCTGATTTCTTTTCCATTGAATCTGAAACTAAATGTAAATCAATTACTTGAAGAAATAGAATTTATCTTTCAAAAATACCTTAATTGCCTTAGCATCTGGTATTTATATTGTCGCTGCTTGTCTTAATATCATTGGATGTCCTCCTTTTATTAAGTGTGTAGCTCGTATTTTTGAACACGTTGCCTTTACCACTTAGATGATTTTGTGAATACTTGTCTTTTGAAATTCTCACTGACAACAAACTTCTTCCTATGATATTTTAGAACTATAATGAACCATGTGTCCAATTCTTGAGTGCTTTCTGAGGTTTGACCCGTAACAAAAAGAAAGGAATTTGGGGACAATGGAAGATCTTAACTTGGCACTTGGACCTGGGCATTTTGAAGTTTTGGATTGATTCAACGCCTATAAGATATGAACTCGAACCATAATCCTTATTCATAAAATTTGTTATTCACTCATCTTTGAATTAATATTTGACTGTCAGATAGAATGAAATCAGATGCTTAAGCTTACATCTTGAAATTTGGAAAACATCTTTAATTAAACTTTCACCTTCAAAAGCCCTGTCATTTGGATAATCGTCATCTTCAGATTTGAGTTCAAGTTGGATAAAGAAAGACATTAGCAGCAAGTTTTCAACTTTGGATATCCCTTCGATGCTTGGTGCACTTATACGTTCCTGTGGACTTTATTCTCTTGGACATCTGCACAATCACTCTGGGTAGCTGGCAATGAACATCATTCTCCTCAACACATTCTACCCCCAAAACTTGCAGAGTCAACTTTTGGAAATTTAGTTTTCTCTAAAGCTCTACTTCCTCGCATTCCATAATCAAAACAACGACATAAAATGCCACCATTTGACATAAGGGCTTGTTGAATATGATGTTGTCAAAGGGATTCTGTGAACTATCAGAGAAAATGCATTCTTGAAAATGACAGAACAAACTTCACATTCAAAACAGCTACATGTTTTTCTTGCTTCAAGTCGATGTGTTGGGCAATAATGGGCTTTTTCCAAAGATGATTCATACATTAAAAGAAATTTGCAGAATTATTTAACAACACAATGCTGTCAGTGCGGTGAAAATGCTACCAGGATCTGAAATTTTATGGCATAAATATGGAAATAACATCTAGCCTTATCTAGGGATGGCATGCTTCCTGCGAGCTGCCAAGAACCTTGCAGACCTATGCCTTATCATTGGGTTATACAGTCAACTCTTCAATCAACCCCTGAAAACTTCTGTAATCTGTCACCACTTATTCAAACCAAAATAATTGATAAGCCTACTAAAAATCTAATCACACTGTACAAACTGCAAAAATAAATGCTCATGGATGAGCTTATTTCTCAACACTGCTACTCTAATCTTGCAGAGATCACGCTGATCATGTGTAACTCAATTTCCAATGGAACCAAGTTAAGAATTGAATCAGCAATTGAAATCCTGGAGCATGCTTCTGTAAAATAAAATTTGAAGAACTGATAGGCAAGTTATCATAGATCTGAAATCCATATTTGCAACTGAACGAAATTGAATGGCTTGAATTCATAAAAACCTCGAGATAAGTAGCTATTGGATCACTAAAAACCATGTTTTGATCAGATATCCCTATTTCTTCTTGAAAATAAGCAAGCTGCCTCTGGATAAACTCTGACCTCACTATCTCCATAACACCATCCTCTTCATAATCATTTGAAAACCACTTTCTACTTTCTAAGATATGTTGATTTAATTCTTCATTCAAAACCATGCACATAAAAATGCTTGGAACAACAGTATTAATACTATCATCTTGAGAAGTCTTTTCTAACAACCAACTTTCATATTCTAACTCAAATGCTTTTAAAATCTTCTTCAAAAAATCAATTTTATCTTCTTCACTTGAAATTTTATCAGAATCTAAAAAAGAAGACAACTCTTTGTTTAATTCATCAACAGAAGACATACTCATCCATTCTCTAAAACCTTGACGAAAAACATGATCTACCTCAACCCCAGTAGTCTTGATACATGAAGTAACTCGCTTAGCAACTGAATCTTGCATTTTGAAACCAGTGGAGTCACCAGGTGAATGTCGCAGCCACTATGTCACCAGCCTTCATTCACTATCAAAGTCTAGATATATTCATTGCCATACAGCCCAGGGAAGATGGCTTCGTTCCTCCGTCCCCGGCAACGGCGCCAAAAGATGTTATCCCTAAAGTTGAACCTGACTGCTAGGCTTAAGCTTAGAGAAATCTTAGATAGTAGATATCATACATCTACTCAGTAATTTTTATGATGTTCTGGTGGCAGCTGAGTATATGACAGAGATCAAGCAACTCAAGAATAAGATGACAGGGAGTACATGGGTTTCGAAACATGGACAGAAGATAACTATGATCATAAAACTACAAATATAAGAGCTCATATGCTATTTCATGATGGGGGCATATTTATATACTGTTTGGAAGAATCATAGCATGAAATTTAGACCATGCACGGACAGAATACCAAAAGCATACACTTCATAATTTGAAACAAAATAGGCTCAAAGATCATACTTTATTTCATAAACAATCATGCCTGCAACAGATTAATATGAGAAACAAAATACATGCCTGTACAGTGCTGTATCAGACTGACCCCCTACCTCAGCCCTTGGCTGGAACTCTTTCTCCCTCAATCTTCTCAATTCATCATTTATAGATATTACATTACAAAGGAACCATGAGAGATGGATCAAATTTTCTAGCTAAGGTAAAGAGATAACTCAAAATCTGTTTCTTAACTCAATCTAGCTGATTTTGAGCACAAAATTGTGATGCCCAAATCCCAGATTCACTTTTTGATTGTCACTTGTATATTTGAAGGCTCAAAGGATGACTAAAGATGCTCCTTAAATCCCTAGAAATCTAGAACTGATACCTATCTTGCGTCTTTGTATGATTCTTCAAACATTTGATGTTAGCCTGAAAATCCAAGAGTAATCTTTGATACTGATCTTGTGCCTGGAAATCCTCTAGACTTGTTATCTTTGACTAGCATCTGCATACTCTGCCACTTTCAAATTTGGGAATTTTGAACTGTTCGATATTGATGCCTGATTTCTTTTCCATTGAATCTGAAACTAAATGTAAATCAATTACTTGAAGAAATAGAATTTATCTTTCAAAAATACCTTAATTTCCTTGGTATCTGGTATTTATATTGTCGCTGCTTATCTTAATATCATTGGATGTCCTCCTTTTATTAAGTGTGTAGCTCGTATTTCTGAACACTTTGCCTTTACCACTTAGATGCTTTTGTGAATACTTGTCTTTTGAAATTCTCACTGACAGCAAACTTCTTCCTGTGATATTTTAGAACTATAATGAACCATGTGTCCAATTCTTGAATGCTTTCTGAGGTTTGACCCGTAACAAAAAGAAAGGAATTCAGGGACAATGGAAGATCTTAACTCGGCACTTGGACCTGGGCATTTTGAAGTTTTGGATTGATTCAACGCCTATAAGATATGAACTCGAACCACAATCCTTATTCATAAAATTTGTTATTCACTCATCTTTGAATTAATATTTGACTGTCAGATAGAATGAAATCAGATGCTTAAGCTTACATCTTGAAATTTGGAAAACATCTTTAATTAAACTTTCACCTTCAAAAGCCCTGTCATTTGGATAATCGTCATCTTCAGATTTGAATTCAAGCTGGACAAAGAAATCCATTAGCAGCAAGTTTTCAACTTTGGATATCCCTTCGATGCTTGGTGCACTTATACGTTCCTGTGGACTTTATTCTCTTGGACATCTGCGTAATCACTCTGGGTTGCTGGCAATGAACATCATTCTCCTCAACACATTCTACCCCCAAAACTTGCAGAGTCAACTTTTGGAAATTTAGTTTTCTCTAAAGTTCTACTTCCTCGCATTCCATAATCAAAACAACGACATAAAATGCCACCATTTGACATAAGGGCTTGTTGAATATGATGTTGTGAAAGGGCTTTTGTGAACTATTAGAGAAAATCCATTCTTGAAAATGACAGAACAAACTTCACATTCAAAACAGTTACATGTTTTTCCTGCTTCAAGTCGATCTGTTGGGAAATAATGGGCTTTGTCCAAAGATGATTCATACATTAAAAGAAATTTGCAGAATTATTTAACAACACAATGCTGTCAGTACTGTGAAAATGCTGCCGGGATCTGAAATTTTATGGGATAAATCTGGAAATAACAATCGAAACGTTTGATTTAGAAGAGGTCGTGTTACTTTTCCAGGTAAAGGACAATTGCTCAACTGTGGCAATCCTTCCTTCATGAGGAAACATCAAGACCCAAAAAAAGGACGATGGAACGGATTGCATGGTATGCGTCCAACTCCTTCCTAACAACAAATTGTAATCAAGAGGAGCATCCACAACCTCTACTTCTACTAACACTACTTTTCCTGGTAACTAAATTTCAAAGGACGGTAAAATCCCATGAGGACAGAAATATCTTCCATCAAAATTAGTAAGCAACGTTATAGAAGGAACCAACTTAGGGGAGCCTAAATCTCGCCAGCAAGAAATAGCCATAACGCACGTAGATGCACCTTCATCTACACCAATTCGTCCAATGGTATTAGAACCATGAACTATTTCAATTTGAAAGGCAACATGATACGGAAATCGGGTTTTGACATCAGACATATCATACTTTTCCAACATATCATACTTTTCCAACAGATTTGTGGAATCGAGACATCCTATAGCTGCCAAAAGTGCATTTCATTGTGAAGGGCAACTTTGCAAAACTTCCAAAGCAGACATTGCACACGCTGTTTGGGCTAAATATTCCACAACAGAATAGTTGGGAGCATCCCTCGCATTAGGATCATGTGACACCCACTTGTAGACACCTTTCGGTATATTTGGCATTGGGTCTACCGACCTCTCAATATGAAGAGGAGCTGACACTTTAGGAATCTCTTTATCTTTCTATGATGATTATGGGTTGTAATTCATTTCTCTAGTTTGAAATAATGTGTCTGAGAAAACCATATTTATGTATGACTGATCAGATGATGTGGAACCTTGGATGCCCTCAGTACTAGAACTTTCAGAAGCCATGTTTTGTCCCTTAGGAAAAGGATCCTTCAGGACAACGGGTTTTTGTTGTTTTAATAGCTTCTGGGCTTCATCAATTAAAGGGAATTGATGGGTTAAGTGGTCTTCCTTGCAAATCTTACAAGCAAACTTAACTTTTTTCCTTTCTTTCTTTTCCCCCTCAACATTATTAGTAGACTTGGGCTTATTTTGACTACCCTCCCCCTTCTTTCCCTTGTTCTTTTTACCACTAGGTTGTTGAGTACCATTTTGATTAGACTACACATTGTGTGCAGTAGCTGTTTGAGAAGAGGGAGTGGAAACCATAGTTGTCTCTGATGAAAAAATCTTAACAGATAGCTCTTGCACTTGCTTAGCTAAATATTCTATAGTAGATGTGTCAATTGAACCAAAAATGCCATCAGCATGCAATCCAGGATTTGGGTTTGCGGGATCAGTAATTGATCGCAATGCATCAAGACTAATTTCATATAAGATCCCAGACTGAGAATAAATAAAGTCTACCTATCAGGCTTTAGGAATGGCTTCCTCCTCTGATGTAACCCCTAAAGTAGAAACATCCTTGGAGATGTAAGGTAAAAATGATTTAAAAAACCACTCTAATAAGAACTATGGAGGTATCTCATCCTTAATCATCCTTTTCATTCTTCTTCACTCCTAAATATGGTCAGAAATGTGAGTGGCCTTATTCTTCTTAAAGGTAGACAGAAGGTCTGTACCGGCATCATACCGAACATGAAGTTGGAAAAGGTTAAGGAAGATTGTCTCCAAATCATAGAAACAATGGTAAGCAGCATACGGCAATTCAATGTACCACTTAGCTGCTATACCGGTTAAGGTTCTCTGAAAGTGTCTCAACCGTATAGAATCATCATTCAGTGAGTTGGAAGAACAACACAATTGAAAAGTAGTGATAAGGTCCCCAAGATCATCATCATTCTTATCTTCAAACTTTGGAATATATGTGGGAAATTTGGTTGGAATGGGATGCCAAGTCAGATCGTGACGGACTAGATCATTCATCAGTTTCAAAAGGTATGGAAAATTCAAAGTTGCCAGAAAAGGTAAACATGGTAGATCTTAAGGAAAATGTGTATGGGGAGTTGGGAGAGGAAAATTTCATGAACCAAAGTTCCCATAAGGTTGTTTGGGGTTTCTCCCATCCATGGGTTCCAAAGTGAAAGCATTTTGAAAAGAGTTCCATTCATATGCAAGTGGATTCCCCCCTTGAGGCCCACTCAACTGAGGTTGAGAGTAAGTCCCTCCAACTGAAACAGGAGATGAAGAGAAAGTGGTACTACCTCTTCCACCAAAAAGCAAAAAAGGAGCACTCCCTACAGGTATATTTGATGATTAAACATTAGTTGGTTGAAAACCAAAACCTGTAAAGTGATTTCGACTCGTGTAAGGTATAGTAGAGTGAAAATGCATAGATCCTACAAAAGGAGCGGAAGGAGGAATATGTCCTCCAAACCAAGGGAATCCTTGAAAAAGTGGAACAGAACTACTAGGACCAGTATGGAAGTTCTAAAAGAAAGGGCACGATGCAAAAGGGACACTAGAGATCCCAGCAAAAGGCACACTCAATGACCCAATGTTAGCTCCAAAGGGCATAGAAGTAGTAGCAACCTGAGTACCATATGACCCTAAAGGTATTGAACTGTTGGTTGCATCAAACTAGGTACTTATACACTAACATGAGGAGGAGAGAATCCTCCAAACACGATAGTTGATGTGGGAATATAGACATCTCCCCATCCTTCCCCCATATTATCCATATTGAAATCATGTTTGGTCGTACATGCACTTAATTTGAAAGTTGACTTAGAGAAACTACATGCACTAATACTAGATCATGTGGTCCAGTTAAAGGTGGGTTAAAAGGTATGACAAAGCCTTTAGCTTACAATTATTCAACCATTTTTGTGTGTGAAGCAGGTGAAGTGTACCTGATGCGATCAAGTTCCTCGAGATGATCAATTGTCCCAGTTGGCTCAAAAGAGCCACTTGTTTTTATTTGTCACCGCTGAGGTGGCAGTGGAGGCTCCATAGTGAGTGGGGTAGGGTTTTGCAACCTTCTATACCTATGAAGAGGATGATCCTCCACAACTAAAAATTCAAATTAATGAAAACCTAGGGGCAACTAAAACATAAGTAGAGCAAACAATACACCACTACGAAAAATCTTATGTAGTCCAAACCATGAAAACATATGACCTTTCAAAGGAAAGTTTGGGATGATGAGGGCCCAGAAAAAACTAGTGAAGGGATGAAGAATAGTTACCTGGGGTCCACAATACAGACACCTTGGGGCCAAGCATTTGAATCACCAACCACCTTCCCAAAGAACTGAAAGGGGTTTCCTCCCACGACTGTCCTAGGTACAGTAGAAATAACCTTCTACCGTCACCTGTGTGTGAGCCCTAAAGTTAGGATACTAAGGTTACCAACCTTCCAGATAGGGTTCCGGGGGATAGCCACAGGTCGAGTCAATACACATGGGTAGGGTAACAAATACCAAAACTCAACAAGACCAATGGTACTGATAAGTCCTAGTACACGCACCAACCCTGGGATATGCTCAATTCAATATCTGTTAGGAACCCATGTAAACCCTTCTCTTTACTTTGTTAGTATATTGTTGTTGGACGCATATGCTTTATAAGTCGTCCCATAGTATTTGTTGATCCATAGTTTGTATTATTGTTGTTGGACGCATATGCTTTGTAATTCGTCTCGTAGTATTTGTTGATCCATAGTTTGTACTGTCCCATGGTTTTGACCCATAGTATTGGTTCCTAGACTTAGTATATAAGTTGGTGTTGAGGCCAATGAAGGAACCGTGAATTTATGTGTATTGAGCTTGCTCAAAGGAGGTTGCCCCCTCGAAGTGGCATGCGATCAATAAAAATATCTTGTGATCTCATATATTTTGCATCATATCAATTAATTGTTGTAGGTTCATCACAATATCAGAGGTCTATCTCCTCTACTCAATCTCACATGACCTCGTACTTAACTACGGTGTAAGTGGAGATTCTTGGTTCACCTTCTACAAACCTGGATTTACCTAACGATAGGCCACTACGTCTGCGTTTAACTACTTTGGATAGTTTAACAAACTCCTAGTCCAAAATATTAGCCTAAACTAGTTGATGATCGTCCCTAAAAAAGAAAATTTATTAATAAATTTTAAATTAGTGTTATTTTTAAGAGTGTTGTTTACTTAGTGGGTAATGATCGTGAAACTAGTGATGTTCTGACTCAAGCATGAAACAACATGACAAGTGCATAAATAAACTTGAAAATATAATGATTTCACTTTCTTTTTCTTTTGTCTTTCAAAACTAAAGAACGGATAATGTAATCCTAATAATGCAAAAAATTCTTTTTCTTTTCAAAAATGTATGCACATGCAACTATGCTTTTTGAAAATATGAGTATGCTATTAAGTTGTAATGCTTGCAATGGAAATAACTTGTTTTTCAATTTTTGTTTTTAAGCATGAAAAGAAAAAAACTATTTATAAACAAGCACACTACACTAAGATGATAACAAAGTGCATAAAAAATATGTACCTAGCCTATAAGATCAGAATTTCAAGTCACTTGAAAGACTGACAACAACATACTTGACAAGTCAATTCAAACAAAATGTTCAAATTCACTATTTTTGGCATAAATGCTTCGATCAACAGACTGAAAACAAGCAAGGGATCAATCAAGGAACCCCTCAAGAGTATAAGAAACTCCCAGACAGTCCACAAACACCAAAAAAGCTAACCAAAGCAAAATCAATCCAAAAAACTCAAGCATGTAGGTCTAAGGAACAAATCCTTAAACAAGATTTTAATCCAAAAAGGGTCTAAAGGAGAAATAAAAGCTTCAACACAGGCACTAAAGTGTTTAAACATAACTTATAAAGAGCAACATCTTCAGAAAAAATCAAGACAAACTCCAAAAAGTTAAACCTTAGCAGGAAAATATTCACCTACAGGATTACACATGACTTTAAGTACAGCCGCAAGCGAGTGACATGCAGGTGTAAAACCTTCCACTAACGTGTAACAGGGGAAAACACTACTGTAAGTAAAGGAAACCCGCAAGTATGTCTCAAAAATTTCAAAAAAAGAAGAAATTACTAAACAAAATCAAATTCTGGGTTGAACTCGAGGGTACAAACCCTCTGTAAACTCCACCTAAGACCTAAAAACACATTCAAACTAGAAAAAATTTCAAGCAAAAACCCTAAAGCAACAGGGCTTCCCTAGTGGAGTCGCCAATTTTGTTGTACGAAAAAATTTCCTAATGACTAGGCTAAGTAGAGGTCACCAACATACTGTCATAATCGAGCTAAAATCAAGGAATTTGCAAACAAGAGACAAGATATTCTTTATGAAATAAAAAAGGGTTTGAAAGTTGAGCACTTAGTACCTTATACCAATGAAGGTTGATCCAAGCTCTGCAATCCTCAAGCTTTACTCCAGGATCTTACACAAAGACCTGCAATACAAATATAACCTTCCTCAAAGATTTTGATTACACTATGGATAAATAATCAAATTGAAAGTACATAGACATTAAATATATCAAACACTTTCAAATATCCTCCAATTCATGCATCAAATTACTAGCAATATGGAAATGAAAGATCTCTTTATTGATTGCAATAACGGCAACAAATACATTTCACCTTGATCTACATAAACACCTCTTGAAACCTGATCTGGATTCTTTTGCTCCTCCCTTCTACCAAAACTCCTCCAGCATAACTTTGCAAAATGAGTGTTCCTCCTCTCGTGGCCTTCCCTTTGTATTTATGACAAAGTTGGGAGAGTAGTTTCGAGAGAGGATTAGTTAGGATAGTTTCGAGAGAGGATTAGTTAGGATTGGTAGGGAAGTTAAGAAACCAACTCCAACTGCCTATATTTTGATTTCTTTTTTTATTTTTCGTGATTTTTTAGGAACACACGAGTGAAGAGCACACTACTCACATGTTAAGCGCCAGAATGTTAAGCGCGTGTGCATTTTTTATGGAAACATGCAAGTGGTAAAGGGACCACAAGCGGGTAACTCGCTAGTTGTTAAGCTTTCACTAGCGTGTATGTCCTAAACTCAATACACAAAAAAGAGGTAAACTGGAGAAATGGGGAATGACTAGGGATACATACATCTATAACAAATCTAGGCTCTTCCATCCATAATGTCTTTTTGTGTGAGCGACAATTCAGTATCGTCACAGACGGAGAAGTGTTGGTTTGATGGATAACAGTTGTACAAGTTGTCCACTGCTTAGGACGTTTGTGAGAAGTTCGAGGACATGGAAAAGGATTTTTGGGAGGAATTAAAGGCCGCGAAGCCAGTGGACGAACTCAAGGCTTTGTAGTCCTAGATTCAGGATCCAATGTCTACTCAAGCCCGCTAGGCACTCTATGACCAGACTGTTCTAGGTAGTAAAAGGGTTGTTGGCGAGGGTGTTTCTCAAACGTGAGGAGAAAGGGCATGGCGATGAAATCCCGCTAAATTTATGGAAGGAGCACCATGCAGAAACCAGGTTGATACATAAAAAAATTGATGGCATTTCCTGCAAGTTGGGCATCCCCGTCATGCCTCGCACTAGCTATGTGGGCGCGAATTCGTCGAAGATGAAAGATGATCGGTTGATCTCGTAGGTGCTACAAGAAGATTCCTTCACGGGTGGGCCTTCGAGTCTATTAGTGTCGAGTTTTTTCTTGGTATTTTTCCTATTATATTGGCTTCTATTTTTTAGGGGCGAAATTTCACCAATTGGCTATTTTTTGGGCTTTTTTAAAAAAAATAAATTCGCTATTTGGTCATTTTTAGTCTCTAATATCGCCTATATTTACATCAAATATGTTTTTTTGTCATAATATTCACCAAAATTTACACATTTCAATAGTAAATTGCATGTTTCATATTTAATATTCGCCTACATATCTATATACATGTTTTTTTCAATCGAAAATAATCGCCTATGATACTATACTTAAGTATAATATTAGAATCCTTAAAAGATACCCTGGATAGTAGGTGGGTAGCGGGGCATGGATCTTTTATGTACCTTTTATCTGTTTTGCATGATAATACTCTAGGTTTAGGGAAGAAAGGGTCTGGGTCTGTCGAGAATCTATGTAAGGCCTCGACCGTAGTTACAGTTTTGGGTATGTTATGGGAGTCAAATGGAGCAGTTTTGGTATATGAAGGGAAGGTATCTAAGCATTGGTACTGAGATGTCTCATAATGGGCTATGGAAGTTGAATAAAGAAGATGTATGAAGCTAAATGTAACTCTTTTTTAATTTTAATATACAACCACTTATTTAAAAAAAAAAAAAAAACTTAATTATCTCTTATTTTATTGGCATGATGAAAGCCTCAAAAATTGTAGCCAAGAGGGGGCAACATGTTTACTTTTTCTTCCAACTGGTTGGATTAATTGTTCTATCCTATTCGTATTCGTATGTCCCATGGAAGAGTGATTATATTAATTGTTTTTTCCACATATTAATTACGAGATGGTTTGGCCACATTTGTCGAGTAGTTTCTCGCCTTCCTTAGATTACCAGAGACCTTTTAGTAGGTTTTGTTTAGATGGAGGTGAGGGGATTCCTTGCCCTCGAGCATCACATGTGCATTCTGTTATTCTAGGTCTGGGAATCATTGTGGTGCAATTCATGTATGTAATTCAAACACTTGTCCCTTTACTTGAAAGGAGCACTTCGTTTTCCAGTCCAAGGCTCCACCTAGTTTATCACTAATCATTCATGTCATAGCATTGACCAGTTGCTATATCTGTATTTGACTAACATGGTTATTTATGTTATTTCAATCATATAAACACGACCTGGTTGTAATATTAATCAAGGAAAGGACTAGCTAGAATGTAGCTGTCTTCGGATGAGAATATTGTTTCTCTTTATTAAGAAAATGGCTCACATTTAGATAAATGTGAATGGTTTATTTAAATGGTGAATTATTTTAACTAAATGACTATTGTGTCATGTAAGGCAGATGGCTGTCCATGTACCTTTATCTCTGGTAGTTAGAGTAGAAGCTCGTTTAGTCATGTTTTCTGAGACAAATCTTTTGTCTCCAACTATGGGAGATATTGGTGTAGTAATGAATTATTTTAACTAAATGACTAGTGTCTCATGTAAGGCTTAGCTTACAATTCGAGCACAATCCATTGCTTTTCTGGCAACTGCTCCTCCATTACTAAATAATAGCAACAACTGCTCCTCTATTACTGAATGATAGCAACAGCCATGTCTTTTGAATGTTATCGTTCACCAATGTCGTGGTTTTTTGTTTTGTGTACCTATTTCACTGACCCATTCCTTCATACGTTTCATTTCCTTGTCCTCCTCGTCGGTACATAATAAGGAACATAATAACATAACTGTAAGAAAAAGTAACCAGTACATAATAACAATTAAGAAAAAGCAACGCACCGCATGAAGCGCTGTCTTGGTAGTTTAGAACTCTCTCTAATTGTGTCCACTTTACTTAAAAGAAAAATCCAATCCAAGACTTGTAATATATGTAGAGAATCACATAAAAGAAGAAGAGAGGGCCGCGCCTCGCGAATGAGTGATACGAATGCAATTGTGAATTTGTTATACTGATAACAAAATACTTGTTGCTCCCATCGAATATTACATTTTTTTTCATACACCAGTGAATGAAGAATAAAAGAATGGATGTCATGGAACAGAAAACAAGGACAGAATGGTTGGAAGGGTAAGGCATGGAGAATTCATAGATTGATGGAGTTTAGGGCTCATTTGCATTCGAGAGGCAGCCCCTGGGGGAACCTCTTGATGTCTGCACAGTAATCGTAGATCATGTAGTTTTTTCGCACCCACTGGAGCCTCTGCTCTTGGCTCGACTCCAAAGCCTCCTCTGCGGAGAACATAGAAGAAGAAGTTGCAGCATTGAAGTTGCGGAAGGATGCAACAAAGGGGGCCTTACTCCAGTCTGTCTTAACCAGCCCACCTCTAGTTGCCCAGTTGTCTGCGTCCCAAAGGCTGGAGTATATCCTCATCGCTTGGCTCTTCGGATAATGATAATTGTTATCGATTTTACTCAACTCTTTCTCCCTGTTCTTAAAGACTCGCACAGGGGTCCCGTCTACAGAAAATCTGAATAACAAACATGTATTTATGTTTAGTTTGAGAGTCTGTATTGTATTATATTCTATTGGATGAATGAATGCAGAGGAAAATAAGAATACATACATAATTTGGTTCTGTGTCCAGAGCACAGAATAAGTGTGGAAATCCAGGGTTGGGTCGAACCACAAGTAGAATTGCTGCTCACGATTGCCAAGGCCTTCAGCAAAGACATTAGTGTGCATAATGTAGGGATCTCCAGACAGGTTGCCCAGAAATTCAAAGTCTATCTCGTCATGTTTGGGGCCTTGGACGATAGCTGCACGGAGGCCATAACAACAACAGTATGTTAATATAGAAGAAGCATATACCGTCAGAAGGAATGAAGTTAGTGTAAATAAATGTAACTCAATAGAAATAGGGCAGAGTTAATTAATAACACATACATAGCAGGTAGTGACTGTGCCTGCAGAGTTTCCAGGTACCAACTTGATTTGCATATCAATTTTGGCAAACAGATACTCTTGCTTGGATTGAAACCCACAACCTGTTATCAAGGAAGGAAGGAAGAAATAAGATGAGCTTAAGTATGGATTAAGAGACCGAGCATAATGTCATGAAAAAACAAATTTACGAAATAAATAAATATCACCTGAAGTGCGGTCGAGCGTAAGCTGCAATTGTTGGCCATTGTCAAAGATTTTAGCACGATCATTACCCCATGTGATATCGAAATCGTTGTAAAAATTCGCAGAAACAATTACAACAAGTGAGAGGGAGAATAATGAAAAAACCATGAGGAGTGGCGTGGCCATGGCCAGATTTATGGAGGAGCCTAAGTTTGAGATGCAACTGCAAACTAATGTGCAGGAAGGAGAAGACAGGAATTGAATAGCTACTACGCTGGTCAAATTGCTATGGACGATGGATGGGCTTGGGGAGATGGTTCATTGGGGTTATATATAAAACAAAGGGGAGGGAGGAACCATCTTAGAACGGCCACTGGCAAGTTGGCAACAAATACAGGTGTGTTGCTACAGCTGCAACCAGCCAGGCATATTGAATGATTGAAGGCCATCGTGGCTTTGGGGTTTGTGAAAATACATTTGTAATTGTGCGTTCCAACTTCCAACTCAACTCAATCACTTTCACTTCCGCGTGGGGCATTTTATAATGTAACGTAATTTAATTGTTCGGAATGCGCGCACACATAGAGAGATTCATTGGTTCACATTAATATCTCCAATTCATACAGCACAGTCACTGAATCAACCTGGCATTTATCTGCAATATTCCACTTTCGTACAACTTGTACAAATATACACACCACACCTGTCTTTCCTGCCTGCTCCCACAGCTACTAGTTAATGCTCTTAATATCTTTCTTCAAATTGATCATGTATAACCAATTTGCATCTTAATAGCTAAATTCACTATCAGTCTCCGCAGGTAATTAGGGTTCATACAGAATTAACATTTCTTTAAAGATAAATGCTTTTGTCAATCTTTTGCTGCTAGACATGTCTTTTGTACCAGCTTTATGTCAAGCAATATACAGTGTTTCAGGGATATCCACTCTTAAATCTAAAGTTTTTATTTGAAATGGTTTATATCCCAGTGTGTCAAGCGTGTCAAGCAATATACATAGTGTTTCATGCATCTAATCTTAAATCTAAAGTTTTTATATGAAATAGTTTATATCTCAGTCTATGAGTATTCAATTCTATTAAATTTGAAAGATTACTCTTAATTTCATATGAAAGGATATATATTAATTCAACTTGAAAAAATTATAAAAATAATTACACTTTAATTGATAAAAATAATTTAGGTATACATTTCATATATAAAGAGAAAAATATTAATCTTACATTTTTTATAATATAAAAGATTAACCAATCACAAAATAAATAAATTGTTATTTCAAAAAAAACTTATAATAAGTATACTTTGTAATTTCAAAATATGATATTCTAATGGATTAGATGTACATGAACAATAAATAAATTTCATAGAAAGTGGGCCTATTTTTACTTTAGATCAATGTTAAAAATGACAACATAAAGTTTAATACACAATGTGGACATTAATATAAGAGAGGAATTGTTTTGTCTATCCCAAAGGTGAGGACTACAACTTGGATTCATATCTTAAACACATCCAAATCATGTTTAATCATGGAGTCAACATCCTTTAAGCACCCAAGCACATTATATATGTTTTTTGTAGATCTCATTCCAAAAGAGGAAATTGTAATAAATCTAGAAGCTTTTGTTGAAGGGTGACCATTTTATCAAAGCACTACAAAAACCATGAAGAGAGCATACTTGCTTTACGGGCCTCATGGGCACCTCAGGAATGTGTGAATCTACCATGATTGCATCTATTGGTTATTATTTAGGATAAGATGTCTATGATTTGGAGCCAAAGACATAGAGCTAAATGACATTATTCATCAAGACCAATAGTATTTATTTTTATTGATAATTTTGGTTGTTCACTTTATCTCTCAAACCATGTAAAAACACATACTAGAGTGGATGTTGGAGTATAATCCCTAATGCATAGATATAATGATAACAACAATATTCTACATTCTCTATATTTGGCTTAAGAATTCCATCAAGGATAAAAAGTGTTTCTAGAAGCATTAATTCTACAAATGATATAGATCTTGGACTTGAGGCATGAGGAAAGAGAGATATGGAGAATTCTCAAAATATTTGACATATGAAGTATTATCACACTAATCAATATTAATGTTGCTAGAAACAAGAGACTAAATTAAAAGAGTGTGATGGCTAAATATGCTTCTAATCTCGGAGAACAAAGCAGTGATGGTTAGTGATGATTTGATGAAGTCGAAAATTGAAGAAATAGAATCACAATTCCCATCATTGTAATCTCACTTTTAAGTTTTGTGATGTTAACAACGTTGATTTATGTAGATTGATATGTAAATTCAATCACGAGTTAGAAAAATTCACTAACATTAATAATATTAAACATCAATAAGCTTGAGAATCCAAAAATTAAGAATCCGGACATTAATAAATTTTGAAATTGTATTTTTGTTTAATTTTAAAATATTGATTGCTCTTCATAAATGACAAAGTAAATTAAAAGATGTATAAATTTTGGAAGGAGGATATTTGAATTACCTTTTAACACGTGTGAAGAACTTGAAAATATTGAAAAGCAATCTGTGTTCTCTATTCAACTATCTTAAGCCAAACATTTAAATATTTGTAGGGATTTTGTAGATACATTTCATTTATATGTTTGTATAAAGATATAAAGTTGCAACTATTTCTTCGTTACTAACATTATGTGAGGCAAGGTATATAGCGTTTAGTTTTCCCTAGGCCGTGAGTTTTAAAATAAATAAACAACAGGTTCATTATGTTAAAGTAAGTTTGTGTCCTTTTAATTATACATTATTTAAGATAAATTCAATTTCATAATTATTTTTTTAAATAACTTTGTTCACTAACATCGATTGAACTTCTACGGGGAGATGAGTGAGGATGATATTTGGATAGTTTTTATATGATGGCCCACTCGTTAGTAAATTAATGAGGATTTATAACAACATGGTCAAACCAAGATGATGAACAATAATGTTCAAGTGGTTTAGAGCATTGTGTAACTTGTAAAAATGAAATTTCATTTGGTATTTTTTTTTATCTTATCATGGTGTGCTTTTGAGAGGTATATGCACCAATATGTGTTTGTTTCTAGAAAACATCAACTATTTTGTAAAATTGTGATAGTTTATTGGTATATCTAGTGCTCCCTCAACCTTCATGCTCACAGATTTTAAATAAAAACCCAATTAAATTAATATTATTAAATTTTAATTATCGGTTTGCAGTTTTTGTTTATAGGTGCATTGGGGCAATTATATGACAAATGCACACCAAGAAAGGGTTAAAATTATAAAAATAACTTTTATTTTCATGCGTCGCAGCGCGATTAACACATCTGATGCTCCATATATTTATATACGTTGGGGCATTTTTTAAACTTAAACGCACTAGATCATATTTTTAAATAAAAATGATTTTTTTATTTTTTTATATGGTGCTTTGTATAGATACACGCCCCAAGGCATCTTTGAAATAATAATGCATTGGAGTCCTTTCTAATATTTTAAAAATAAAAGTTGACTTTTTATTACTAAATATTTTATCGCGCATTGGTGTGTTATATTATTTGACCTCACCAGGGAGCTAGTTAACATGAGTCACACCAGGGAAATTCTATGCTTGTGGAGCACTGATTACTTTTTACGAGAAATTAAAATATACAAATTTTTTTGACAAGGGATAGGGATTTCTTGTAATCAGTGCATTGTATTATTTAGAGCACCAGTGTGTATGTGTTTGAGGTGCATCAACATGGTCTAATAATTTTAAAAGCACCAATAAAAAACCTCCACTAAAGCTTATGGATGCCCACTCCACTGTAAACAGTTAAAGGAGACATTTTTTTGGAGAGGTTCCACAAATACCTCGCTAGAAGGTGTTTTCCTAATAGTGTCTGATTATTAATCTTTTAGTTAAACATTTGTATGCTTTTATACAATTTTTCTCACACACATTCCATCAAACACTTCATGTGCAACTTGTAACTCATTCTCGCGCATATAATTTTAGGCCCATGCAGTCCCCAATCACATACCCAACAACCTCTTTTCCATTATGGAGACCATAGGATACCCAAATCCACATATAAATTATGTCCTTGATACCAATTCCGAATTTTATTTCCATGACTTGTTATACCATTAGTTTTAACAACGTAAGTAAATAAATATAACAGTCATTTAAACTAAAATACCAATTCTAATTATCCTAACATTCCTGCCATGATTGCATTCACACCATGTCGATTAATTCCATGCAATATACATTTGCATAAACATTCAATAAAAACAACATGTAACAAAAAGGATCAACCATGGATTCTAAGGCACATTCCACACTTATCTTTATGACAAAAGATACTCTGACTAGCTGCTAGTGAAGGACATTGCTCCTAGTCGTAGGCACTCTACCAAATGTGCTTTTTCTTTAACAAAGGCCACCTTCGAACTAGGGCTCTTAGTCCACAAGGGCCAAGTTTTACCAATTCTTCTACTCAATCACACTCACACAACCCTTTGGTGTAGAAACCCCCTCCACAGTTGTCCCAATCCTCTAGCACTCATCCCCCATCAACGTGTACAACACAAAGAATGGGACCCCCTTCTCTACATGAAGTCCCTTAGGCTATCTCCATTCCCTTCTAGTGTTCCAGCACATGCCAGCTAGGGAGTCTTGATGCTTGGACTCCATGGAACTCAACTACATGCCAGGTTTCTCTTGTAGGGAATCAATCCCACTAGCACAAGTTTCCCAAGGTAATTGGTGTGTGAAAAATATGGGCATAGGTTCCTCTATGGTTTATCAGTAAGAGCTCAAATAGCTTGATGGAGTGACTGCATCTTCAATGAATGGGTTTCTAACATTATATATGCATGGATTTGTCTTGATATGGGGCTTCCCTAGAAGAGTCCACTTTTCTTCTCTTGATCCCATATTAAGATAATTAACCCATGATTAATTAAAGTGCCCCTTCATAAGCATGGTTAAAGGAGACTAGTTAAATATGATAATGAAGGCTAGCAACATAAGTTGATGTTAACTAGGGTCAACACCCCTTAACCCCCTCTCACTTCCTCCATTTGTGGAAATCATAGTCCCCGTCTCTTCTTTGTCATTGTTCACTTACGACTGTTAGGAATTTTTATATTCACTATATGGTACATCATTTACAATATCCATGGTCTCCTAGACCACACAATTATGGCACATACATAATACATTCAAGGGATCAAAAACGGGGGTGTTACATGCAAGTGCACTGTGTAAGGGGGGAAATGATATTGTTGATTATATTTTTGTTACCTCTCCTTTCTCAATCTCTGTTTGGAAATAAATTTTATAGTTATTTAATGGTACAACAACTCGAGACAAAAACACACTTCTTGATTGTTTTGAAAGCTAGATCAAAGATATTGCAATTGCAAGCCATAAAGATTTTCCTTGTTATGTGCTACGCGGACTTTGGTTTTTTAGAAGCAAGGTTATTTTTTAGGAAAATACTTGACAATTGGCCAATTCTCACATAGTATCAAATTGTCATATCAAGAAAGATGGAAGAAACCAAAACAAAAAGTAGCAACAATTTATAATGAACTTGCAATAGACTATTCCTTTCTTTAGGGGTACTTTGATGGGGCATGTCAGGGTAGTCTAGGGCTATGTGGAACTAGGGTCATCCTTCATGTGAATGATCATTATTACCACCATTTGGAATATGGAGTAGGACTGGGGACCAACAATAGAGCAAAAATTTATGCTTTGCGGATTTTGTTGAAAACAGCTTAAGAGAGAAGACTCAAAAGCATTCAAATTTTAGGAGATCCAAAATTGCTTATGGATTGGACTAATGTCATATCACAAATATGTCACTGGAATCCTAGCTCTAAGACCAATCATTATTATAGTACTGGAGGTAGACAATCATTTTGATATAATCTCCTTTACCCATATCTATAGAATATCCATCACATAAGCTAATTCTCTCATAAAGGAAGCTCTCACTTTGTAGTAATGTATATTGATTGTTCAAGCATTCAAAGAGGACGTGTTATCCTCATAATTTTCGATTTCAATCTTTTGATTTTAGCTGGAAGTATGGACTGTATTATTAGTACTATTGAATTTTTTATGAGGGATCTATTGTTTAGCTCATGCAAGTTTTGTTGATAATCTGAAGGATAGGAAGAATGAATTATGAGGCTTATCCATTTTTTGGATGACTGTAATATGTAGTTAAAGATCGGTTGTATACTGTTTTTTTACATTTTGAAAGATAGGTTAAGACTATGTATATTTTTATTTCAAACATAAAGTTATTTTTTCAACACATATTAATAAATTGTATTTAATAATAATATTTACATAAGTAGCAATTATAATATTCGAATCATTTACAAAATATTAATGATAAATATATGAATGCATTAATTATGAATGAAACCATAACATTAATAGAATTGTTGATTGTATATTTGGTATATTACTAATCGTAAAATCATGCATGAATGTGAGGTAACCCTCCTAGATTATTTTGCGAAAAAAAGGAACAGAGTGTTACTTCACATGATTTTATTTTCATGCCACGATCTTCTATTGTATAGGTTGTCATATTAAGCATACAAATGAACATTTTGTTAGTGTAACATTAAGTTATAATGCAAAGTATCACTATTTTATTCCTTACTTAAACGTCAAAAGTGATATTATGTGTTTGTGTGACATAAATTTATAGTGTAAAGTAACCCTCTTTTATTCCTTTTTTAAATATAAAAAATACAAAACAATCAATTTTTATTCTTCATTTTTAATGTCACAAAACAACATTTTATTTATGTGTAACATAATCCATCATATACATTGCTATATTTTATTAAATATTATAAGTTAACGAATCTATCATCTTTTATTGTCATAACAATTTGAACTTGATTGGAATTTATTATAAACCTCTTTTGCTCATTCTTGATGTGAGATAACCCTCTTTTATTCCTTTTTTGAAAACCGTAAAAGAGCTTTTATATATTTTCTAAGACATAATCTGCTATTATATAGCATATCATATTTTATTTTATTACATACATAGAAAACTATTGCCATATATTAATATTAACCAAAACAAACTCCTAAAACATATGTTAACTAACATTGTTTTAATCATTTTTTAATTACTTAGTGCTCTTAAATTCTTTATTAGATTTATTCATGTATAATCAGTTTCCATCCTTGGGTGTACCAACTTGTCTCTGCTCTATTCACTCAAAAAGATATTGGGCAACAAATTAGATTTAATTCTTAAAAGTGTGTTTTTTTTTTTACTTTTGCCACTTAGAAAAGTCTTATTTTGTACCAACTACATTATATTTCATAGTTACACATCGAAAATTCCATTAATATAATTAAAATTTCTTTTCCACCAACTTCAAGAAATTTGTTGTTTCTACTCAATTGCTACTCATTATCTATTAGTTTTAAAGCTATCTAAAAAGTGTTTTGAATTATTCAAATTTTTTGATACTTATACATTATTTATTGTAAATTAAATCTCATGAATATCAGTGGTGTTGTATAACAGGAATCAAAGTCTTGTTGAATCTATGAGGGGCATGGTTGATATTAAAAAACATGGCATTCCCATTGAGCTTCATGTCATCTTGGTGGTTCATATCGACCTTGTGCATCTTTGACATAAGCTCCTTTGTCTTTGGGAGGTATAACAAAAAATCACAGATCAATTCAAGATGGATGTTGTTGAACTCAACCTTGCACCCAATTAAAAATTGGTTTTCTTTAGGTGAGTGTTTTCTTTCATATTCTTCTATGAAATGCATCATCATTTTTGGGTGGATCCAATTACCCAATAGGTCAGAGAAATTTATTCAATTAATCGAACAAATTGATATTTAAAAACCAACATAATAGGCTTGAGATTAAACAAAGATCACAATATGCAGTCGCGATGCTCTGATCTACATTTTTTTATCACTAAGAAAGAAATCATTGAATAAATAGGCAAATCAGTAAGAAATATTACCTTATGTCATGCCATGAGTAGTGTTAGGGGTAATTTGAGCAAGGGATCTTTTCAAAATTTCAAAGAGCTGTGTGATCCAAAGTAGAGGTGATTTACACATGTGTGGAGAAACCCTAAAATTGCTTTGTGTGCACAACTTATATGAGCTTGAAATGTATGTTTCCATGGGAGGATTGGGATGTTAGAATGTGGTCTAAGATGATGTTGGGATTGCAGATCATGCAGAACAACAAGCCCAAATATTGAAAACATAGATTAGGCTAAAAGGTGGATGACAAATATTGAGCAAACAAATACTAATATGTGATTAGTAGCATAAGAAAAAAGGAGTAGTGTGAGAGAAAAAACATTATCAGTGTAATTAAAATTAATATTTTTTTTTATAGTAATAATAAAAGAAATGTATTATAGTAAGTCCTTGTAATGCTGGTAATGTTGTTTGCTAGAGGGAGGGGGTGGTCGATGAAGAGAATGACATGGAAGTGGGGGTGAGCAATGGATATCTATGAAAATCAAGTGATTAACGACTTATGCATGTCCCTAAAATTGTAGGGAAACTAGCTCCATTTTTAGGGTATATTTTGAAATCTTTTGAAATTCTATAGTCTTCATTTGATTCCAAGGTACTAAGTTTAGAGTCTCGACTATTTTTTTGGGAAAGTCTTAGAAATTTTTATAACCCCTAACCCTTGGGCTTAACATCTTTATTTTTTATGTTATGTATCTAGTAGTATCCGAAAGCTTGATTTGACCAACGGTCCATTATTCTTGATGAATCTTGCTATATCTTGAAATAATATCGATCTCCAAATATAATCTTGGAGTTCTTGTCTCTTCTCACGTCCACTTTGAAAAATTTGATGAGTATGGGAATGGTGTCAAGTGTCATGATGACTCCTCAAATACAAGCTCAATGTAAAGATATTTTTATTCCCACTGATGAGTGGTTTGGAAACACCATGTCTTGTGCTAACAATTCTTGGCAATGATTTCAGAGTTCTTCCCCTAGTCAATACCAGAGTTTTGTTAGACAAGGTCAGCACTTGAAAGAAGAAAACATTAAGAACAGTAGCGATCAACAATATGCCTATGATAATCCCCTATGAGGCAATCCCAAAATTATCTTGAAATATCTAGGATGTTGCGACAAACTAATCAAGATGGGATATCGCAAGAAGAGATGAGCAGTGAGCAAAATGTTAGCACTAACAAGACTTCCAAAAAGAATTGAGGAAGACAAACATTTTTAGCAAGCAATCTAGTCAAGGACTATTAGGTAATACTTCATATATAACTTCACTAGAATAAGCATCCTAGAAATTGAAAGGTGTTTCTCAATATGTGGACTTCAAATAGAATCAAGGAACACATGTACCAAATTTTGATGGGGTTACAAAATTAAACATTCATTCAAATCAGCACAATTCTTCACAACCTCCAATTGTAAGAGGATGGAAGTTAACCACCAATAGCTAAGATTCCCAAGTATGCATCCTACCAATTAGCAAGTAATTATCCAAAGAGGACTTGTCATTTGTCAACCTCATAAAGTTATGGATGGGAATATGATGAAATTATGTGAAATCCAAGGTGATCATATCCTATAGAGCATGTGAAGTATGGGATTTCAAATATAGGGAATCAACCCTTAGAACATATCGCAATTCTAGTGTCAAGAGAAACACATAAATGATGGGTGTTCATTCATGTTGTATGCTAGGAACAATTATCTTTCTTTGGTGTTGTAATAATATCACCACAACTATAATTGTAGAGTACACATTGCAACCAATCAGTCATTATGTTATTACAAGGCCCCACTCTCTTGTTGTTTCCTCCATTGACATAATAATTATGGTATATTGGAACCTAATTGCTATTGTATTAACCAATGTGGGATTAATTTTTTGTAATGTCCCCATCCAAATAAATTATCATGGAGGAAAAATTCCACTAACCTACTAGTTCCCTAGGTTGGGGTGGAAGCATTAAAATTTGAAATAAGGGAGCTACATGACCCAAAATGACCTTAGAATTACAAATTCACATTAAATGTGCCAAATAAGCAATAATAGAAAGGAAAATAAGGTGGAATTGGATCATGAGGGCACATAGGATGTTGTGTGACCCACATGTGGCAAGAGTCCCCACTACACTTGGCATCATTCTCACACAAATTCGAGTTCAAGGTGGAGGATAACGTACTTGGGGTATATGAAGAGGAAATATTCATGGAAAGAATCAAGGAGGCTTGACTTGGAGTGAAAGAGGAACTCCCAATGAAGATGAAGAGGCATAATAGAAAAATTGTGACACTTGTAACAAGATTCCATGGCATCTATGACAACAATAATGAAGGAATCTATGACAAATATGACAAATTTAGACCTTATGGCATACTTATGACAAATATGACATATCAGGGCTAAAAATATCCATCAAGAGGGTGCATAGAGGGAGTTATGTTCATCCAATATTCCCAATTCGAATTGGGGAAAGAGGAGTGCAAGAATGAGGAGGATAAGTGTCTCATGAAGGAAGCAACCACTAACTCGAGTTGGGTGAGTACCTTGCAGGGAAATTCGATCTCATGGAGGGAGGAGTCCACATGAATTTAATAAAAGGGTAGGATGAGGAAGGAGATCATATTTTGGATAATTTTTGTTTTTCACTCTTGGAGAGCTTAGCTTGTCCATGCGCAATGGGTGTTTACCTTCCCTGCCATTGAACCAATTTCGAAGGTGAAAGATACCTGTTCAAGTTGGTTGAAGGAGAGGCCATTCA
The DNA here is from genome assembly GCA_027924585.1 of Larix kaempferi. Taxonomy (NCBI): domain Eukaryota; kingdom Viridiplantae; phylum Streptophyta; class Pinopsida; order Pinales; family Pinaceae; genus Larix; species Larix kaempferi. The sequence goes on from BSBM01001806.1 coordinate 460,412, forward strand.
AACCTATTATAAAATATTAAATCAAGTTTTTTTTGCAGGATCAAGTCGAGTTCATCTTATAGTTCTTCTTCTACTATCTCTTCTCTCATTCTCTTCTCCATGCTTGTGTTCTAGTGTTGATGGCACACTAATGGATGCATAAAAATTGATGATGGTGTATTTGTGACTCCATTAATGTAAGATATTATTTATGGCACTATTTTTAGATTCATATCTGAGCCATAGCTCGAAACCTCACGTGTATCATGTATAAATTTCAAACAAACCTCTCATTCGAGCTAGTTTTCCTTTATATTTACTTGTGAACCTTTGGAGCAATTATACATTATTTTTGCATTATATATTCTCTATGTTTTTGCAGCTACTTGAGAATCCTATGTTGTAATGTATATGAACAAGTTATTTTATGCAGACCCCTTGGGAATTTGATCAAAGTTTATGTAACATTTTCCATGTCTATTGTTTACATTTTCCGAGCAATGTTTATGTGTTACAACTTTTTGTTTTATGGGCGCAATAGAAAGTTATAGATCATGATAAATGATGAATTTTGGTTACCATTGAAGTCCTTTATCCAATCCAAACCTCTGACCATAAATTAGGAAGGGTGTTACAACATTTGGAAATCCAAAAGTCAATGACTAGTGGGGGGGGTTTCAACATCAAAATTGCTAGTATTTTTCCCTTTCATTCCTCCATGTTTAATGTAAGTCATAAATGTCTTTATCAAGTGTCTGAGTGTCCAGTAGATGCATTAGGATGTCCTAAGACCCCTCAATCCATTTCAGACATTATTCGAAAGAATTTGGGGCATTTGGAACAGCTTGGATTTCACTAGTCCAAAGTTCGAAATTGGCCAAAATTGAACAAACTTTCATGGTAGGGATGTTACATTTTTTTAATTGAGAGGTATAGGAAACAAAATTATCGGTATATTGGAGCTTATTTGTTGTCGTGGGTCACATCTTTCAACTAATGCGGGGTTAATTTCGTTGGCCTAAAATACCATATTTTACTATGACTAATTTGAATTTGAACTATTATATTGAGATTATAATCATAGGTAGTGGATTGTTTCATTATTTCAAATCAACAAATAAATGAATGGTTGAAATATAAAAAAGTCAAAAGCATGTAAACAATGTGATGGATAATTAAACAAACACATAAAGAAATGAATGAAATACACAAAAGTTTAGACATTGTAAAGAATGCGATGGATATCCTTTCTTAAAGGGAAAAAATTGCCCACCCCTCGAGGACAGTCTCTACTCTATTGAACATTTCCCAAAACCTCCCCTCTCGTGAAATTGAAGAGATCAAGAAAGAGTATTTTTGAATTTTGAAATCTGCCAAGCTCCCTAAGCCTAGAACCTTTCTAAATATGAATTTAGGGGCCTTCGTACACTTAATTCTAACAAGGATATTGTAATTTTTAAGGCTGATAAAGGAAATGCCATTGTAATCATGAAATCCACTAATTATGAATAAAAATTATTAGATAATTTATCCTCTTCTTCTTATAAAATTTTCACTAATAATCTAATCATTAAAATAATCAATTTGGTCACTAAGGCCATCAAATCCTCCTCTCTCAACCCCTCAATCAAAAAGCACATTATTCATCGCAATCCTTACCCCCTAAAATTTATGACCAACCTAAAATCCATAAGAAGGATATTCCTCTTAGACCCATTGTCATCTCCATTAGATCCTCAACTCATGCCTTATCTCCTTACCTAACAAATATGTTTCAACCATTCACTAGTCAAACCCCCTCATTTATTAAAGACTCTACATATTTTATCCATAAAAATTGTGAATTTCATCTTAATGAACAATACATCATGGTTAGTTTTTATGTGGTCTCCCTCTTCACCAAAATTCATGTGCCTGAATCCCTCAAAATCATTTCCAAGTTAGTGGATTTCAAAACCCTAAATCTCATTAGAATTTTCCTTATTTCCACTTTCTTTTGTTTTAAAGGAACATTCTTTGAACCAACTGAAGGCACAACTATGGGATCATCGTTATCCCTTATAGTTCCCAACATATTCAAGAACCACTTTGAATCCTTAACCCCGAACAATTTCTCCTTAAATATTAAATGTTGGTTTAGGTTTGTGGACAATAACTTCGTCATTTGGCCACATGGTCTCTCTTCCCTCCACAACTTTCATAACCACCTGAATGATATCTCTCCTCCACATACAATTACTTATGGAAATCCAACATGACAGTTCCATACCTTTTCTTAATGTCTTCGACACTCGTCAACTAGACAATTCCCTTTCTCATTAAGTGTATAAGAAAAATACACATACTAACAAATATCTACATGCCCAATCCCACTGTAATACCCAATTTTGACCCTTAGGATATATTAGTTTTTAATGTAAATATTGTATACATGTGATGTATGTTTTCCTAGCGTGGAGCTCAAGGCCAAGGCCCCGCTAGTGGAAGCTCGAATTTTATTTAAAAGGCAAGTATTAGACATTATGTACCCATGTGCTATTTAGCCATGGAACATTGTAAAAATGATGTAAATAAACATCATGCAATAAAATGCCAAAACTGGCTATGGAGGCAACGAATGAGAAGGGGCCATGTGTATCCACTAGGGAGTGGTGAGGGGGATGTGGAGATGAACCATATGCTGCCAAATGTCATTGTGAGAACTCATTTGACTTTCCTTGATGACATTTATTTCTATTGTAAGAAACTAGTCGAAGATTTCAGTCCATGGCTTCAATGGAGCTAGGCAGCTCAGAAATTCATATGGAAAAGTATGGGCTCTGTTTTCTTGTACCACAAGTCACTCTACCTCATGGGAGTTGCTTCTTCCTCATTCCCATTCCAGTGTGGAAGAACCCAACATCAATTTTCATCCAAAAATGAATTCCCAGCAATGAGAAAAACCAAAAATCGCAACTATGAAAGAACCTACATTTTGAAGAGCCATAAACGCCCAGAATTGGTATTGGACAGTGAAATCCAATGGGGGATCCATAGGTATGAAACTTGGGGAGAATTTGGGAGCATTAGCTACCCCGAAATCCATTGGAAAACCTAGTTTTGATAGCCCAGAAATCCAGTGACAGGATTGAGTTATTTGATGACAAATTTGTGAGAAATCCAAGAGTGAATGTTTGAACAGAGGATTGGATTGCTTGAATTTAGCTTGAGATGTCTGTAGCTCTGTGGTTGAGCTCATTGGATTAGCATCCTCCTCCTTTTCTTATTACATGCTTGATAAACCCAGCTGCGTGATGGCTTAGCATGATCGTTTGAGTGAATCCATGGTTGTGAGTGAACCTGTCTAGTTCCTCCTTAGTGGATACACATCCCAGCTCGGGGGTGATCTCTCAGCTGAAAGAATATAGGTTGGACAGAGATCTATGGTTGGGTGAAACGTTTCTCTCATGTAGCCAGTTGTTTGGACGTTTGCAGTTTAAGATAAGTATTCTCTGTGGATTAATTTATATGCATTTTGTGTTCTGCAATGTGTTAATTCTTAATGTTAACTGTTCATGTTAACAAGATGAAATGAATATCTTAATATGGTTGATATGAAGCTTGTGCATAGCATAAGAACGGGATTGATTCATTGTTTGTTGATTCATCATCTGCTTGGGATAGATATGCTGAGGCATTCCAATCTGTGTGTGTGTGTGTGTTATTATGTTTTAATTCCACTGTGTTTATATTGAGTATGAATTGCACACATAAGTTTTTAATTATCCATGCATTTCTTAGAATTTGAATGGGGCTAAGATTGTCAATAAGCCCAATATGTTGGCCATGTTTCCTCCCTTGCATTGGATTAATGGAAGGGGATGTGATAGAGTGGTATCAGAGCCCAGCTTGCAGCACTGGGGTTGCTTGGGTCAGACTGTGAGTTACAGGTAAGTGGCAGAATGTTTTAACGCAGTATTGGTGAAGTTGGGGCGTCATTTTGGAATGGAAAAATGGCAGGATTAGAGTTATCAGATGTGGAAGAGTACCACCCTGGTGCATAGAGCTCTGCAAGGGATTTTCAACGGTACCAAACTCGTCCCATTTGGCTAAGGGACGAAGGAGTTATGAGCCCCGTAAGCTTAGTCATGTTTCCTTCCATGGAATGGATTGATGGAAGGGGACGTGACAGAGAAAATACTAATCACCAGAAGGGGCAGCCGACCCTTCTTCTGCGGACATGATAGAGAAAATACTAATCACCAGAAGGGATAGCCGACCCTTCTTCTGTGGACGTGATGGAGAAAATACTAATCACCAGAAGGGGCAGCCGACCCTTCTTCTACGGACGTGATAGAGAAAATACTAATCACCAGAAGGGGCAGCCGACCCTTCTTCTGCGGACGTGATAGAGAAAATACTAATCACCAAAAGGGGCAGTCGACCCTTCTTTTGCGAAAGGGTTAAAATTTCTGTATTCGTGACTTGGCTTTTCGCACCCGGAAGCGCGGAATTACGGGATTGTGGGTTGCGGGAATTGCGGAAAGGTTAAAATTTCTGTGTCCGCGAATCACAAAGTTGCGGGAGTTGCGGGATCGCGGAGTTGCGGGATAGCGGGTTGCAGGACTGCGGGATGGAGTAGCCCCGGGTTGGAAAATAGCATTTCCACACCCGCAGTATGGATTGCGGGATTGCGGGTTCCAACCTGTGTGTGGCGGAAAAAAAAAAGTATAGAGCCCGAAAATCGATTTTTGAATTAAAGGAGCCTGCGGAATTAGATTTGGATGAATTCAATGGCGTTCTGAGGCCATTGACGAAGGCCATGGAAGGTCCAGTGAGGATCCCGAGCTCGTTATTCTCAAATTTGGCATAAATTTGAGATTAATGGCTTTTATAAATCAGTGTCCCAACGCTTGACAAAAGGTCAAATTGAGCTGAAATTGATATGGAGTAGTCATGGAGCAGGAACGGTGTTAAGTTTGGAGTTTTGGAGCCAAACTGCAAAGGATGTGGAGTCGGGATGTGCAAGAAGGCCAAAAAAACACTATTCTGGGCCACGTTTTGAGAATTTTGAAAAGCTTGCAGTGGATAAAAGTGACCCTGTAATTAGGATTCAAGAAATTTACTGAACTCGACATTTCATATTCTCATTAATCCAGACATATTCCGTTAGACAAAGATTTTCCAGAAATGCACCATTTGGGAAATAGCCATTTTTGGCCCAAAATTTGAAATTTTAGAAAAATGTCAAAAGTGAGAAATAGTCAAACCCATAATTTTATAAAAGATGAATGGAGCATCGGAACGGAGATCCGTAAGTTACTGAGTGTTCCTTGTTATATGGAATAACTTCTCCCTGTAGAAAATTTTTTCTGAATATTTATGGATTTGCTTCTATAGGCGGCTGAAGTTGGCAGTTCAGGATAATACAACTATGTAAATAGGTGCAGAATTGTGGAGAAAATTGTCATTTTTGGAATAATGCAATTCCCGAATCCAAAGTCAGAATGGAGCACGAGGATAGGAATTGGAAAGCTTGTCCAACAGGGAAAAATGGTGCATAGTCAAAATTTGAATGGGGTTATCATACACCATAGATAATTGGAGCAGAAAAGTGTCAGTGGTTGTTTGGCAAAATTGTTGTTAATATGGGCAATTTCTAGAATTGCATGCCTGGAAGTAGCATACCATGAAATCGAAACAGCTACGATGTGGAAGAGGAAGTTCATGCAAATATGAGGGATTGGAAAGGGAGAATTCCTTGACCCCTATCTTGCTAACTGCATTTATATTTTATAAGCTTTATGTGCATAAAATTATGGCATGAGAATGCTGAAAATGCAAGAGATTAGATGAGTGGCATGAATATGCATTTATTGGCATATTAATCAACATTGCACAGTGCATGAGTATATGTTTTGTATGCATATGACATTACATATTGGTAAAAGTAGTGAGATTTTACATATGCAATGAACCACTAATGGTAAATATTGTGGTTGATAATCACTATTGGTGTTGGTTTTGGTTGTAGGAAAAAAGACAATAGAAGCATGGCTAAAGATGTTGATGATGTTGTTGCATGAAGCCAACAACCTTATGAAGAAAAGGTTAGGGCAGCAAATCCATGATCAAGAGGTTGGTAGGAGAATGCTGCAATCTGCTGTAAGAAACCAACAAATCAAGTAACATCAAAGGTGTAAATGGGAACCATGCAAGTAATGGTTTACTTATGATGATTGCATAAGTGTTGATGGGGATTGGGTAAGAATCCATTGAACCATATTTAGTAATCATAAAATGGTATACATTTAGATTTGAAATGCATTCATGAGAATGCCATATTGCCATAGTGTGGTGGAACATGGAGTGGTGAAGGCAAGAGGCCTCATAACATGTGGCTGTTTAGAAATTTAGACTACATTCATATAAAAATATGTCATTGCATGTGTATGTCAATTCTGAGCTTAATAATCAAAGCAAGTGAGGACTGGTGGTCCTGATTATAGTAATGCATGCTATATGAGGTAGTCATGTTTCGGCCATAGTATGTTTGAATGCAGAACATTCATGAACCAATGCAAGATAGCATTGAGTGGGTATGCATTAAGAGATTTTATAAATCTTGTAGTTATGCATTGGGTGGATGCATATGAAAAGTTTGAGTATATGTTGTAATGTGCATGCATAAGTGGGGATGCACATGTTGTGATGCATTGCATGAATGCATGGGGATGGTATATGTGTTATTGCAAACTAAATAATGAATGAGATGATGAATTGATGATAATTCTAGGATCATTTCATGGGCTGTTATAAATACATAATGGTAAGTGCATAAAGAAGGCAGTCATGATCGATGGGCTACCGGAATGCTCTGTGGAAGGGTAGAGTTGTATAAATGATATGACTATGAAATAATGAGTATCCAAAGTTTCATTTAAATTGCATAAATGATGTGAATGTACCTTGCAATTTTAGTATGATAATGATTCACGTGAAGTGAATGAGTTTGGTGATATGGATATGTTAACAACTGAAAGTGTTCGAATTATTGAGTGTTATAATTCTGAAAAGGCCTCAGTGATTGTTGCAGCAATGAAATATTAAATGCATAGAGACTCACAACATGTTTGGTTGATTTGAAGTTTCAGATTCCAGGTAGAAATGTCTTGCATATGGCAATGAGGATAAGACCATAGTAAAGACCGAACTCTACCTATGCAAAAGACAAAGGTTATGAGAAGGTCCTCGTGGATGTGAAATTTAACTTATGCGTGAAACAAAGCTGAAAATATTCTGATTTAAGTTTATGAGAATAATATCATGGTTGCAAATCTAATTTCTGTAGGGAACAGATTTGAAAAGTTCAATTTAGAGCTTATGCGAAGGAATCTCATGGTTGAGAACTCTAAGTTCTATTAGAAAGAACAATTGTAAATTTCAGATTTGTAAATTTTCAGATTTGAAATTTTGCTAATAATTGCTAATGACTATTTGGCTTATGTAAAATTGTGTCAGGAAGACATGTTGTAGGTGGATGTCCATGTATGGTAACAAACATAAATCCATAATGGACATAATGGTGCCACTTACAAGAGCCAAGCAATATGAGGATAGCCTCATGGCTAAGAAAATCAATTTTTGTAGTAGACAGAGTTGTAAATTCATATTGAATTTAATTATTAGTGCCATGGATTGGTTATGGAACAATCCGATTTGAATTGTATTGTTAAATGTGGATGACTGATTGGCTATTTAATAAGTGTGTCAGGAAGGCACATTGCAATAAGACCATGAGAGAGGGCCTGCAGAAGCCAAACTTCATGGGAATGATCCCATATCTTGGAAATGGGTTTCGGGTGAAACGCCATTGGATATTTTGATAATGTCCCACCTACACTGCATGATTGGTAAACAATATGAGTGAAATGGTAAAGATTATGTCAGTAAGACATATGAGAGTTATGTAACATCAAAAGGAGTTGGGATGGCAAACCGAGGGACTGTCAACTCAGAGAAGGAGCCCCCATTCCTCATTAATCAAGAAATACTACATTTGCAAATACATAAGTGTTTTGTAAACCTTGGCTGATATATATGTGTGTGTGTGTGTGTGTGTGTGTGTGTGTGTGTGTGTGCAAGTCTAATTGTTGGAATTACTATGTAGGGCATATTCCATTTGTTTATATTATTCAGACTGCTTGAAGTATGATTAGGACCTGCATAGTTCACATCAGTAAGGAGTGCACACCTTTCTGGTGCTGAGTTATGCTAGGGATGTCAATATTGATTACACCTTAAGGGAATGGATGCATTCCTAGTGTTTCAATACTTAATAGTGAATGCTATTGTTATGGTTACAATTTTAGAATAACAATGCTGACAATTTTGCCTATACTACTTGTGTTGTCACCTTAAACAGATGCAATTTGGTGCTACACACTAAAGGAACAAAGTAAAAGGTTGTTGTGAGGGGTTCTAGTGGAAGGGTTAATGTGTATGAAAGGATGTTGTGGAGGTTGTGGGGATTTTGATGAAGGGTTGTGAAAGTGTTGATGCAAGGGCTGCTATATGCCTATGAATCTATAGTAGAGCCTTGACCTAGAAATGGTCGTAGTGAAGTTTCCTTCCAAGTCGGCGTGAAGGTGTACTGGTTGGAAATTAATTATTTGATGTTTTGGAGCAGCCTGCGTGCTGGCCAAACATCTCAGTCCACAGGAGGATCCCAAGGCTTATAAAGTAAAAGCAGGACCTTGTCGACCAGAAAGGAAATGTCTAATACAAATAAGTATCCAATTTCATTCATGTCTTATTTGGAATAATGAAGGTTTCAAGTATAAGCCCTCTAATAGTTAAGCTGATGCACTATTGTTTCTTTGTTGGAAATCTTCGTCAATGCAGGAAGCAAAGACCCTTAAAGAATTAAAAATGCTTGGTAAATCTAAATAGTAACTGGTTGGGTGCTACAAATGCTTGGTTAACCCAATCGGCGTGAAGGTGTACTGCTTGAGCATTAACTACTTGAATGTTATGGAGCAGCCGACGTGCTGGCCAAACATTCCTCGAATACTCGATAATTCCCAGTCGGAGTATTGGCTTAGCATATTGCTAAAGGAGATGTCTGATAAAACAAGTCAGCGTACTGACTTAGCATTTCCTATACGAATGGTTGAGGAGTAGCCTGCGCGCTAGCCTAACATTCATTATTATATCCATAGGAAATCCAAGGCTTGTAAAGCAAAAGAAGGACCCTATGGAATAAAGTGAAGACATCCAATGTAAATAAGTATTTGGTTATCTTGTAATTTCTTGCTTATGAATATACATGTGTATATGATTTGGTTATGACTTCCTAAACTCTTGTTTAGAGATAAATCCTATGAAAATAAACTAAAAAAACCAATTGATTCAATGTTTGAGTGTAGGTATTGTTGGAAGAAAGGACTATGAAAGCATCTTAAGGATGCATGTGGACATGTGACTATCCTAAAAAGCTCAACTTGAGCAGCAATGAAAGATGGTGATAGTGGGACTGTGTGGGTCCTAGAAGCCAAGAGTTGTAAACAAACCATGTGGAGGGACTCCATGGTTGAGAGGTCTAGAATAGACCATAGACACTAAGTGTCATAGCCAAGAAGGGAAGGTCAAACATTCACGTTGAGGTGAAAGAGGATAGGAGCATGAAAACCACAGTGGTGATGTGAGTTCCAGAATGGAACAAGAAAAAGAGGAGAAAACTCTTACTACTCTCTCTTTCCTTTTTTTTTATTGATGCAATTATAAAAAAGCAGAAAATTGTTGAATGCATGTATAGATGAAAGTAGAGTGTGTTTATTTGCTTGAAATGAACTGTGAATGTTGAATTAATGAATTTCATGTGAATGGATGAACATGAAAGAATTCATGTGTATGTTGGGAAAGCATGAAAAGTGTGGAGGTCTCATGAATAGAGCATGGGCTCTCCATGCCAATTGGGGAAAACAATTGACTGATTTTTAATGTTTAGGATATGCTTGGCCTAACAAAATTTGTAATGATGAATTTCATAGGTGGAAATTAAATCCATTGGTTGCAGCTATTACAAGCAAGTGCTGCTTGTGAGCAAAGTGAGAGCCAGCTGTGCACAGTGACCATGGCAGCAGACCATAGGCTGTTGGAATTGGCTGAAAGTCTTTTTCAAACAATTTAAATACCCAAGAAAATCTTGGAGAGATGCTCAAGATACAGAAGAGGCAGAATGAGATGAACCACAAGGTTTTGCAGAACTATATTTGTCTGCAAAGAGAGGTAAAAAGCATTATGAAAGCAATCAGTAAGGGAAAGGAAAGTGGATCAATGATGAGGCATTCGTCCAATCGGTCCATTAAGAAACGTTCCAGGCATGAAGACTCAAAGGAAATTGAGCAGGTAAAGATGAAGCAGCCAATGAAATGTTGGAAATGTGAAGGACATCATTGCCTCCGCAACTGCCCAACAAGGGAACACCGAGAGGGTAGCAGCCATAAAGCTTTCAAACTTGTGGATGAGCTGAAGGGTCAAAACCAGCAGGAGCAGTTTGTGGAATCCAAGGGACTTGGTCCTGAAAGTTCAAAGTAAAGGATAGAATGCAGGGCAGATCTGCAAAAAATTTGAAAATTTTGGATGTGTAAATTGTATATGTATTCCTAAGTCTTGGAACACTGAGGACGGTGTTATTCTAAGGGGGAGGGGATTGTAATACCCCATTTTGACCCTTAAGATATATTAGCTTTTATTGTAAATATTGTATACATGTGATGTATGTTTTCCTGACGTGGAGCTCAAGGCCAAGGCCCTGTTAGTGGAAGCTCGAATTTTATTTAAAAGGCAAGTATTAGACATTATGTACCCATGTGCTATTTAGCCATGGAACATTGTAAAAATTATGTAAATAAACATCATGCAATAAAATACCAAAACTGGCTATGGAGGCAAGGAATGAGAAGGGGCCATGTGTATCCACTAAAGAGTGGTGAAGGGGATGTGGGGATGAACCATATGCTGCCAAATGTCATTGTGAGAACCCATTTGACTTTTCTTGATGACATTTATTTCTGTTGTAAGGAAGTAGTTGAAGATTTCAGTCCATGGCTTCAATGGAGCATGGGCAGCCCAGAAATTTGTATGGCAGAGTATGGGCTCTGTTTTCTTGTACCACAAGTCACTCTACCTCATGGGAGTTTCTTCTTCATCATTCCCATTCCAATGTGGAAGAATCCAGCATCAATTTTCATCCAAAAAAGAATTCCCAGCAGTGAAAAAAACCAGAAATCGCAACTGTGAAAGAACCCACGTTTTGAAGAGCCATAAACGCCCAGAATTGGTATTGGACAGTGAAATCCAATGGGGGATCCATAAGTATGAACCTCGGGGAGAATTTGGGAGCATTAACTACCTCGAAATCCATTGGAAAACCCAGTTTTGATAGCCCAGAAATCTAGTGACGGGATTGAGTTATTTGATGACAGATTTGTGAGAAATCCAAGAGTGAATGTTTGAACAGAGGATTGGATTGCTTGTATTTAGCTTGAGATGTCTGTAGCTCTGTGGTTGAGCTCACTGGATTAGCATCCTCCTACTTTTCTTATTACATGCTTGATAAACCCAACAGTGTGTTGGCTTAGCATGACCGTTTGAGTGAATCCATGGCTGTGAGTGAGCCTGTCTAGTTCCTCCTTAGTGGATACACATCCCAACTTGGGGGTGATCTCTCAGCTAAAATAATATAGGCTGGATATAGATTTATGGTTGGGTGGAATGTTGCTCTCACATAGCCAGTTGTTTGGACGTTTGCATTTCAAGATAAGTATTCTCTGTGGATTAATTTATATGCATTTTGTGTTCTGCAATGTGTTAATTCTGAATGTTAACTGTTCATGTTAACGAGATGAAATGAATATCTTAATATGGTTGATATGAAGCTTGTGCATAGCATAAGAATGGGATTGATTCGTTGTTTGTTGATTCATCATCTGCTTGGGATAGATATGCTGAGGCATTCCAGTCTGTGTGTGTGTTATTATGTTTTAATTCCGTTGTGTTTATATTGAGTATGAATTGCACACAGAAGTTTTTAATTATCCATGCATTTCTTAGAATTTGAATGAGGCTGAGATTGTCAATAAGCCCGGTATGTTGGCCTTGTTTCCTCCCTTGCATTGGATTGATGGAAGGGGACGTGTCACCCACCACCACCCAACTCAAAAAATAGACATTCTTAAAACTCTCATTACTTGAGCAATTCACATTTCTGAACCCTAACATCTAAGATAAAGAAATATCCCACATCACTAATTCCCTCCTAACCAATGTTTGTCCCTTATCCCTTATTAACAAAACCTTACAAACTTAAATATGAAGGAAATCTACATTTACCATCAGGTCCTTGGAGATTGTATTTTTGTTTGAAAGATCATTGAATAAAATTTTTTGCGTAATTCATGCAACTAAAGCCACAAAGGTTAGAATTTAACTCTATAATTCAATGTTGGCTTTCAATGCATAATTTGTGATCAATTTCAATTGGTGCATCATCCCCCTCTAAATCATTGCTTTGAAGTGCTTATATCAATCTTTAAACCTGGTGGGATTATAGTTGTACTCCATTTAGATCCCCATACCACAAATTGGGTTAGTGAATTCTCCGTAGTGTCCAGAAATAGTATAATCATGGTTGCATACAGGAAAGTGGACCTAGCTAAACTATTTGTGTTACGAGGGCCGAGATTTAGCACCTCATGGTTGGTGATGGATATATAATGGTTTCCTTCTATATTTTATGTATATACACAAATTTGAAAATCTTGAATGTACAATAACAAATTTTCACTAATTAAACATTTGTTTGTAATCTCTCTCTCCCTCATAGACCTCAACAGTATTGCCCAACTAGATCCATTACCAATGGGTAGACGAGACCACCTTGCACACAAAAACTAAGTGGATGGCTTAGACCTTCCTTCAACTCTTCTTCAGGACAACATTCTATACTCAAATTTCTCCATTTGGCCTTGAATGTTAGGAGATATGGATTTAACATGACCTATCTACATCCTCTTCATCTTCATTTTCTCTCTAGTCTATGCATCAATCCCCTTTTGTACATCCTTCTCCTAGTTTGATCTCTATGCTTGGAGTCTAGGGTTTTTGAAACCCTAGCTTCGATTTATACTTTTCATTTTGTATCGTGCTTTCTCTTTATACGAGTCATTTACGTGCTCCCGCTTTATATTGATTTTATATATACAATGATTTTCTTTTATATTTTTCTATATATCCTCACAATTGAAAAGTGTCAATACTCACCAATAAATACCCAATCAATTTTAGATATTTTTATATTTTTATAATTTCTACTCTTCAAATAAAAATACCCATATTAACTTCCTCTTAGAATTCCTTCTTACAGTTAGTTTCTCTTAAGCCAAAAATCAAGTTCCATGTGATTAAAATTTGTGCATCTCTAACAATAGTGGTGTATATTTTCATACTCTTTAGACTAAAACAAAGATTCCCATATTTACTTCGATTTAGCAATGATTTCTCTTATATAATGCAAAAAAGACAAAGCACACTTGGATTATAATTTGTGCATTTACAATAACAAATGTACCTTCTAGAATATGTATAGAAATAAATAAAGAGAAACACGCATAAGAGATAGTCGCGATTGAATGATCTCGAGAATTTAAACCTTTCGTGAACCAATATAAAAAATTATAATTATTTTCCTTTGGATATTTCATTTCTCTATACATCAATGTATGTATTGGAAATGAACGAAAGAGTAAATTTCATAAAACAAAATACAAGGTGGGGCATAATGGAATGCATTCAGAGGCAAGAACATTATCATTTTGGAGAGTGCAAAGGTAAATAGCCTTTTGGTAATTTCTAAAATTATTGGTGAATATAGAGAATTTTAATATGATCTCACTGAAAGCAAAATCAAATTAGATTATGTAACAGTTTTTTTTAGCATTTTTTTTTTTTTTTTTTAACAAAGCATCACAAAATGGTGTTTGTGGTGCTGGAATATGTATTAAATTAAATTGTTTTCATAGATATATTTTATGGATGGGGTGTGGTAAAGGCTCAAATACTAGGGTTGAGCTAATGGCTCTTTGGGTTTTAGTATATTTTTCCCTTAATAAGAATATTCTCTTAATATAGGTTGTTGGTGACTCTAAAGTCATTATAGAATGGGCTGCTGAAAATTATGATCTCCAGGTCACTCCATTGGCTCATTGGAAACATAGGGTTGAGAGAATGAAAGATTACTTCAACTATCTATATTTTAATCATATCTATACACAATTCGACTTAGTTGTTGACATGCTTTCTAAAAAATATTTGGGACTGGATGAATGACATATCTATTATGAATTCTATGAGAATTATAGAATCAGGGACAATGGCAGTCTATAGACCTTCTAGCTCCTTATTATAATTTTGATCTTTATATGAAACAATATTGGAGTGGCTATGTGTTTTGTAATCGGTGTCTTATGTGACAAATTTGTATCTTTAGACATGTTGGACATTAAGTTGTAAAAGTTTTTTGATATCTGGTATATTGCTTTTGGTTGTAGAACGTTTGATGTAGTTACTCTGTCATTTGGACATTATGATTGATGCCCTGAGCCTCTCTTTTTTGTGTCTCTGTTGTCATATATCTCAATTTGGATAGGAGATGACTGGTTAGTTTTGTACTCTTGACAATGTAACTTTCATTCAATTTTTGAATAACAAGTTACTGCTTTTTTCTTGTGAGAAAAAAGAGAAAATACAAGGGTGGGCAGAATGGAATGGCTAGGTGATATTCAAGGAAGTGAATTACTAAAAGAAAATATAAGGCTGGGAAAAATGGACTAGTCAAGCGAGAAGTTACAATTCCACTTTCCTTGCAACTTCTTACTTTCACTAAATACACAGTGCTCTTAATCTCTTTATTAGATTTGGTCAATGTATAATTAATTTGCATAAAGTGACTTTGCAATAAATTAGATTTAATGTCTTATAAAAGTAATTGTTGTTTTTAAACTTTCACCACTGCAAAATCCCTCTATTGTGTCAACTCCATAACATTTGATAACTACACAAAGTTTCCATTAATATAATTTAATTTCCTTTCTACATCAATTTGTGTTATTAGGGTCCCCAATACTTTCCACACCCAGCGAGCCATAACATTTGATAATTACAAATAGAAGCTTCCATTAATATAATTGAAATTTTCTTTCTATAACAATTTGCGGTTGTTTAAAGGCTCAAATACTATACATCTTCACTTTGTGTTTGAAGACCGCCCACATTCTCACCCATCCCGACATTCTCTATTTGAGGTTGTTCAACTATAAACAATATATATTGTAACAAAAGTTATCTATTAGACATTAATAAAATAATTTTATCTATTCAATCATGTCAATTTATAAAGTGGTCTTGTTATGCTTCAAAACATATCCAAAAAAAAATTATAGATAGCTTACTAGAACCATAAACTGAATTGTCTTGACTCTCAAGATAGTGGAATTTTTTGGGGGTTATCAAATCCAATTAATGGCCTTATAATACTTTGATAGAACCATAAAATCCCTTGACTCTCAACATAGTTAGACTCTTTGGGGTTATCAAATTCAATATGGTCTTAACATTATTGGGGCCAATCTAGATCTCATCATTGCTAACTAGGAAGCCATGTGCACATAAATAGAGAGCAATATTTCCCATAGTCTTACAATTAATGCCATGTCTTTATGTAATTATCCTAGTAAATATGGATTTGGAAGGTTCACAAAGGATTAACTTCAAATCCAATATGGCCTTATAATACTTTGATAGAACCATAAACTCTCTTGACTCTCAACATAGTTAGACTCTTTGGGGTTATCAAATTCAATATGGTCTTAACATTATTGGGGCCAATCTAGATCTCATCATTGCTAACTAGGAAGCCATGTGCACATAAATAGAGATAAATATTTCCCATAGTCTTACAATTAATGCCATGTCTTTATGTAATTATCCTAGTAAATATGGATTTGGAAGGTTCACGAAGGATTAACTTCAACTCCATCGTGTTTTTGAAATGAAAAATTTCTCTATGACCTGGAGTAGCATCGAACCCTAGTTGCCTTGCACTTAGACCAGGGGTTTCACCATGGAGCCTCTCCCAAACTTAGGTTTGGGAGGGTCTTCATAGCCTTCGTAGGTTGATGCATTCCATGCACTAGCCTCATCTTCGCATCTTCCTCCTAGCACTCAAGCACCATCCAAGTTTGTGAAATTGGATTCAATCCTTGAAGTAAGAGTTTCTTCATCGACATCTAAGCATAAAGGCTTTTCCCTTTCTGAATAGAGACTCATTGGGAAATTCACGGGTTTGTGGTCACCTCCAAGGGAAATGGAGATTTGTGTGAGCAAGAACTAGAGACCACTCATCAAAGGATACTTGTCCCAAAATTTATATGGTAGAGGGTACTTTGTATTTTTGTTTGAAAATGAGGAGAAAAGATATATGATCTTCAAGAGTGATCCATACTTCATGGGTCCATGAGGGATGCATTTAAATCAATGGACCCTTGCCTTCAATCCAGAGAAAGATATTCCTTCAATTGTTCTTGTGTGGGTGTCCCTCCTTCATCTCCCTTTTCATTGTTGGAGCAATGAGGATGTATCCACCATAGGAAATAATCTTGGTCTATTTATATATAGATTCAAGCCCAAACCGCCAATGTTCACTTGTGCAAGGATTTGTGTTGAGGTGACTTGGAAAAGGCTCTCTCATATGCAATCAATATCTCAATGGATTTTTGGACTAATACTTAAAAACTTGATCACAAACAACTTCCCTTTAAATACAAGATTTGCTAGGATTATGGCCACTTCACTCAAAATTTCCCTCTAACTCGGGTGCAACAAGCAGTCCTTAACAAGGAAGGAGATTGGCATCAATTTAGGAAAAAAAGGAAGACTCTAGGTAACCCTAGACTGTCCTATAGAACCTAGGTAGCTTCAACAACCCCTCAAACCAATTAGGTTCGAGTTTTATCCTATCTAGATCAAGAAGAGCCCGAATAAGGTCAAATTCAATAAGCACCAGCAAAGGATCCCAATGCTTGGGAGAAACCTGTCTTAGATGAACTCTCTAAAGAAAATAATAAATCATGGTTACCCTCTATTCCCATCATTGAGACAATGTCTTCTCAAGTGAAAAGTATGGCAACTCCTAGTGGGGTTATCACAACATGAAATTCTAAGCAACGACAAGAGCAGGGAATAATTAGAAGAAGATACTATCCCATCAAAAGACAAAGAAAGAGAAAAGGGAGGAAATAGAAAAAAAGGAAAAGATATTAGGTGTATAGAAAATACTTGATGGGAATTTCAAAAATGCAGCTCAGAAAAACCCTAGCAAGAAGAAAACGAAAGATGAAGGTAGAGAAGTCCTACTCCCATCTTGAAATGTCTACCACCATGGGAGGATAAGGTTGCTAGAATGTAGTGTAAAATGATGTTGGGATCAATGGATAACAACAAGCCCGCATATGGATGATATACATTAGGATGAAAGGTGGACGACAAATATTAAGATGACAAATGTAATTTTTTTATTGGTGGCATAAGAAAAAAATGGTAGTGTGGGGAAAAACCACTATCAGTGTAATTAGAATTAGTAAAAAAACTGTATTATTGGTATTTAGAGTAAGTGGTGTTGTTTGCTAGAGGGAGGGTGTGGTTGATGAAGAGGACAACATGGAGATGGATATGAGCAATGTATGTCTATGAAAATCAAGTGATTAATGTCTTTCATATTGCTAAAATTGTAGGGAAACTGGCTCTGTTTTTAGAGTACATTTTGAAATCTTATGAAATTCTTTAGTCTTTGTTTTATTCCAAGGTACTAGGTTTAGATTATCAACCATTGTTTTTGGTCAATTTTTAGCAAGGTTCATAACCCCTAGAACCCTTTGTCTTAGCATTCATGTTGTTGATGTCGTGTATCTAGCAGTGTCTAAATGCTCAGTTTGAACAACATTCCATCACTCTCGTTGGATCTTGCTAGCTTCAAAATGTCTCTATATACGAATATAACCTTGGTGTCTCCTCTTGAGTCCACTTTCCAAAATTTGATGAGTATGGGCATGGACTCGAGCTTCATGATGCCTCTTTAGCTACAATTTGTTCAATGTAATGATATTATTATGCCCATTGATGAGTGGTCTAGAAACACTATGCATTGGGATGCCACAAACAAACTAATCAAGATGGGATGTTTCAAGAGGGGATAATGTACCAAGGTTCCAAGGCAATCCTATCCTATAGAGCATGTGGAGTCTAGGATTTCAAAATAGAGAATCAACCCTCGAAACATATTGCAAGCCCAATGTCACAAGAAACAAAAAAAAATGATGGTTATTTCTACCACCATGATGGTAGGAAAAATATATTTGTTTGATGTTTCATGAATCAAGGATCTCTTGTTGTTGCCTCAATTGACATAAGGATCATGGTATATTGGAACTTATTTGTTATTTTGGGCCACATCTCTCAATCAATATGAGATTTTGTTTTTTAATAAATAGGTATAGGAAACTAGATTTCTGGTATATTGGAACTAATATGTTGTCATGGACCACATATGTCAACTAATGTGGAATTAATTTTTTTTATAGAAAGATATAGGAAATACAAATTCTTTGGCCTAAGATAATAAATTTTACTATGCCTAATTTGAAATATTCTACTCATATTATAATCATAGGTAGTTGATTGATTTATTATTTAAAATAAATAAATAAAATAGACACAAGTTAGCATAGGTAGCATGTAAAGAATGTGATGAATAATGAAACAAACAAATAAAGAAATGAATGAAATACACATAAATCTAGAGAATGTGATGAATATCCTTTCTTAAAGAGGAAAATAGAATTAGTTCACAATTACAATCTAACTGCCATATTTGTAAGAACTTCTCATTGTTGTTTTCATTAGTTTACATTAGCCTACATGATTGGTATTTAGGTTAAACTCTAAACTATTACAAATCCATCTTAACCCTAGAATTATCAAATTCGTCAAGGTGCCCTGGTGAACTAAGAACTTGAATTCCTATCACAGGTAACCATTAATCCTATAAACTGAGCATAGACAACAACCCCATAATCCATTTATAACTTTGAAGAAATGATTGCTACCAAATATCCTTAAGATATTTAATTTATTATGTGAACTATTGACTTTTGAAATGAATTGTATACTCTTTGTTTTCACGAAATCCTTATTCCTGATATTTTATTTCAACAAATCTTCACAATGATGTTTGTTTTTACGACATTCCTTATTCCTGATATTTTATTTCAACAACTCTTCACAATGATGAGCTAGAGAATCCCTTCAAAATATTCTGATATTTTATTTCAATAACTCTTCACAATGATGAGCAAGAGAATCCCTTCAAAATATTTTGGAATAGCTAATAAACCAGAATATACTTTTTCCAAGTTCTTAACAAAGTAATCAAAAGTAATCAATGGTAGGAGCCGTTTCACAACTATAGGAGTAATTTTATGAAATCGGTTGATGGGGTCGACAATCCATCTAGTGCAAAGTAAAATAAAAATTATAAAAGGGTTATTACTAGGTGTTCGAGGGATTGATAATCCCTTGTTATCTCTACAATAAGCAAAGGATGAACGAATTTCCTCATCCGATTCGAGTGATCTCAGATTAACAATTAAACATCGTTATACATTTTTATTGAGAAGACGGTCTTTATGGAAAATCAACCCATTAATATTAACTTGCTTATGTTTACTTTTGTTGTGAGAGAACTAAACTTTAAGTGACCTGTTAAACAAAGATTATAGACCCCCTCTCTCTATATATATAGTCAAAGTACCGAGGGATATTTTTAGTATATCTTTTATTGCAGAACTTACCTAGAGTTAAGTTCATGTCAGTTTAGAGGGGCAGATTTCCAAGAGGGCACGGAATTCTATTCAACGTTCAAAATTGAACCCTTCCTAGCCTTTCTAGAGGGTTTTGGCCCTTCTCAAATGGGTAAAGTTAAAATTGCCCTTCAAAAAAAAATCAAAATCTTATTTTTACCCTTCCAATTAAGATGGGCGCAATTTATAACAACATTTCAAAAGAAGGGTAATATTATAAATTACCTGTCAATATAATTTCATAGTGTGTTTAAATTTATAAGCTATAAAGTTTTCAAGGATATGGATATATAATTGTGAACTGAATTTTAAATAAAAGTTATGATTTGCTAAAATAATTACATAATACGATACCATTAAAATCCTTTGACGGAAATAAAAAACACGTGACATAGCCTGCAGGAACCGTGACATCGATTGACCTTCAAGGATAATTTTAGGGGCGAAATTTAGCCCATGGGCTATTTTTCGATGTTTTTTTCCAAAAAAAGATTCGCCAATTTGCGTTTTTTGAAGCCATATATCGCCCAATTTTGTTGAGGTAAACTTTTTTCACTCTAAAAATCGCCAAATTATTATATAAACTATATAAAATCCTTAGAAATTGAAATAAATTTAGAAAAATATCGCCAAATATTTTATAGTTGACATTTTAAGAATTGCTAAGATTCGCCAAGGTTTATACACTTTTAAATAAGTACGGGTCCTTAAAATTATCCCTGTTGACCTTCAAATATTACACTCATTGTCCAAAATATTGGAATTTGGAAAGATCATGAATTCCATCAACATTGTGAATTTCTTATGCAATACCTATGGAAAAAGTTAAAAGATGTGATTTTCCATAGCCCATTTTACTCAATTTTAGTTGATGAAAACATTGATCAATCTATGGAGCGCCATTTGATTATTTATATTACATATTTGACAAATGAAGGAAGAGGTCAATATGTAACAAAATTCATATGCTTGCTTCAAATAAAAGATGGAACAACTCAATCTATGTATGATGCAATGATTACTCTTCTAATGGAGATGGATCTATATTTGATGAAGTTATTTGGATTTGGCTCTAATGGTACATCTTCCATGAGGGGTAGTTGTGAAGGTTTATCCTCTAAGATATGTTGAGATGCTACTCATTTATTAGATATCCATGGAATAACTAATAGAGGAGCATTAGCAACAAATGATGTTTCATTTCATTTTCCAGAGTTGCAGTATATTGATAAATTTGCAAACAAAGTTTATTCATGGCTCGAAAAATCTACTAAAAGACATGGAGAACGTAAAGAGCTAATGGAATCATTTCAAATCACTAAGTTAGAGGTTTTGCAAATTCATCAAATTAGGTGGATCTCTAGAGGAAAGATCATGGAAATACTCATCAAACTCATGCATGCTTTGTTAAAATATTGGGAGTTAGGGGAGATAAATATGTATGAGTTGGAAACAATATTTTAAGTGCAATTTTGCATCCATTTTCTTGCAGTTGTGCTCATTGAGTTAAATAAGTTGAATCCGAAGTTCCAAGAGGACCATGTTGATATTACCTCTATTGGCACTACTTTAGATTTAACTATTAAAACGCTTCGTAAATTTTTTTGGGGGGGGGGCATATTTAGGGTAGGTATAATACACATATCTTGTTTTTTAGTTAGAGCACAAGAAGGAACCCTTGATTTTGAAGATAGCACATGTATGGTACATCTACATCCATTGAGGTTTGAAAGTTTTCCAAAGATACAAAGACTAGGGACACTAGATGATTTCATTCTTTTAGGAAAATGTTTTGTGATGAAGGCGATTGAATCTCTAGATAGGAGGTTCATAGATCTTCCTATATTTAATGCTGCTAATTTTTTCAGTCCTTGGAATTATTATGAAAAAATGGATGATAGAGACTCTCAAACAAAAATACGGTTGCAATGTTTATGTGAAAATTTTAGTGTTGGGGACTCACATATTGACGGTGCTACTAATTTTTTGGTGAAATGGAGGAATTTATTGTACTATTTATAAATCATACCCTAAAAAGCATATGTTTGGAGCATGGGATCTGTGTGGAGATAAACCTGAATGGCTTGAAGGATTTCCTTGTTTGATGCGATTATGGAAAACTATCCTTGTAATTCCAACTAGTACAACAGTGTGTAAAAGAGGCTTCTCAAAATTAAATAGAATAAAAAATTATGATAGATCAATGATTTCATTGGAGACATTGGATATATTAATGTTTCTCTCTCTTAGTGCACCTCATGCTCTAAATGAGGTAGATTGGAATGCTATTTATGATGTATGGAAACAATGAAAAATAGAAAGCCTCTTCCATTCGACAAATAGATTGATGTTTTCAATGATGTAAGCTTAAATACTTTTGAAGAATATCAAATGAATCAAAGAACAATATGTTTTTTTGGTTGGAATGTGTTCATTTATGTAACATAATAATAATTTTGTGGACTTTACTATTTTCAAAGAAAATTTTGTTTATTTCTTAGTTTTTATTGAAAATTTATATTTTTCATGCAAAGAGCGTTCAATTGCTTAAGATTGGAAAATTTTGGAAGGACAATATTTGTTTTTTGCATTTTTTTGGAAGGGTTTAGTTAATTTATACTTGTCAATTGATGTACAATTATTTATATAGCCATTCATCTTTGATCATTGATTCCAGTGACTGTTAAAATTATATTAAATGTAATCCCTTGTTAAAAGAATGCAGAGGACTCAACCAGTGAGGGCGCGGCCCTAGGCTAAAAGTATATTGTATTATTTTTAAATATAATAGATATTACATTTAAGAGTAGGTTAATCCAGTGAGGGCGCAACCTACATTGGCCCAACCCTAGGCTAAGGTATGTTTCATTTTAAATATGTTTGATACTAAGTTAAGTCTGAAATAATTCAGGTGTAGCTAGAGAGGGCATAGCCTTAGGATGATGTTTCGTTACCATTTTAAATATGTTTTGATTTACACCGGACATTCTACATATGCCTGTAAAAAGATTAGTAAGGGTGCAGCCCTTGATTGGCATACAATATTGTAATTCTTCAATACTTGTGTGTAAGCAAAGAGTGAGCCTAGAAGGGCGCAAGATTTTGGTTAAACATTGTGTGCTATCAATAAAAATGTAGTCTTAGTTTCTTGTGTTGTAAGGAAATGGGAGGGCTCTCAGTAAGGAAAAACTCCTACTTAGTGGATTCATTTGCCAACTCGGGGGTGGCCTCTCGGTGGTAAGAATATACGTCGAACGATGCAGTCAAGTCTTCAATCGCAAGTCTACATAATCTAGAAACTCTTTTACATTTGCTTTGTAATTATTATTCATCAAGATTAATAAGTAATGTTGTTTAGAATTTGACATGGTCATCTTGAAATAAATATGTTATTGTAATTCATGAGAAACTTGTAATTGATTATATGTATAAGGGTATGCATTCAATAATACTTAGAACTTATTCTATTATTTATGTTGTATTATTTAAATTAGATTATTAAAATTTTATACTTGTTTATTTTTAAATCATATAACATATTGGTTACAAATTAGATGTAAGCCCTAACATAAGCTTAAAAGGATATTTACTACTGATGATCTTGAACTTGAACTTCATAGTACAACCTTTGTAAGTACATATTTAATAGGAATGGATTATAAAAGAACGATATAAGTCGATGACAAATTATTCGTTGAATGGTTGAAGTCCTGATGATTACTCGTTGTAATAGTTTTTGGATAAGTAAGAAACAAGAAAAATGCGAAGTCTTGACTTTACCTTGTCATATAGTTAATATGATGCCTTTAGTAAGAATTGTCTATTCTCACATATGTCGTTAGATGCTAAGTTATATTGAAATGTTCACCTAGAGCTAACTGCTCTGTTCTGGAGCCTTACTAAAACAATGTATATCCGATAATACCCCATGAATATCATAAAATTGGTATGTGTTGTTTCTATATTCAAAAGGGGTTGGATAAAGCTTGACTAGATATTGCTATACATGTGGAAAGTGGTCAATATTAACCATAAAGGTAAATGATTAGACATTGTAAAGGTTATTGGTCCACATAAGAATGTGGATGTAACAATGAGATCATCGCATGTCTTGTGTAGAACACATTAAATAAGGTGAAATACATAAACGTATATTAATGTAGTCTAGCTATTTAGCACTTGTACTACTTTTATACAATAGTACATTAAAGTAATTATATTGATTAAGCAAGTGAATGATTGTATTTGTAAAAGGGTACTATTATAGTTATGGAGTATATATACTCCTAAGAGGATTAAATGGATAAGTATAATTAATTGTCAAGACCTTATGTTAGTGACTAAAGTTTGATGAGGATTATGATTAAAGATTAAGTTATTGATAAAGATTAACTATGACACTTTAAAAGGTTATAATATGACCGTAAAAGTTAAGAGTCTTAAATTATTCCATGATAAAGGTTATTAGAATTTACCTAAGAATAAAGAAATTCACTTTATCAATAATCTATCATGACAGGTAAACAATGACACTAACTTATTTGACTATTTGAATGATGTTTAATGAAAAATTCCATACCCCATTTCCCAAAATAGTGAGGAGGATTTTGGGTACATTACATTTGAGGCCCATTCATGCCCCTTGTATTCCAAGAGACCAATTTCATTGAGAGGGAGGGGTGGTTTTGAATAGAAAATGGGTCGTGAACTGTAGATATTGGCCAAAGTCAATGAGTTTCCCCCCCACTTCCTCAGTCTGTTGTTTATTTCTTTTGCATCCTCATTTCTTATTTTTTGTAGATTCATGGTTATAGTCTTTCCACTTCTTCATTCAAACCCCAAATGGTTGCACCACGTGATATTTGATCAATGCTTCCTTCAGCAGCTCCAACTATTTGGTTGGAATGGATTGGGGATCTTGGCATTGACAGGATTCCCCTAGGCTCTGCATATCCAGTTCCCCAAGATCCATATCATCTCCATCTTCTCTTATCTCAATATCATCATCCAGGGTTATATTGAGAGGGGATTTCCGAGGTTGGGAGGCTCCATCTCTAGTGGTTTTTCCCTTAATGGAGACAATAATCTATTTCCCTTGCTTGAATCCAATTTTTCCTTGTTGTTGTGGGTACCCTCATTCATTGGTTCTATTTAATTTTCTACCAAATTCTTAATTAATTACTAACTATTGCTTGTTGGAGTTTTATTATGCACCTCTGTGTGTGACTAACGCTTTGACTACCTTGGTGAAACCTTCTATGCATTTTTCCTCCTCGGGCTTACTTGTTGGTTCTAGGTTATTTAAAGGGAAGTCTCTAAAAAGGTGGTTGTGCTCATGACATATTATACAGCTGAAAAGAATGTGCTCATAGTCCAAGGGTTGTAGCCACTCATCATCTTCATGAGTGATTTTGATGGCCTCTGGGAGTTCTTGCGAAATGTTCATATAAACACATATCTGGGCATATGATGTACCTACAAGATTTGGTGATTTATGATATCCTAACAAAAGACCCAATGGTATTACCAATACCCTCCAATGTTTCAGGGTCCTAGTATTCCTATGGCAGCAACTAGAGCCTAATCTAGACCATAGCATATGTGAAATCTTCTTTATCTGGGTTGAATCGTGCCACCCAGATAAAGCTCGACTGAATTAAAGAAATAAGTCCCATTATCAAAGATTCATTCTCTGTCTTCTAAGCTGGTAAAAATAATGGTAAAAAAATCCTTTTGATCCTAGCTTCAAGTCGCAGTGACCCTCAGGCTTCCAGTTTTTGGTTATCCTCCAAATTAAGGATTTTTCAGTTGGTCATATGCCCACAAACTTCTCAATGAGGGCACGACCTTTCATATACTGAATTTTCTCATTAAATCGCGTTGATCTAATTTCATAGATGGGTGTTTCTTTTTCATTGGGAATACATTTCCCTGGATTGTGCCCTCCTTTCATTCCAATATTTTTGGTCTATTGTTTGTCCAACCCTTCTCCTCCCTCTCTTGAGGTGCCTACCTCTGCATTAGATTCCTTTGTTTTGGCCTCTAGAATTACCTGCGTGTCGTGGCTCTGTTTTGTGAGGGAGGGATTCATTGTCCTCCCTCTACCCACATCATGATGGGGCTTTCACTCTCTCAACCTAGGAATGTGATCTCCGCTAAAAAACTAGAAAAGAAAGAAAACCTAACCAATCGTCCCTCTACTCCTCCTAGGTTTTCCAATTTTCCCATCACTCAACATATTCTTACCAATTATCTTCTCTTCATTGATTTTCAATGCCCATTTTAATAGTGTATAACAATACCCATTTCAATGACGTATCTTTGCAAACTCTTCTATGTAAAAGAAAGATTCCTAAATCAAATTACATTTGGATTAAACTAGTGCATATCCATTAAAAAATGATATGTATTTTTGTACCTTCTGGAATAATTACTTATATATCTATAGAAAGCAAATACTTACTTGTATATCTCTAGAAAGTAAGAGAAACAAATAAAAGAGAAGGCAAGAAATGGTGGCCATTGAATTATATTAAGAATCTTAGGTGCTCGCCCTGTTTCCTCCAATTCTTTCTTTTTGTGTCCCTTTGATCTTGATTCTTCCACGAGGGAGAGAGAAAATGAGTTGACTACGAGTCCATTGTTTTTTATATATGTTTAAAAATATGAATTCCTGGTACCTGCACATGTAATACATACATAAGCTCATTATTAAGATCATGAGGTTTAGTCATGGCTAACCTATTTCTTCTGGATTAGCAGTGACAACACCCATGTGATAGCCAACAAAGGACACAGTTTTCTTGGGATACTCACTATAATATTTCCTGGTCCCTCTGAATAGCTTACATGATGAATGATCAAAGGACCATCATTTTCAACGCTATAAGGCTTGAGAGCTTCCAATAAATATATATTATTGTTCAAACCTAAATCAAATTGAGTTATTATGTTCGGAGATTAACCATTCAATTAAGAGAATAATCTTCCTTGTTGTCCTTTCGAGGCTATTTGTTCTTCCCTATACGACAGGAACCCTATATTGATAGATGACCTACGGGTTCTTTGGATGCGTGATGAGGTGACTTCTAATGAGTGATCATGGGTTATGGTGTTTTTTTTTTTATGTTGACAAGAAGCTCTTATCGTTCCTTATTGCTAGCAAAATAGCTTCACTACGTCACCCCATTAGTGGTACCACAACTGTAATATTTATGTTTTTGTCTTCAATGTTATAACATGGCAACTATCCCAGCATGTATTGAAGTCTTTAAATTCCGTGCAGAAATATAAGCGCCAAGTCTATTAAGTGAAACTGTATGGTGGTTAATCACCAAAGTTTTTTATTTTTAGGTTTATGCAAACATATTGGTTAGAATTTATTGCATTAAGGAATTTTTGTAAGTTGGTTAATGTCTTATTACTTTGGGAAGGGGATTTTTGTAATAACTATTGACTAGTATTATTATTATCCTTTAAGATTGTATTGTAAGACTATAGTTTGGAGATTTGAATTGTACAAGCGTAGACATCTTATTGTATTGGACAAGTATAGCTTCCAAACTTTTGCAAATTGTTGCAGAAATTACCACTATTAAGATAGCATTGTATTGTAAACTAGTTGCAAAGATTTAGACTTGCACTTTGTCAAGGTGTTGAGTTGTTTGTAAAATTTGTTGTATTGCAGAGTTTATTGCAGATTACTTGTTGAAGATTAATTTGCAAAGACAACGAGGAAAAAATAAGTTCATAGGAAGGGGGTAAGTGAGAGATCTGATATTCATTGTGCTCGGTGTGGCAAGAAAGGACAGGAAGCGAGACATGCAAAATTCCATGGAAAAAGATCTCAAGAAAGAAAGAGAAGAAAGAGTCAAGGCTTCTGATTCATGTAAAGCTCCTGAATTTGCTCATTCCATTGTTGCATACTGCAATATTGGTGTAAATGAATTTCTATCCAATACTTCATTTGCTTCCTAGAGAGATAATTGGTTGCTTGACACTAGTGCAATTGCCACATGACATATAGAAAATATTTTTTTGAATAAATGGATGACAATGTAGACGATGTAGCGTATTTTGTAGATAAGTCCATCTTCAATCCTATGGGAATTGGATCCATCAAGCTCAAACTGCCTGGATTCCCTAACTTTATGTTGCATAATGTTCTCTATCTTCTAGAGTTGTAGATAAACTTGTTCTCCCCAATGCACATTTGAAAACAAGTTCATCCCATCCACATGTTCGATGGGATAGTTGAGATAAGGATATCCTTTGACAACCAGGTCATCATGACCAAATATGAAGATGAGAAACTTTTGAAGCTGAAAGGAACATTTGCAAGAGGTTAGAATTTTGCTTATCTCTCTCAACGTGAAGAAGGTACATTATCTTCCAATCTTTTATGGCATGCTAGATATGGACACATCAACTATGATAGTCTCCGGTTGTTGAAAAAATAATGGTGTTTATGGTTTTCCCACCATTCAAAGTAAGCATCCCTTTCATGAGTCAAATTTCATATCATTTAGAAAACTAGAGTTGATACACTCTAAGCTATGTGTCCCCATGCCTATGTTTTTGCAAATGGTAACAAATATATCATGAATTTTATTGATGATTTCACCAGGATGTGTTGGGTGTATTTGTTGAAAGATAAATCTCAAGCCCTTAAAGCATTTAAAAACTTTCATATATGGATTAGAAATTAAGCACACTTGTAAATTGGTTCCCTCCGTACTTATAATGGAGGAGAATACACATCAAATGAATTTGAATCCTATCTTATAAAACATGGGATTAGGCATCAAACCATTGTTCCATGCAATCCTCAACATAATGGTGTGGCATAAATAATGAACATGGCACTCTTGAATATGGTATGTTCCATGTTATTTTTCAAGAATGTAAAGTCAATGTTTTGGGATGATGCAGTTATGTGTGAAATTTATCTGAGAAAGAGAAGTACAACTCATGATATTGGAAATAATACTCTACATGAGATGCATTCCTTTGATGATCTCAGGGTCTTTGGTTCCACCTACTATGCATTGATACCAAAGGAACAAAGAAACAAGCTTGGTGAATGAAGTCGAAAGTGCATTTTTTGGGGGTATTCAAACACCACCAAGGCATATTGTCTTTATGATGAGGTAAAAAAAAATCTTATCCTTTCCAAAGATGTCATTTTCTTGAAATGAATAAAAATGACAAGTTTATTGAGAGGTAGCTAGATCATTTGGAAAAATTACCCATGTAAATACCTTTCATGAATTTGATAATGAGAATCCACATCTTGAAGGGGGATCCCTATCTTGGATCAATCTTTGGAATCTTCTTTTGTAGCGCCATATCCCCTCATGAAGAAGTTATTTCCACTTCACCAGAACATGAGCTTCAAATGGATGATGTGATTAAGAGCATTGGAAGATTGGATTTTGAAGAGAATGAAGCATCATTGGCTAATCAACATACACCCTCATGGAAAGTTATAAAGTGGGTCACCAATTGAAAATGACCCTTTTGATTAATTCAAAAAGACAGGAATGAGAAGTTGGACCAGACAAAATGATGGAGGAGATGCAAATAATTCAAATTTAGGTGATGTGGAAGATATATATGTTTCGTATGATGGTGAATTGAATTTATATGTTAACATTGAACCAAATTCCTTTAAAGAAGTTGATACTCATGATGAGTGGAGAGAATCCATGCATAATGAATATGATGATCTCATCAAGAATGGGACATGGAAGTTGGTGGACCCTCCATTTGGAACCAAACCTAAGTTGCATGAAGTGGGGAAACGCGGATGAGTTTCTGAAATGGGGACGCGTTGGAAACGTGACCCCCCCAAATTTTTGGAAGAGGGAAACATGTTGTGTGTGTGTGTGTGTGTTTTAAATTACAAAATGAGAAAGGAGATTCAAAAAAATGAATGTGAAACATAAATCATACATGTTGGGAAATCATTGCCTATATAGCGATTCTCTTCATCAATAACACCCTATGCCTCCCTCCTCTGGGATCTATCTCTTACCTCTACCTCGAATCTTAAAGTTGATCCTGCAAGGACATTAGTCAATGACTCAACACCCTACAATTTTAATGAAACTTCCTAGTCCAATCAGTAAAATAAGGTAGAAATTTTGAAAAAGCTTCCCATGCTTAATAAGTGATTTTTCTTGAGTGAAGAGGACATTTTATTAAGGTCATGATAGAGGAGTTCGAAAATCAACACCACCAACATCAAGGTACATAGATGGATTGATGTGCTTGATTAAATGTCGATCCCATACCATCATACATGATAGAATTTGTTGGAAACTTTGCAATCCTAGAATCCTGGAAACTATTAAGTCTATTGAATTATGAATGAGATCTAAAATTCTACTTTTTGCATATGAAGTCCAATGATGCTGGAACCACTCTCAAACATCCTGAAACAATTAATGGTAATGTTAAAAATTTAAGTAAAATAATGGAAAAAGAAATATAAGGAGAATGTCACTTGTGACTTTACGAATTTAATATTACCAATTGCTACTAAACAAAACATGTTTTTTATGGGAAGGGGAATTTTTTTGGGAAGAACGGTCATACGCAGCTCATCCATACTGGAAACGTGTTTCTATATGGATGAAACGTGTTTCCGTCGCGGGAAATGCACTAGTCTATACATAAACACATTTTTAGCCATATGGCACGCGTTTTGGGTGCAAAACGCATTGGGGATGTGGGGGGGTGGGTGTTTTCTACAACTTAGAACCAAGCAAAATGGATGCAAGTGGGTCTAAAAGGACAAGTTCAAATCAAATGGCTCACTTGACAAGCATAAGGTGAGGCTTCTGGAAAAAAAATTGCACATAAAGAAGGCATTGACTATGAGGAGACTTTCTCCCCCACAACAAAATGGGTTACCGTCTGCACTCTATCATATTTGGCCACACAAAATGGATGGGAATTTCATCAGAAGGATGTGAAAACTACTTTCTTGAATGGATACTTTAAATAGAATTTCTTCATGTCTCATCTAGAAGGATTTGTTTTGAAGGGAGTAGAGCCAAATGTGTGCAAACTCATCGAGTCACTATATGGTATGAAACAAACACCTCACATATCATATGAAAAGTTAATCGAATATCTTCTGAAATTGAATTTCAAACACTTTAATCTTGTTGATGAAACATTTTTTGTAAATAAAGTTGGAAGATATGTTGTATATCTTGTGGTGTATGTAGACAATGTTTTGATGATAGGGAACAATGAAAGCTACATTGTATCCATAAAGAAATAATTGAAGAATGGATTTGAAATGACAGATTTGGAACATCTTCACTACTACCTAGGAATTGAAGTGACTCGGGATCCCAAGTACATATTCATGTCCCATAAGAAGTACGTTGGAGAGCCATTGAATAGAGTTGGCATGGGAGAGTTCAACCCTCTCTCTACTCCAACGGAACAAAATTTGAAGAACACGTCGAAGGAAGGAAATAAATTTGAGGATGCAACCAAGTACAAATAGCTTGTGGGAAGTCTCATCTACATTACCACCACCATAACATATATTTCATTTGTTGTTGGGATCCTTTCCAGGTTTATGGAAAAACCATGTGAAGGACATCAGTTTGATTCCAAAAGAGTTGTATAATACTTGAAGGGACCAAAGATTTTGGAATCAAGTATTCTAAGGTGGATGAATTCAAACTGATAGGCATATTCTGATTCAAACTTCGATGGTGACAAATCTGGGAATGGAGTGTCTACTTCAGGCTACCTAATGAGTCTTGGATCAGCATTTGTCTCCAGGAGATCACACAAGTACTATGTTCTAGCAGATTCCACAATAGAGGAAGAATATGTGGTTGCGGCAGAAGAAACAAAGGAAATTGTGTGGCTCAAGAAAATACTTGAATATTTGCAGGAGACACAGGTGAATTCTAATCCTCTACTGATTGACAACACTTATGCAATGAAGTTGGACAAGAATCCCATATTCCATGATCAAACCAAGCACATAAACACAAAATACATAATGATTCGATATCATGTAGAGGCCAAGACAATTCATTTGAGACATTGTTCCATAAATGATCAAATCACATACATCTTCACCAAAGTGCTTGGAAGTGTGAAGCTTGAAAAGTTCAAAAAGATGCTTGGACTCACGAACACCCCTTCAAATGAAGGGGGAAATGTTGGAAACCAAATCTGTAGGGATTTTGGTCCCACCTGTAAAAATTGTAAAATACTCTCAATTACTAGTTTTTGGTTATGGAAATGAAGAGGCATGTACCTTGGGAATCTGAATCCCAAAGGTCACATCTCTCAGCCGTATAAATAAGACCATTCACACTTAATAAAATTAATCTTGGAGTTATTTTCTTAGGCCCAACAACAATAACATCTACTCAACAATTATGTACATAGACTCATATTTTCTCTTCAACTACTCATAGCGTCCACTTTGATTTTGTATTAGGGGAATCAACAACTGGAGTTGGGATGGTACTCGCATGACATGGGGTCCAGGGATCCAATCTTGCTACCCCTATACCCCTAGGTGCACCACAGGGCCCTAACCATGGCGCACGACAATATTGGGGGGATTTGAACACGTGACCTTCAATTTAAAACCAATTACAACTTCTCATCTTTACCACTTGAGCTTCCCCCCCATGGGCTACTCATAGCGCCCACTTAACCTCAATGTTGGAATTGGTATTACATATTCTAGAAATCTATCTAGTGAACTCCACTAGATTTATTTCCTCATTTCCAACACCTACGATGTCCTTTTTCTCTTTGTTGGAGTCAGAATTCAATGGTAATAGTGCTTTCTTTGATACCAAATGGTGCAGGAATGAAATTAGTAGTACCCAACTCCAACATCATTCTTTCATATCAAATACTACACACAACCCTAGAAGATTCATAAGAACATAGTGTAGAGTACTCACACATGAAATAAAGGCCATTAAAATGTGGTTGGAAGCCAAATAATTTGCTTGCATGCACAAACAACAAGAATCAAATAACAACACACATGTGATTTCATATTATTAAACTGGAAATGAATTTATATATGCATGCTACCCCCAATCGACTCTTGATTCTACAAGGATTACAACAAGCTAATCCCCTTTCTTAGTAGATGTATGTCGATGTTAGTTTCTACTATTTTTACGACAATTAGAATGGAGCTCTGGCTAGTAACAAATGATATTGTCACATATATCTATATGATTTGATATTTTGACAATGGTTACAAGCTCCTTTTCCTAGAGATTCTCTTTTTCTTGGCGAGTTCTCTTTAGTTCTACCTAGGTTATGACCAGAATTGCATTTCCTTTGTCTTCTCCAAGGGTTTTATCTAGTGACTAACACTAAGACCCTATTCTTCTTTGATATCTTCTACTTTGTCCAAAAACTACAAGGCCATTTCTTTCACCCATGGTAGGTACTTCTTCTTAGCACAATTCCACTCCTCACAATGTAGTGCCTTTTACAACTTTGTAACTCTCCTTTCGAAAATCCCTTACTCACTCAAAACCCTTCAACAATTTTTCCCAATAGTGTTTTACTATAATTGTGGTCGTTTGTGCCAATAGCCTTACCCACAACCTTTTTTGCTACAACTATTTCTCTTCCTTGGGTAACTCTACCCAACCCTTCATTGATTGGCGTTTCCCTCTACAACATGCATATTTCAATTCTACAAGTCAATTTCCTTTCTACTTAACTATGATTTTGCTCCTCATTCTATGCACTTCAACCCCACAATAACATCTACTCAAAAATTCTATAATCATAATTATATTTTAAAATAGAGACTCGTATTTTCTCTTCAACCACTCATATAATCTACCCAATGTCAATGTTGGAATTGTCCTTACATCTTCTACAAATCTACCCTGTGAACTCAACTAGAGGTAATATTTCCTTATTTACATCCACTATATCAATTTCCTCTTTGCTAGAGTCATAATTCAAAAGTAATATTTTTTTCTTTGATACTAAATGTCGCACGAATGAAATTAGCACCCAACTCCAACCTCACTCTACCAATCAAAGAACGCACAAAACACTACAAGCTTCATAGGAACATAGTGTAGAGTACTCACACAAGCAACAAAGACCATTAAAGTGTGGTTGGAAGCCAATTAAAACACATGCACACACAAACAACATGAAGAAAATAACAAGACACACGATGATTTTTTATTATTAAGATAAAAATGAATTTGTATATGCATAGTGCACCAATCGACTCTTGATGTTACAAGGGTTACAACAAGTTAATCCCTTTTCTCACTATATGCATGTCGACGACAATTTCTACTAGGATTACAACTAGTATAATGACATTTTCCTAGTAACATATGATATTATCACCCATATTTACATGGTTTGTTCTTTTGACAAGGGTTACAGGCTCCTTTTCTCGATGAGTTCTCTTCAATTCTACCTAGGTTACAACTAGAATTTCATTGGATTTGTCTTCTCCAAGGATTCTAACTAGTAATTAACAGTAAAATCATTTTCTTCTTCAACATCTTCTACTTTCTCCAAGAGCTATAGGGTCATTTCTTTCACCCGTGGTAGGCGCTTCTTCTTAGTGCAACACTACTCCTCACAAGTTAGTACCTCTCACAACTTTGATACTCACCTTTTGAAAATTCCTTCCTCACTCCAAACCCTTCAACAATTTTTCCAAATAGTGTCTTGTTGAAATTGTCATTCGTTGCACTAATAGCCTTACTCACAACCCTCTTTGCTACAATTGTTTCTCTTCCTTAGGAAACTCTTCCCAATCCTTCTTTGATTGCCATTTCCCTATATAACACGAGGATTTCAAATCTACAACTCAATTCCCTTGCTACTTTTACTATGATTTGCTCCTCATTCTATGCACTTCAACCCCATAATAAGATCTACTCAACAATTATGTTGTTGTAGTTATATTTTAAAATGCATAAACTCATATTTTCCCTTCAACCATTCATAGCATCTACCCAACCTCAATGTTTGGAATTTTCCTTACATATTCTACAAATCTACCCAATGAACTCGACTAGAGCCATTTTTTTATTTACAACATCTAATATGTCCTTTTCCTCTTTGTTGGAGTCGCAATTTGATGGAAATAGTTATTTCTTTGATAAGAAATGGTGTAGGAATGGAATTAGTACCCAACTCCAACCTCGATCTACCAATCAAAGACTACACACAACACTACAATCTTCTCAGGCACATAGTGTAGAGTACTCACACAAGCAACGAAGGCCATTAAAACACGGTTGGAAGTCAATTATAACACCACATGCAAAAACAATAGGAAGCAAATAAAAACACACATGTGAATTTTTATTATTAAATTGGAAATGAATTTATATATGCATAGTGCCCCCAATCGACTCTTGATGTTACAAGGATTACAAGAAGCTAATAGCCTTTCTCATTAGATGGACATCGATGCTAACTTCTACTAGGCTTACAACAAGTAGAATTGAACTTTTCCTAGTAATAGATGATATTCTCACATATGTTTACATGATTTGGTCTTTTGACAATGGTTACAGGCTCCTTTTCCTTGTGATTCCCTTTTAACCACTTATACTATGAAACAAGAACTTTATAGTATGAATGAGAACTCTAGCCATAAAAATGATGATTTTTGTGGAAAAAACACCAAAAACACCCCCCAAATAGAAAAGTGTTGATATCAGTATACACATTTTTTTTTTTCAGGGTAAAAAATACAGTCATGGCCTAAACATCCCATATTGTCGTTTACAAAAACTGTAAAATCATCCCCTAAATTGGAAAAAAAAAAATTCTTTGAAAGAGATAAATTACAACTTTTTTGAAACTTGCATATTAAACAAAACAAAAAATTCATAAATAATTTCACCACTCTAACCATATAAAAAACAAACAAATTATGAGGTGATTCATAATGAAATAATATATTAGACCATAGAAGAACAAATTATTCATATAAATATTCAAAAATTCCTTCAGAGTTTCAATTACAAACATCATACTAGTATAAAACATCTAAACTGCTTCATGTGAAATTATTCAAATTCATCCATGGATTCTGACACCCCATCAGAATCTACATTTTATGCAGATGAAGGACAGGATGAAGATGTAGATGACCCATATTCTTCTCTATTATCAATGGGTGCACCATCTGAGTCTACATTTATGCCCAACATTTCAAATGTCATATTCCTTCGGGATCTATGGCTTGGTTTAATAGACTCCCATCTTGCAAAATTTAAAAATAAAAATAAAAATCTAAACCCCCCCCTAAACTATATAATAAACAAATTAAAAAAAAAATATCTAAAATCTAAACCCCCCCCTAAACTATATAATAAACAAATTAAAAAAAAAATCTAAAATCTAAACCCCCCCTAAATTATATAATAAGTAAATTTAAAACAAACAAAAAAACAAAAAATTTAAATCTAAACCCCCCCTAAACTATATAATAAACAAATTTAAAAAAAAAAAAAATTCTTAACCCCCCCTCCTCCCTCTTCGCGCCCCCTTCCCACGCCGCCCCCTTCCACATCCTCCCTCCTCCCCGCGCCCCCCTCCCTTCCCCCTCCTCCCTCCTCACGCCCCCTTCACTCGATGCCCCCTTGACCCTCCTCCTCCCCCCCCTCCTAAATTATATAATAAGTAAATTTAAAACAAAAAATTTAAAATCTAAACCCCCCCTAAACTATATAATAAACAAATTAAAAAAAAAAAAAAATTCTTAACCCCCCCTCCTCCCTCTTCGCGCCCCCTTCCCACGCCGCCCCCTTCCACATCCTCCCTCCTCCCTCTTCGCGCCCCCTTCCCACGCCGCCCCCTTCCACATCCTCCCTCCTCCCCACGCCCCCTCCTTTCCCCCTCCTCCCTCCTCACGCCCCCTTCACTCGATGCCCCCTTGACCCTCCTCCTCCCCCCCCCCTCCTCCTCCTCCTCCTCCTCCTCCCCCTTCCACCTCCTCCCCTCCTCCCCAAGCCCCCACATTTCCCCCTCCTCCCTGCGCCCCCCTCCCTTCCACCTTGTCCCTCCTCGTGCCCCCTTCCCCCTCCTCCCCGTGCCCTCTTCCTGCCACCCCCCCTTGCCCCTCCTCCCTCCTCCTCGTGCTTCCCCCTCCTCCCCCCGCCCTTCGAAAGGTGGGGGCGTGGGGAGGAGGGGGAAAGGTGGGGGCACGAGGAGGGAGAGAGGAGGGGGAAGCACGAGGAGGGAGGGAGGAGGGGGAAGGGGGGTGGCGGGAGGAGGGGCACGGGGAGGAGGGGGAGGGGGCGGAAGGAGGCTTGGGTGTGAGAGGGCCACTTGCTTGCGCGACAAAGGGCCACCCCTCACGGGTGGCGCGATTATGGGAATCACGCCGCTAATGAAGGGGAGGCTTGGGCGCGAGTGGGCTGCCCATGAGGGGTGGCCCTTTGGCTCCCAAGTGAGCATCCCACTCACACCCAAGCCTCCTTCCGCCCCATCCCCCTCCTCCCCGCGCCCCTCCTCCCACCAACCCCTTCTTCCTCCTCCCCGCTCCCCCACCTTTCCCCCTTCTCCCCGCGCCCCTTCCCTTCACCCTCTTCCCTCCTCCTGCCCCCTTGCCCCTTCCCCCTCCTCCCTACTCCCCTACCTACCGCCACCCCCCTTCCCCCCTTCCCCCTCCTCCCTCCTCCCCGCGCTCCCCCCACCTCTGAAAGGAGGGGGAAGGGGGGAGGTGGAAGGGGGCATGAGGAGGGAGGAGGTGTGGGTGTTAAAATAAATTTATTTTTATTTTCAAATCTGTTTATTATATAGTTTAGGGGGGGTTTAGATTTTTATTTTTTAT
The DNA here is from genome assembly GCA_027924585.1 of Larix kaempferi. Lineage (NCBI taxonomy): Eukaryota > Viridiplantae > Streptophyta > Pinopsida > Pinales > Pinaceae > Larix > Larix kaempferi. The sequence goes on from BSBM01001806.1 coordinate 498,194, forward strand.
TTTTAAATTTGTTTATTATATAGTTTAGTGGGGTGTTTAGATTTTTTTTTTTTTAATTTGTTTATTATATAGTTTAGGGGGGGGTTAGATTTTAATTTTTTTTTTTAATTTTCTATTATATAGTTTAGGGGGGGTTAGATTTTTTTTTAATTTGTTTATTATATAGTTTAGGGGAGGGGTGGTTTAGATTTTATTTTTTATTTTTTAATTTTCTATTATATAGTTTGGGGGGGTTAGGTTTTAAGTTTTTTTTCTTTTTTAAATTATTATATAGTTTGGGGGGGTTAGGTTTTAAGTTTTTTTTCTTTTTTAAATTATTATATAGTTTAAGGGGGGGGCTTTAGAGTTTAGTGAAACACTTGTGGAAAAGATGTCAAAAGAGTCTCAAATCCCATTAGGAGGGGGTGTTTGGAAAGGAGCACTTTGGGCATCTTGTAGACATAGAAGAACCCAATGGAAGAGGACATTGATGTCCCTGAGGAAAGCCAAGCTCCAGAAAATTCCAATTTCGATGAAGAATTTGGCTTGCATGATATTCTTGATTAGTTTCATGTCTTGAAGAAAATGTTAAATTTCACATTTTTTTTATAAGATCCATGTTTTGACTTTCAGACTTTATTTTAGAATAAAATTTCTATATATAATGTTTTTTAATATGTTTTTTACAAATATATGGTATAGTTTTTCTTGAATTTATGTGAATCGTCACTTTTCTTAAAATAATATGAAATAGTATCATTTTTATACAAAAAAATCCCTGAAAATTCATTGAAAATAGTTTTAAATGTCTTTATTTTTTGGATTTTTTTACAATTTTGTCAATAAAAATGTCTTATTTTGTCCATAAAATGTCTTATTTTATAGAAAAAAATTGCAAAATGAATATGTTTTTCATTTTAAATTACTTATAAATGTATGTTATTTTGTTAAAATTCTAAAAACACAATTGAAAATAGAAATTAAAAATATTTTACGACAAACATAATTCAAAGGCCCGAAAAAATGCCTCAAAATGAAAATGTGTGATACTGGTATCAACCCTTTTTAAACATAAGTAAAAATAGCTACTAAAATTAGGAGAGAGAAAAACGAGAACCGTGTCGAGTTCTCGTTTCATAGTATATGTGATTTTTTTCTTAATGAGTTTTCTTCAATTCTACTTAGGTTATAAGTAGAATTGCATTGGCTTTGTCTTCACTAAGGGTTCTATCTAGTAATTAACACTAAAACCCTATTCTTCTTCGACATCTTCTACTTTCTCCAACAGCTACAAGGCCATTTCTTTCACCCATGGTATGTGCTTTTTCTTAATGCAACACTAGTCCTAAAAATATAGTGTCTTTCCCAACTTTGTAACTTTCCTTTTTAAAATTTCTTCCTCACTCCAAACCCTTGAACAATTTTACCCAATAATGTCTTGTTGGAATTGTCATCCTTTGCACAAATAGCCTTACCCACAACCCTCTTTGCTACATCTATTTCTCTTCCTTGGATAACTTTACCCAATCCTTCATTGGTTGGTGTTTCCCTCTACAAATTTGTAGATCTCAAATCTATAACTCAATTCCCTTTTTACTTGACTATGATTTTTCTCTTCATTCTATGCACTTCAACCCCATAGTAACATCTACTCAATAATTCTATTGTTGAAGTTATATTTTAAAATACATAGACTCATATTTTATCTTCGACCATTTATAGTCTCTACCCAATCTCAGATGTTGGAATTGTCCTTACATCTTCTACAAATATACCCAATGAACTCAACTAGAGTTATTTCCTCATCTAAAACATCTACCATGTCCTTTCCTCCTTATTGGAATCTTGATTCAATGGTCAATAGTTCTTTCTCTGATACCAAATGGTGTAAGAATGAAATTAAGTACCCAACTCCCAGACCTTACTCTGCTAACATAGTGTAGAGTACTCACACAAGTAATGGAGCCCATTAAAACTTGGCTGGAAACCAATTATAAAACATGTATGCACGAACAACATGAATCAAATAACAACACACGTGTGATGTCTTATCACCAACATAGATCCATCTTAAAACCTGGATCTATCAAGCACCCATAGGGATCCAATTTCTTGAGGTGTAATTGTTTTTAACCTAATTTTTTACACATAAAAAAAATTACATCTCTAGAAATTTGATCCCTCTTGGTGTCAGCGTTTAAGATGGACCTATGGTGGTTTTAATTTTTTATTTTATGAACCAACATAGATTTTTTTTAATTACTTTTCATTTAGTTTTAATTTTTTATTTTATAAAACCGATATGAATTTTTTTAATTACTTATTTTTTAATTAAATGAAAATGATTGTATATATACATAGTTCCCCAATAGACTTTTGATATTACAAGGATTACAAGCAGCCTAAGTCGCTAGACACGTGGAAAAGGGGGGAAGTGTCCTGCGGGGTCGTGTTGGACACGTGTTTTATTGTGTCCCGATTTTAGGACACGATAAAACACGTGTCTAGCACATGTTGGGCTCGTGTCCTGCGCCGGCACAACTCGTGTCCCGATTCCACGACACGAACCACGAGAAAAATACACTCGTGCCCTCTTCAAGAGCGATTTTCATCATTCTTTTCGGCATTTGCAAGTTGAAGGGAGAGATTAGAGTGTTTTTTTTGCAAGTGAAAGAAGATTCCAAACATTTGCAAGGGATTGCAAGTGGATTTGAGGGAATATTTAGTTGAGAGGATTCAAGCTCACCATCAAGGAAGAAGAAAAAATGTCTCAATCAGCTAGGGCAGTAGCTAAAGGGAAAAAGGAAAGGGAGAAATGTCCCATCTAATCCCTCTCCTCCTCTTCCTCCTCCAAGCATATCCTCTTCTACTCCTATTAGTGCTCCAACTGCTTCTAGTGAAGCTCATGCTCGTTTTAAACCCTGTTTTAGCAAGACAACTAGCCCAAGAGAGTAAATACCCTTTGTGGAAGTATGTGACAAGGAAAGAAGGCCATGGAGCGTGGCTTGGTTGGGGAGGCAATGTGTGTTGGAGTTGCAATTTCCGCAAGCATGAGTTCAAGAGCAAATATTACCAGGTTAAGGGCCATTTGTTGGTCCTTCCTTGTGGGATTTCTTCATCTAAAGTAGTGAGTAACACCCAAAGGAGGGAGATGGAAAGAAAGGATCATGTTGGGTTAGGGAAGGTAGCAGCAACAAGCAAGAAACAACAAAATGAGGATCCTCTTTCATTCTTGAGGAAACCCTCTAGCACTAGGAGTGAGGTTGATACTTATCCAACAAGAAAGAGGCCAACTACAAATGGTCCAATGGACAGGATTTTCCAACAAGAGGCGCGAGAAGAGGTGGAACTTACCATTGCATTCTTTTTCTACCTCAACTTCATTTCATTCAATGTTGTACGGTCACCATTGTTCATTGAGATGTGTTGAAATCTAATTGAACGAGCTCCAACTGGTTATGTGCCTCCTGGTTCAAAAAATCTTAGAACCACATTGTTGGTTAAGGGCCAAGGAAAAGAAGGAGGTGGATAAAATTATTGAGCCAATTAGATCAAAATGGCCCACATGTGGTGTTAGTATTGTTTCTTATGGATGGATGGATGCAATACACCATCCACTCATCAATTTCGTAGTCTTCCCCAAATGGACCGGTGTTCTTGAAAGTGGTGGATGCTCTTGGGAAATACAAGGATGCACAAAATATGGGTGAGTTGTTGATCAAATCCATTGAAGACGTAGGTGTTGATTATTATGTACAAATCATCACGGACAATGCACCTGTTTGTAAGGCTGCTGGCATGATTGTGGAAGCTAAATATCCATAGGTATTTTCATTTTGGACACCTTGCATAATTGCATTGCTAATTTGTTCGTTCATTGAATTTAGCTCAAGATTAATCTAGGCCCTAGGGGAAATGTCAATTTATAGATTTGCAATGTTCATTTGAGTTGTTAGTTGTAGTCTTGGAGACTCTAGAGACTATACTTATTTATACTTTATTTTATTGATCTTACAGGTATTTTGGACACCTTGCATAGTCCATTCTTTGAATTTAGCATTGAAATCTATTGCTTCAGATGTGACATGGATTTGAAAACTTATTAAGGATGCACACCATATTTGTAACTTTGTATAAAAACACACTAATGCCCTCAATATACAAAGAGTACACACATCTTTAATTGTTGAAGGTTGCAGATACTCGGTTTGCTTCCTCATTCATCATGCTCAAGAGGTTGAGAGAGGTGAAAACCGCTCTTGGGTCCATGGTTATTTCATAGTTTTAATCCTTTTGGAGAAAAACGGACCAGGTTGCTTCAAAAAAGGTAAAGGACATAGTGCTAGATGATGGTTGGTGGGAGAGGGTATACCTTACCATTAAGATCATGGAATTGGTCATTTCTTTGTTGCGGTTTGGAGACACAGACCAGCCCATCCTAGCAGATGTTTATGAGGGGTGGGATTCCATGATTGAGTCCATGAGGACCATTGTTATGGAGAATGAGTGTGTCGAGTATGAGACATCGACATAGAACTTATGGTCCACCATAGAGGATATTCTTATCTCCAAATGGGATAATAATACTTGGAGATAAGAATTGCACACCTTTGCATTGCTTGGCCCACTCATTGAACCCCAAGTTCTACGGTCATGATTGGCTCAATGGTGAGCTGGGGTCCTCACGCAGAGTCCTCATCACATGGATGGAAATATCTCACAGGGGAGGGAGACAACATTTAGACGGCTACTTCAGGATAGAGACCTACTTGAGGAGGTGGGGGAGGGATTTGTAGAGTTTTCCACTACCACTGTGAGATTTGGAGGCTATGAGGTGCTTAGAGACATAGGGGTTAAGAAACCCTATGTTTGGTGGGAAATTGAAGGGGCAACATGCCCTCTTGTATAGAAGATAGCCTTGAGGGTCATCTCTCAAGTTACTTCATCCTCTTGTTGTGAGAGGAATTGAAGCACATATGGGAACTTGTACAGTTTGAAGAAGAGCATGCTTGAGCAGTCCAGGGAAGAGACAATGGTGTATGTGCACTCCAACCTTTGTCTTATTTACAGGAAGAGGGAGGAATGGGTGAAGGGAAAGACAAAGATGTGGGATGTCTTTCTTGATGATATGGGTTTGTAAAATAGTACTGATTTGACATTAGCCAACATGGATCTTAATGATCCAGTGCTAGAGCCGGTCACTTTTGATGATGGTAATCCTATGGAGGGGTCATCCTCCACACCAGCAGATGCAGATTGTTAGATGGGCAGAGAGGAGGAGGAGGAGGAGAATTAGCGCAGTGATGAGTTTGATGATTCAGGCATGGAGGAGGACTATTGACAGATGAAATTCTTCCATCTTGATCTCAGCTATGATCTACCCCTTTTGTATTTACTATTTACTACTACTAGTTGCCATTGGCATTCCGACATCTATGTAATACATTTTGATTTTGATGACTTAATGAGAAATATGGTTTCTACT